>OZ020268.1:77391926-77959426 GCA_963971225.1 Melieria omissa | reverse complement strand
TTCCCCCTTGCAATGATGATATATTGTGGCACATTTAATTGGCATTTCGCCATAAACGATTTAAGCGTCTAGGCACGCATGACTGGCACACAGTCAACGAGCGGTCCGGTTGGACTCTCGGTCGCTGAGTGAGTGAATGGGTTACGGAAATGGCTACAATTCGGGCTCGAAACAATCTCACACAAAATTACTCGCATTCCTTTTGCCATACTGCAGTGATTACATTCATTGCTGCTGCATGCCACGTCACGGCGCCAGTTGCACGTTCAGGCGAACTGCTACTAATTAAATGACAAGTACTTGTTCGACGAATGGCTCATTAGAAATCTATGTCAGCCGAAATTGACACTCGTGTCTGATGCAATGTGCGTTGTGCTGCGCTGTGCTGTGCTGTGCGCAAATCGGTGTTTGTCACTCACCGTGAATGACAAATGGCAGCTGACATAAATTAATGTGCGCAAAATGTTTGTGATGTTGCAAACATTTCAATTGATCAGCTGCGCGAATTAATCAATTAATTTTCACTTGCCAATGTCAAAATACTGTTAAGTACGTACAGTTATGTCATTAAGTTTTTGTTCAATGTGTGGTCAGTGTATGTGATTGACAGCTGGAATGTACAAGCATATATGAACAGATTATAATGTAAAAAAAATTCATACAATATAGAAAATTCAGTGGACAGTCAGCTTTGGCAGATTAAACGAAATGGTTGGGGTTTTAGAAGCAAATTTTGCTAAAACACTACAAAATTTTTAGACTCGCTTTTACGCAGTGGCGCACATGGTATGTTATTTCATTTCGGCCATTGGGTTTCATACACAACTTTTGACCCCAAAACTCTCTTGAGTGCTTCATTTGTTTGTGAAGTTTAAGCTTTGTGAAAAAGCAAAGCACACTGTTGAGGTGCACTCCCAAAAAATTTTAAAAATCAAAAAAGAGGGATCATTTTTTCGTGGACACTCCTTACTTACGTATAACGCCGTGCGGCAGCATTTTTCACACCGGAAAAAATCCATATGGGCGTAAAACTAGAGACCAAACATAGTAATACTGCGTAGTCAGTTTTTCACTTCTACATCTTTTGTCTTTTTAAAAGAACTTCAAAATTTTGAAGGGGATAAAAAATATATGAAAAATACTTAACCTCGTTAAAATATGGCGATATTTATATCAAATGAAAGAGGAAAGGCTCAAGAATTTAAATAAAATGGATTTGCCAATTGAATTGTCCAACGACTTACAAATGAGATTTCATGCACTCAATGCATTGCCGCCATTGTGGTTGCATCGAGCGTTTCATGCAATTTACGTGACACAATACTTTTGCCAATTATCGTATTGACCAATAAATACGTTGAATGCGCAAATAAGTGAACACTTGTAAGCGAGGCGCGCGTTGGTGCGCCACACCCCACACCCCACACCAATCGCGCATTACGGATGTGCCATGAAATAAGGAAGGAAACTGAGCTGAGCTGAGATGCCGGCAACTGAGTGGGCGGCGGTCGTATTAATTGAAAATACGCCACAGCACCGTGGCATATGTAAGTATGTATGTAAGTAAGTGTGGCGTTTCGTTTGGGTACACCAGATAACGATTGTGTGTATGCGAGTGTATGTGTGAGGGTATGCGTGAGTGTATGCATGTGTTTGTGTCTGTGTTTAAGTGGGCATGTCCGTTGTTGTCACATGTCAGCTGAGCGACCTGGCTTCGATTTCACATACTTAATTGACCAGCATGCAATGGCATCGCATTGCGTATACGCCCCGCTGTACCAGATGCTACGTTTTACATATTTTACACACAATGTTGTATAGGGTGAGCAATTAAAGTACGCGATTTAATTAAAATGTAAAACGCATATTTATTTATCAATAATATTTATTTATGAATACATTTAATGATAATTTAAGAATGGATTAAAATATGCGGCAAATGACCAACATGGCTCTAATCACAGGCTTCTGTTCTTTTTATGAAATTATCAATGACATTTTGACACAGATGTGGTTCTATCTCAGTGATGACGCATTGGTTTTCGATCTTGAGTTTAGGAGTTGTCTATGGTTTATTGCTTAAACCAAAGCTTTCACAAAACCCTAAAGAAAGAAATCGCACAATCTTGGTGGCCAGTTGGCATTGGGATTTCGGGAAATGATTCAGTCTGGAAATCATAGCTTTAGCAAATTGATTAGTTTTACAATAATAATGTGTTTTTCTTTTTTATGAATCGCCTAATTTGTAATAATCGACGACTAGACGACAGATGTAAAATTTTAGAGGTGTAAAATTCCATAAAATTGACATCAACACTGTTATTGGAACACCCAATATGTACAGTAGACATGATTTAGCCCTCAAATGCATGAATTATTTTCACGTTTGCTAAATAAACATAGGTTTTTCTTTATAACACAGAAAACCACTAAAAAGTGAATTAAATATTAATAAATTACTAAATATTAGCAAACAGATTTCGAATGTGGTTGTCGTTTCAAAGTTTTATATCGGAGTTTAATTTGAATATATATTGGATGAGTGCATAAGTTTGTGCCCGATTTGAAGTCACAACTCAAATGAAATTTTTGAAAACAAAATCTTTATTAATCAATTATGTACTCGCCATCATGTTCAACAATTCACTCCCAACAATGAACCAACTTACGGATGCCAGATTCATAAAAATCACGTGTTTTTTCGTTAAAAAGAGGACAAGGTGGTTTTTAACGTCGTCCACGGTTTCAAATCTTTTTTCATTAAAATTGTTCTGCAATGACTGAAATAAGTGGTAATCAGAAGGCGCGATGTCTGGTGAATATGGAGGAACATGATTTCCCAGTTCATCTGCTTCAGTTTGGACAGAGCCGGTTTTGCAACATGCGGTTTTGTCGTTGTGTGAGAGGACTTTCTTCAATTGCTTTCTTTAATTGGGCCAATTCCTGACAATACTTATTCGCGGTAATCGTTTCGCCAACGGGCAAGAGCTCAAAATATATCACTCCTCGGATATCCCACCAAACACACAGCAACACCTGCATCGGATGCAATCCACCTTTGGAGACCGGTTCCGCCTTCTCGTGTGCCTGTTTCCATGTTCGTTTTCGTTGGACATTCTTGTACAGAATCCATTTCTCGTCACAAAAGGCTCATTTTTGACACGTCCAAGCAAAGAAATGGCTGTTGTTACACGGTCCACGTAATTTTTTTCACTCAACTGATGCGGCACCCAAGTATCGAGGTTCAAAGTCTACCCAACCTTTTTTAAAGTTGATGTGTTGGCGTTCAACAAATCTTCCGTTGAAATGCGTGAATTGTTCTCAACAAGAGTACGAATAACGTCGTCGTCAAGGTCGGAAGGCCGTCCAGCGCTGGTTGTTGGTCTTTGAGCTTAAAATCACCAACTCGAAATTTAGCAAATCATTTCTTCACTATGCGAAGCGCTGGTGCTGGTCCCTTCCGAAACTCGTATAATATAATATGACGGTAATTTTCGTTTCCGGTATCCATTTTCAATGCGCTTTTCCAACAAGCAAACTCAAAGAAATCAAAATGATTTGACGCTTAATTCAAAGTTTGATTTGTCACCTTTACAAAGAATTACAACAAGTATACATTTCAGTCATGAGAACCAACCGTGAACGATTGAAACGCCACCTAGTAAAATCGGGCACGAACTTATGCACACATCAATTTTTTTCTATATTTTTTTTTTTACTGTGTGTTGTTGTTGTTATATTTTTTTATCTATTTAATATTTTTACGATTTAAATTGTTGTTTGTTGTTTTAATTAATTTTGTAGACTTAGTTTATACAATATAATTATTTTTTATAGTCATTATTGTTGTAGTTTGTATTATTGTTATTATGTTTTGTTTTATATTTTTTATTTTTATAATTTCAATTTTGGTTTTTTGTATTTTTATTTTGTAAAAATACTTTTTTGTTTTATGATTGTTTGTACAACTGTTGCTGCAGTTTTTGTTGTTGTTTTTTTAATTTTTGTATTTTTTTTAAATATTTTTGCAATTTCAATTTTTTTTTATTATTTTTCTATATTAAATTTAAATTTTTGTTTTTATACTTATTTTTTATAATTGTTTGTAAGTTTAAGTTTTTTAAGTAAGTTTTTGTTGTTTTGTTATATTTTATTTATCTATTTTATATTTTTACGATTTCAATTTTTGTTTTTTTTTTTGTTTTAATAATTTTGTAGAATTAGTTTATATAATTATTTTTTACAATCATGGTGCCATTATTGTTGTAGTTTGTGTTATTGTTATTCTGTTTTATTTTGTATTTTATATTTTTATAATTTGAATTTTGGTTTTTTTTTTGTTTTGTTTGTATAAATATTTTCGTAGATTTTGTTTTTATGATTGTTCGTACAACTGTTGCGGTAGTTTTTGTTTTACTTTTTATACTTGTTGTTATTTTAAATTTTTATATTTTATACTTTCACAATTTAAATTTTTGTTTGTATTATTTTTTTATAGTAATTTCTTTTAATATTTTTTAAAATGTTTAAAATTTCAATAAAAAAAATTGTTTTCATATTCTTTTTTATGCAACTTGTTCTGTAGTTTGTGTTGCTTTTGCCGTAACTGTTCCCTATCTCATTAGTATGTTTTTATATTTTATATAACTTTAAATTGTTCATTTCGTTGTTGTTGTTGTCCGTTTTAAAGACAACGATTAGAATTTTGTTGCAACTGCTGTTAGTCGTCCTTGTTTGGATAATGTTGTTTGTTGTCTTTGTTTAGGGTTTTGCTATATGTTGTTGTTTTTATTTGTGCTGTTGTTCCAACTCATTTTGTTGTTACTTTGTATGCTCACGCAATTTTGTATTACA
This sequence comes from Melieria omissa, assembly GCA_963971225.1. Lineage (NCBI taxonomy): Eukaryota > Metazoa > Arthropoda > Insecta > Diptera > Ulidiidae > Melieria > Melieria omissa. Next base: position 77,954,572 of record OZ020268.1, on the reverse strand, counting down.
TTTGCAGCTGTTCTCGTTATTTTGTTGTAGCAGCAAACGTTTGTCTGTGGTTGTTGTTGTTGTTGGTGTCGTTGTTATTGCATTTTAACCGTTTCATTAATTTTATTTAAATCCTCCACCGTCGCATATGCACACAGACGAGCTGAAAAGGAAAGCGGTAGAGCAAACAACCAGACAAACATGGAAAAACGGAGCACGAGACAGACAGTCAGACGCACGGGGGAACAGACAAGCAAGCAAACAAATAAGCAAACAGCGAGACAACATGCTGCAATTCGCAAAATATGTCGTTGGTGCTGCTGTTGCCAACGCGGCAGCAGATAAGTGTGTTGTCATTAATATCGCATTGCGGCATCATGACGCAACACACACACAAACACCCACACGCACACACACACATGCACGCTGCCACCAATGCCACGCACGCAACGATTGCTGCATTCATTGCCTGCTGCTGTTGCGCTGCTGTTGTTCTTCGTATTGTTGTTGCACTTGTTGTTGCTGTCAGTTTACTTAAGCGCCACATTACAAGCGTTTCGTTTAACCCGCCTGCAGTCGCGCTCCTTTCCACCTCCTGCACGCGGCACGCCTTACTCGGCACATTTGTTCTGGCACTTTCTTCCGTCTTTCCGTTCTTGGCTGCCTGCGAGTCCCGCTTTGCGCTGCATTCCCCTTTCCGCTTGGCTGCGCTACGTCACAGCACATGGCTGCAGAGTTCATTAATCCCAGTGTTGTTGTTGTGTGCGTCTGCTTCCGTTTGTTTTGCCTCGAGCGCGAAATCGTCGCTTCCTCAACACAGCCGTCACACCGCGCGCTCCATTGTCTGCTGCAACATTTTCGCAGCGCGTGGGTGCAATATGCGCGCGGGCGGATGAAGCGACACCCGCGGCCGGACAGCCGGGCAAACAGCACTTGCTCCACTGAGCAATAATTTGACCCGATTGCGGCATTCGCTGCAGCTACGCCTCGCCTCGCTTCGCTTCGAGTCAGGACGAACTGAACTGAAGTGGATCGGATCGGAGCTGAGTTGCGTTGCGTTGTGCTGCTTGTTCTGCTTTTATTGCCGGCGCAAGTGCGTGGCAGTTGATGTTGTTGTTGTTGCACTATTCTTGTGCTTGTCGCTGTCATCGGGCGGATATCATTCACTGACAACATACACGAATATTTACGCCTGCTGTGGTAGTCGTTTGTTGTGGCGTTGTTGTACTCATAGTTGTTGTGCTTTGTTTATTGCTGCTGGCTGACTGGTTGGTTGGTGGGTTGGTTGGCTTGTTTTTCCGCTGACTAATGAATAAATAAATTCTTATTAATATTTGGCGCTAAAGCGTTGTCAACACGATTAGTCATTGTGCCAACTAATGGGCAACGTTTAATGTCCAATAAAGTTGTAATCAATTGCTGCATGACTGTTGTTAGTTGCAGCTTGTAAGAGCGATGCGAAGGTTGGGTGAATAGCTGGAAAGTTTAACCAGTTGTTGGCACAAATAAACTTGTTTAGCCGAGACATGTTTAATCTTTTCATATGATTTGATACAAAACTTACATTGACCCAATGTTAGCCGATACAAATGACCCACTGTCAGGGTATATTGACAGAAAATTTACAGCTAGTAAAATACATTTCCATAGCTTGTGTTGAAATGCAAGAAATACAAAATTTTCAGACTTTTCTACTGGTTGGTTCCTCCGACCTAACAGTGACAAGACAACGTTAACGATGAGTATGACAGCAATGACAGCCAGGACAGCGATCATGTTTTGCTGCAGTTGCAGCAACCAGCTTCGCAGCATTGGGCATTGCAATGGAAAGTGTTCGGCAAAAATGTTTGACAATAATGAGACACATCCCAAATGCTAACAAGCAGCAAGGTAGCTTCGGTTTTTTATGGGTCAGTAACTCAGGACTGCATGTGATTTGCGCAGCATTTATGTGTGATTTTTGCCACAAGAAATCCAAAAGCATTGCAGGCAAAAACGCATTGGTTGGTTGGTTTTTAAAAAAATAGAACTGCAAAATACGGCCTGATTTGAATTACTAGATAAGAATACTGTGTAATATAGTCTGTGTTATAGAGTAAATATACGAAAGTGACTTACTCTGAACTCTTTCGACACCAAAGTTGCCTGAAAGCAACTTCAACTAGTTGTCATCTTATAGCAAAAGCTACGCTTGATTCATGGGTTTAATTTAAGTAGACACCAACAAATCATTTTTGGAAGTGAATTCAAAGCAAATTCCAAATATTTTACTGTTATCACCAAAATAATTTCCAATAATTTGCAGTGATATCAGGGAAAGTTTGTGTTCTAATTGAAGTCTACGAATTGGGCGCGTTTGATCAAAACCCTGTTTCTTTAATAATGGTTAAATAAAATTAAAAAAGTGATAATTTTGTATTTTGTCATAAATATTAAATAATTTTTCTGTAATTAAAAAATATTTATATAAAATTTTTTTAACCTGTTTTAAGCTTAATTTGTTTAAAAGTAAACTAGCTCTAGAACTCTAAAACAGAGGAATGGCGACTTCAAATGTCGTTTCAAGTGTTTCATGATTTAAATACCAAAGAGTGTTATCGAGACACAGGGTGAAATTTGAAAGTGTCGAAAGCGTTAAGCAACATCCACAACCTTGAAAGCATGCAAGTAGAAAACATTGAAAAATATAATGCCAAAGCTACTAAGAAATTTGCCTTGGTTGGCAAGTGCCACGCCTCCTTGTTAAATTGATTCTATATTTTCTCAGTAGAAAGACAGGATAACAAATATTTTCACACCAAGTTTCAATACTCGGCAACATTTAGTATCGTATAGTAAGTTATCGCTTTATAAAATTTCGTTTCTATGGCAGGTGCCACGCCTTTTTGTTTGATTTCTTCTTCAATAGAAGGACAGGGCTAAGTAAGAAGGACAGGGCAGCCTTTAGTTCGAAAGTTATGGTTTCTTAAAATCCTCAGTTCTATGGCAGGTGCCACGCCTCCTTATTTAATTTCTTCCATATTTTCACAATAAAAGGACAGGATTAAGTTATATATTTACTCTGAATTTCAATACTCTGCAGCCTTTAGTTCGAAAGTTACGAGTTTTTTTAAATTTCAGTTGTATGAGAGATGCCACGCCTTCTGATTTAATTTCTTTCAAATTTTCTCAGTAGAAGGGTAGAATTAATTAAAATACTTACACCGAGTTTCAATTCCCTGTAGCTTTTAGTTCAAAAGTTATGGCTTCTTAAAAATTTCAATTGTATGACAGCTGCCACGCCTCTTTATTTAATTTATTTTATATTTTCCCAGTGTAAGATTAGAATTAATCAACACATTCACACCGAGTTTCAATGCCCTGAAGCTTCTAGTTCAAAACTTGTGGGTTGTTAAAAATTTCAGTTGTATGGCAGGTGCCACGCCCCTTTATAGAATTTCTTCTATATTTTTCCAATAAATATACGAAACTAAGCAATATCTTTACACGGAGTTTCAGTACTTTGCCGCTTTTAAGTCCAAAGTTATTGCGTATTACAACCGTCAGTTGTATGGCAAATGCCACGCCTTCTTGTCCAATGCCTCCCAAACTCTTCTGCTAAAATGATATGCTCAGACAGCAACTTCTTGCTGTGTTTCAATGCTTTGTGACTTTTAGCTGGAAAGTTAGTTCAAAATAGATATTTCATTAGTATGTGGGGTACCACGCCCCCTTACTTATCCGAACCTGTATTTTGCTAATCAAAAGTTATTCTCTCTCTCTCTCTCGCTCTGTGTGTTATATATTTAGTTCCAAAATTTGGTGCTTTTAATAATTTCAGTCATATGGGAGATGCCACGCCCTCGTGGGCATTATCAGCCACAATCCTTTAGTACAACAAAATGCCCAAGTCACAATTTTCCAGTTGGTATCAATACTCTATGAGTTATAGCTCCAAAATTGCATGCAAAGTTTCAATACTCTGTGATCTAAAGGTTCAAGTCTGTTTGATAATAAAATTTTCAGTTTAAGGATAAGCCACGCCTTCTTATGCAATATCTGATATTGTTCTTAATAGATAAATTTGTTCAAGTAGCAAACTTATACCAAGTTTGAATAGTTTGCGGATCATAGTTGCAAAACTATTTCATATTAAATTTTTCAGTTGTATGGAAGGTGCCACGCCCACCTAACGCATTATACTAGCATAAAATGTATAAGTTGTGTCACTGACTTAAGAATATTTGGTCTTGGGTTGAAGTCTGTGTGGTGCAGACCCGCCAAGTGGAAATGTACTGAAATTTTAATACGACTTCTTACATATTTGTGATTAATTTTTTATTGGATTTGCTTTCTTATCAATAATATTATTGAAAAAATTCCGCCCGTGTAAATAGTTTTGTGCCACTCAGTGCAGAAATCTGCAATTCAAACAATTTGAAATCGACTCATAACTATTGTCCGCGTTCGTTGCAAGTTCAACGTGCAACGCGCAACGTACAGCGCCTCCAGTGCATCGGCACGTGACAGCGTCAAGATGGATTTATCAACGCCAAAGCTTGCCTTGGATTGATGATGTTCCATGTCTGCGTACAATGGCAAATTGTCAGCTTGTCCACGTTGACGGAAGGCACAAAGTTGTCCAGTCACAGTTCACCGGAAGTGCGGTGTGCATTGCGCAGCCGAATTGCAACAGTGCGGCTGACAGCACTTAGCCATCCCGTGCCATTACGCTGATACCTATGTCAACACACGCACACACACACGCAAACACTTGCACTTCATGGCAGCATTGAATTCAATTTTATTTATATGTCTGTCTCTGTGTGTTTGTATGTATGTGCGTGATTTTGCTACGTGACTGTTCAGCTGCCGTTGCAGAACGTGGCAAAGTTTTGTTTTGCAACATTCACACGTTCAGTTTTGTAAATATATATGTCACTGTGCGGTTCTGTTTCGGTAACATTTTGAATTGGATTGAATTGTATAATGTCTGGTGAAGCGTAAATTTTTGTTGTACTTGTGGCGTATTAGTTTTGAGATCTCAAATACGCCATGAATGCACGAAAATTGAAAATAATTGTTGCAAAAAAGGTACGGGTAAGTAGAAGAATTGAGCAGGTAGATTAAAAATGTCTTACTAATATATCAGGTGTACAACTTTGCTTCCGCCGTTTTCCGATAGGTGGCTGTACCGGCTGAGGCTGGTTGAAATACATAGATGGCAATGCCTTTAAAGTGAGTGTGGACAGTGCCTAACGAATTGTCATCGCCGTTTCAGTGACAGTTGTTCTTGTTTTCGTATTATTCACGCTCGAAAATGTCCGTTTATGTGCCCAATTCTCGCCATTTGCGGGAAGTTTTACTTTTCTGTTACAATTCGAAAAAAATGCAGCTGAAGCGCATCGAATGCTCTCAGAAACTTACGGTGATGCTGCTCTGAGTGAAAGAACGTGTCGGGAGTGGTTTCAACGTTTTAAAAATGGTGATTTCGATGTCGAAGACAAACATGGTGGTGGAAGAGAAAAAACCTTCAAAGATGAACAACTAGAAGCATTGCTTGATGAAGATTCGTGCCAAACCCAAGAAGAGCTTGCCGAATCGTTGGGAGTGAGTCAGCAAGCCATTTCAAAACGTCTCAAGGCCCTGGGCATGATTCAGAAAGAAGGAAACTGGGTGCCGCAACACGACAATGCTCGGCCTCACGTCGCAGAAGTGGTCAAAAAGTACCTGGAAATGCTGAAATGGGAAGTCTTGCCCCACCCGCCGTATTCCCCAGATGTCGCCCCTTCTGACTTCCACCTATTCCGTTCGATGGCACATGGCCTGGCAGATCAACATTTTCAATCCTTCGAAGAATTGGAAAAATGGATTGCTTCATGGATAGCGTCAAAAGAGGACTCCATTTTTCGAGCCGGGATCCGAAAATTGCCGGAAAGATGGGAGAAAGTTGTCGCTAGCGACGGACAATACTTTGAATAATACATCTGTAAGCACTTTTTCGCAATAAAGCTTTTAATTTTGGAAAAAAACGGCGGAAGCAAAGTTGTACACCTGATAAGAAGTGAAAGTTTGTTAGATTTCTGTCCACCTGCGTGATATGTACCTAAAAAACGGACGAACGAATTTAAAACATTCATTTTTGCCAGGCGACCTTTCCTCTCCGTATCCGGCTATGGCCTTTGTGTAAGAAAAGTTGAGAGATGATCGAGTGAGATTTTCTTATTCAAATTCTTACAATGAAGAGGTGATATCTCAATGAGCCATAAGATGTACTTAAGTGAGCTTCTCACGTAGGAGGTTGCCAATTCAACCTAACCTCACCTACAATGAAGAGAGTTTATTGTGATCTTAATTGAATTCTTTGATGTGAAAGAAAAAAGTAAAGAAAATCAGAGCTGACGTGTATAAAAATGTTAATGATTTAGTTGAAACGTGTTCGTACATAAATAAATAATGAACATGTTAAAAATTTTAATTGGGATTGACCCCTCCAGCAATTTTATGGTGGCTGGGCTTAACACCAAAAGCGTAAAGTTACAACCAGGTAACGGATCCAAAGAAGAAGTATAGATAGTCTCCGATCTCCGGTCTCCGATAAGCAGTGGCGCACTCAACTTTTGAGTGGCTTCCATATATGCAATGGTCAGTGATAGCTGCGACTATTCAAAATAGCCTTCTGCGGATGGTTGTTGTAAGTTAGACCAGTTACATAGAATTTTTTATGGTATACATTTCAGCATAAACAAAATTACTGACCCTTCTGCGCAATAAAATGCCTTCTATTATTTTGTTTTTATAGTGAAAAATCACTTTCACATCAATCAGTGAATAAATCACATTGTTACTTGATAATGCCAATAAAATTTTACTACACTTCCAGCGAGGCTATCAATACATCATAAATGCCACTAGTACACAAATGCCAATGCATACAGACAGACAACTCGCCACGCGTAAATGTGTCGTAAATGTGCGCTGCTGGCGTTGATGCTGTCGCCGATAACTCAGATTCATATTTGCGTCATGCAAGCGTTTCACATGTGCGTCACATGTTCGCATGTGGGTGTGTATGGGTGTGTGAATGTGCCTATGTAAATTTCAAACAGAAATGCTCAATCATACGTCTTGGCCCAGCGTGAGCGCAGCAGCTGTCATTCAAGCAGAATCTAATCATTTCAGCAAACACCTGAGCCTCTGGAAATTATGCCACTTTTTTTTACGAGCAAAAAGAAAAACATGACCCATAACCATGACTGCAAGCAAGCAGCGCGGCGAACGATGGCTGCCAATGGGGCGCAATGTTGCCCAACACAGACTACATTCGTCGACATTATTTCGTTCTTGTGCAGCGGCAGGCGTCAGGTGGCTGCAGCCGCTTTTAGTGGCACACACACACACACAGACAGACGAGCGCAGAGCGGCTCATTTGTTTGCTGCCGTAGTTAAGGTTGAATATTATCGCATTTATTTATCGCATGATTTCACTTTGGTCGTCCAGCCAGCTTATGGCTGCCCGGCGAGCCAGTGAGCCGCATTGGCGAATGTGAAAATTGCATGATATCTGCTGCAGCAGCTGAGGATCAACACAAAACGGCAACGGCAGCAGCAGCTTGTTTGCTTACCAACTTTAGTATGCAAAGCGTTTGATGTTTTCTCTACTTTCGACGTTCTTGGAGTTTGTTTTTTTTTCTTTTTTTGATTAAAGCAAAAGAGAACTCAATTTTAGGTGTAAAGCCCAGTTTGTGTGCAGTTGAAATTTTCGTTTTCAATTAAGAAATTACAAAAAACCGGATGCAAGTTGTGTGAATGTATTTTTGTTCGCATCTCTGTGTGTGTGTGCGAAAGTCCATGAGAATGCAGAAAAATTTGTATGCAAAGTGATTTATGAAGAGTTAAATTTGCGGCGGTCATGTAAAAGTGAAAAATTAAAGCGTCTTAAATTTATGGAACTAATTTCAGTTTCTTGGAATGCTGCCCAAAGGATTTTCTTTCTATGTGGATATTTAAATTTTAGTAGTAGTATTATTTTTTGACTATGTGATCTTAATTATTATAAAGCGAAAAATATCATAATTAAATCAATGAAGAACTTAACTCAAAATTGGACTTGCAAATACAATTTTTTCTTTTCATTTCGTTGAAATAATCCAGCAAGCGCAGCACTCAAATATAGTTTTTTTTTAAATTAATATACAGTCCATTGTACCCTTCGACTATCATCTGCCTTGGTTCACAATTACTTGCAGTAGATTTGGCCAGCTCCATTGTTGGGTAATTCTGCGACCTTCAACCGTTCACACAAATTTCCCAGAAATCTTTTAATGATCTTGCTGGCCTCGATAGTCCAGCGGGTAGCGCACTGGCTTCTCATACAAAGGACTTAGGTCATCTCATCTACTCACGCTCATCTACTGCTATCGCTATTCACATGAAGCAGATGAGAATTACAAGAAATGCACAAGTGCGCTCTTGACAGGCAATGACAAACCCTCCCAGTGTCAAAGAAAAAACCAATTTCCCAGAGATCTTTGAAAAATCCCAAAAATCGTCTGTATCTTTTATAGCCAGTCTATTGCTTTTGTAAAGCAAAGAGTACACTCAGACATAAAAAACGTTCAATTTGAGGTTCCATGTTTAAATTGTTTAATTTTACCCGGCCTCCATAGAAATCTAAGTAAATTTTGTAGTGATTCTGGTGATCGCTTCTCAACACATTAGTGCCAAATGTTTCAAATCTGATTTCAATGTAAGTGCTTAGAATACACAGAAAGTGATCCCACATTCAGGATATTGTGAGGATAATTTGTAAGCTTACTGTCGAAACGTTCGCATTTAGGAGGAAGGTGCAGGAATACACCACAAGGTGTTTAAATGTAAAATGCTTTCTTGCCTCTTGAAATTCCACCTATATCCACTCAACACATTGTCAGATAGGCTCATAGAAAATTTATCCTCACTAAGAAGACTAAGACTGCCTGCAGTCACTACTTCACAGAGCCAGAAAAACCAAGACCACAAAGCATAAGTTTCGTCCAACATGCAGTTACCTACTTGTACACTTACTAGTAGTTTTTCTGATGAGTTTCATTGAAAGATGAGACCATGATACAAGAGAACTGAGTTTGGTTCAAAATCAGGCAGCGGTTTCCATCGTTTAAGAGATGCAATTACACTGTTGATGTTTCTCTTTAGGAATCCCTCCCATGAACAGAACGAATCTCGTTGCACAACTATGAATGTTTGCGATAATACTATTTGCAGGCTATTAGCACTTAGATTCGTCAGAAGCTCCAACTGTTTCTGTTAGCAGTGGCTACGAGTTCAACTTATTTGGTATCATAAAAGAGAGCAGCCACGTATATCTAAAACCCCTTCTCAACGATGAGCCTAAATGTCATTAAAAAATAGACCAAATTTAAGTTTGATCTCTGCCTAATATCAAATTCTTTGGATACCCATAACATACTGTTACGAATACTAGTTCTAGTTCTAGTGGGCTAGTACGTATCTCTGGATTGCGCAATTTGAAATAAACAAAATACACTTAGTTTCTCAAACACAGTCAATAAAAAAAACCAACGCTCACTTTATTTCACAGATTTTACAATACTTCTGAGTCAACTATCTTCTTTGAAAACATATCTTCTCTCGATCTATTCTTTTTGTCGGTCCATATCTCGTATCGATCCGTATTGCCTGGACAACGAAAGAAGAGCGATGCAAACGTGTCTATATACATATGTCTCTGTATGTACAGGGTGGGCGGAAAGTTCTTGCATACATCGTTTCAACGGTAATGTAAGTAATATGGTAGTTAAAATTCAGATTGCTTATTTTATTTGAAAACGAAATGGGGAAATTCCCAATAATGTGATGGTTTGAAAATCCTAAGCAGTTCTCTTGTACATCTACAGCAATTTTAATGCAGGACGATGCACGATGTCATACGGAGAAACAGTCAATAAGTAAGTAAGTCGCTAAAAGTCTATTTAAACTAGTATGGAAAGACTGGCCGGGAAATTCGCCAGATCTTAACCCTATTGAACAAATCTGATCTAGGATTCAAGATTCAGTATTTCGGAGTTCAAAACCTGCCAATAGACTTCAACTTATTGAGAGAGTAAAACAAGAGTGGGATGCTATATCGTTGGCCGAAACGCGAAAGTTTTCGAAAGCGAGTCATAGAGTGCTACGAAAAAAATGGCACAGATATACAATATGAATGATCAATTGAATTTTGCTTGGATATGATTTAGTGGTTTAAATAAAAAAATTTTGAAAAGCAATACAAATGATCCTTAACGGTGTTTTTTGTACAGCAATACAAATGATCCTTAACGGTGTTTTTTTTGTGTGCAGAAATTTTCCGACCACCCTGTATTTTCTTTATCAACCTATTTCTCCAGTCGAGCCCATATCTCCTATCCCTCCATAGTTTCTGAGCAAAGAAAAAAAGCAGTTTAAGCAGGAATAAGAAAAACACAGTGTCCAAACCCCACGTAGATTCAGTAGGCGATATTTATTTTTATCGATATATACAGGGTGCGCCACCAAAATCCGGACAAAAAACCATTCAATATTCCCGCGATAATATGCTTCAGAAAGATATCGCTTTCAGTGTCTGAATACCTTGTAGACTAAAGTTAATTATGTCAGTACGAAAATTGTCACCATGTCGGAAACAAGCCCAGAGTTTATTCGAAGAGCCGCAATCATCGAAGGCCACCGCGCTGGACGGTCAGCGACGGAGATAATTAGATTTTTCGGTTACCCAAAATCAACTGTCTACGATGTTTTATCCAAATACACTGATAAGGAAAAGTACGGAGAGTGTTCCGAAACACCTGCAAGGAAGACCCACTCAAAAAAATGTTCGTCAAGAACCCCAGAAGCCATAAAAAGAACCCAAGAGCTTATCTCGGAGGACCCAGGGCAGTCTCTAAGAAAAATATCATCAATAGTCGGTGTGAGTAATACAACAATGAGAAGAATAGTCGAAGAAGATTTGCGGTACCACTCCTACACGATTAAGATAAGGCAGATGCTGTCTGGAGATGCCAGAACCAAGCGAGTGGCTCGCGCCAGTCTGCTTATCAGTTCCTTAAAAAATGAAGCGGCGGGGCGGATCAGGTTTTTCTCCAACGAAAAAATTTTCACTGTGGATGCAAAAATCAATAGAAGAAATGATCGCTGGCTTGCCCACGATCCAGAAGATGTTCCTGTTGTTGCTAGAACGAAATTTCCGGCGAGTGTTCATGTGCTGAGTGTTGTGTCTAGTGAAGGTGATAAAATGCCACCTCATTTTTTTCAAAAAGGTGAAACGGTCACCAAAGAGGTGTACCTAACAGTTTTGAAGAACATAGTTAAACCTTGGATGGAGGACATTGCATCTGGAAGACCATATGTATTCCAGCAAGATGGTGCGCCGGCCCACACGAGCCATTTGGTCCAAAACTGGCTCTCGGACAACGTCAGCATGTTTTGGTCCAAGGAATTCTGGCCTCCTAACAGTCCAGACCTGAACCCCTTGGACTACTACGTGTGGAGCGTGATTGAAAGGATCACTAACAAGTCTCGTCATCCAAATTTGACATCATTGATGGTCGCTATTGAAGCAGCATTCACCGAAATGGACCGCGCCACACTCCAGAGGGCATGCGAACGTTTTCGACCAAGATTAGAGGCCGTTGTAGCAGCTAATGGAGGATATATCGAATAATTATTATCTCCATAGATATATCGATTAGCATGTAAAAAGTTTTTTTTTTAAAATAAATTTATTCATGACAAATATTTGTAATGAATTTTTTGTTGAATTTGTCCGGATTTTGGTGGCGCACCCTGTATGTTCTATCAATGCATATCTCCTATCGGTCAATAGCTTCTGGTCAAGAAAAGAAGATCAAGCCAAGCAAAATAAGAGCGACATGTGGTTTCGAAACTGCAGGTAGGTTTCGAAACAGATATTTATTTTTATCGATATAGATCACCTGTCGATCTGTCTTCTGTCTATCATCTGTCAAATCATATCTAATGGGCAAGAATTCATATCCTAAAGGCAAAAAAAAGCAAGTAAGGTTTTGTAGGCGGTTTTTTATATCTGATACATTCCTCGATTCCAAAGCCTTCATGGAATGGATATGAGGGGAGCCGATAAAGTGAATCCAAGAGGGTCAAATTTCTCAAGCATTCGGACTAGATAGCTCATTGTGCTTAACACTCGAAAGGTAACTGAGAGTGAGTGAGAGTGAGGTGGTGTTAAAGAAGGAAAGTAGTAAGGAAGGGATAGGGACCTCAAGTCCTCTTGCACGAACTTTCTGGAACCTTTAATGAATCTCAGAAGAGAATGGACTCAAGCCCTCATGGTCAACAACAAAATATACAAAAAACTCTATTTTTCAGTGACTCCTTTTGTGACCTTAATGGTTGCAAAATGTAGAAGAAGAACAGGTTTCGGTCTAACAAAACTGCTCTCAGATCCTTAGATCTCTAGCAATCCATATGTCCTAAAAGACATATCAAAAGCAAACTGTTTCTACATGTAAGAACTCAGTTCATATTCAGACAATCAAATATCTCGGTACGTGCCACAGAAATCCCAACAACTGATCCACAATCTGTTTGTATAATACCACAACCGCTTGACAAATGTTATCCAACAAGTACATTGAAATCTCAGCTGCTTCAATTGCTGATGCTAATCGCCTTCTAATTCAATTTTCAATGCAATAATTGTATTCAATCGAACCTATCAGCTGCGAACTACTTACCTCACATATTCAACCCACAGTATTTGCAATGGTTTGCTTCAATTTTTTTTTAATGCGCTCTGTCACAATCAGCTGTGGCCATCAATGGCTGTGTGACAGTTTATTGAATCGCTTGCAAATTTGCATAAATTTAATGGCTTAAAAGCAGACATTCTGTGAACCACTGAAGGGGAAAGTGACATTTGATTTATTAGCTGCACTTATTTGAGCTAAAGAGGGACAGCAAGAAGTAAAGCAAATTATAAATTTATGTTGCAAAATGTTGACGCAGCAGTTTTCAATTTGTAAATGTTTCATTCGAAACACTGTTTTATTAATGCTTCGCTTTCAGCATAATTATTTGATAACCATTGTTGTTGTTGGTTGTTCCCAAAAGTCAAACGCACATAAACCATGTCAAATTTATAGTTTCGCTTACAGAAATCCGAAAATGCCGTTACATTTGGCTGATTTTCGACTGAGCTTTGCGCTGTTAAGCCAAGTCGAACGACACTTTTGAGTTTCTGGGTCAGAAGTCAGACCGCTAATGTGGTGACTGAAACTTTATAATTCGCTCAACATTAACACAACACAACTTACACTCGTTCGCATGTGCACACCGACTGGACAGACATTTACGACTATGTTTTATGTGTTGTGAAAATTGCCAACTTCACTGTCATTCTCGGGTTTACTTTGTACACAAGTGAGTGTCTATGTATTTTTTTTGTTTGCTGTTTTGCAGTGACAATGGGATAAAATTAAATTTATGTTCGCGCAATGTAATGAAACAAAGCACAGCAATGACATAAGTAGATAAATGCACATACAAATACACGCACACACACATGCACATTGTTCCGCATAGATATTCTTGCATGCCAACAGTTGACGTATGGTTGTGTGTCGTCATTTAGTAACAACATTACGCGCCACTATTTTGTACAATGACAAGTGAAATGCGGTTATGTTCGTGTCATGTCAAAGTGACAGTTGAGCGTTAGCAATGTTTCCCGACGCAGACGTGTACAGTTCGCTGTTATAGTTGAAAGGATCGTTCTTAGTTTTCTTCCACGAAATATTTTAGTAGTTTGGCAGTTAAATTGAGATTTGTTAGTCCCTTGTCCGTTGAGATTTATTAACTTAACCCTCTTTAATGCATAGGTATGCAAAATGTGTAAAATGCAAAAACAAAAAACGACAATTAAATTCTTTGTATTAGCTCAGCTGTGAAATGAACTTTGGTTGCCATTGAGTTGTTTTATCTTTTAAGTTGCTGCAAAACAAGTTGACAGTTTAGGTGAGAAAGGTGAGTTGTTAAAAAGTCACAGTGTTTCAGTCTATTCGGGCTGACCAAATCTCTTTAAGCAACCTTTTGGTGGTATTTTCATAAAAACAATTTAAGGAAAAGTTTAATAAAAGTTCTTTCATACTATCTGCGAAAGTTTCCGGAGGCATTTGTTTGATGATGGGAAATTTGAATGCATTTCTGGTCATTTGGAATTGTTTTCATTCTATCTGAGTGTCAAAGATATTTAAATATGTTTTTGAAAAATCCAGAAATTTCACAGAATTTCATACGAGTAAAACTGCTGGGTGAGCTCAGCTTAAAAATTCAAATAATTTTCCAGAATTTTCTAAATTTTATGTAAACATAAGACAACTAAAAGTGTCAAACCTATGTGAAAATATTTTGTTGAGAGTTTTATGAATTTCACAGGATCTCAAATGAGTAAAGAAACTTAAAGAATTTTTGAAGAATTTAAAGAATTTTCCAGAAATTTCTAAAATTCATGTTAACATAAGACAACCGATAGTGTGAAATCTATGTGAAAATGTTTGTTTGAGAAATGTATAAATTTCACAGGAACTCATACGAGTAGAGAAACTTGATGAGCTCAGTTTAAAATTGCAAATAATTTTCCAGGAATTTCTAATAGGAAAACAACAACAAGACAAGATAGTGTCCAATCTATGTGAAAATGTTTCTTTGAGAAATGTATAAATTTCACAGGAACTCATACGAGTAAAGAAACTTGATGAGCTCAGTTCAAAATTGCAAATAATTTTCCAGGATTTTCTAAATTTCATGTTAGCATGAGACAACCGAAAGTTACAAACCTATGTGAAAATATTTGTTTAAAAAATTTATGAATTTTACAGGAACTCAAATGAGTAACAGGGTGAGTTAATGAAAAAAAAATGCAAAAAAGTTTTCAAATATTTCAAAAATTTATGTAAACATGAATCAACCATAAACGTTGAAAAACATGTGGAAATATTTTTTTTATAAATCTAGGGAATTCACAGGAAAATATACGGTCAAAGTAATGTGATTTGATCATTGCAAAAATACAAGTATTTTCAAGTATTCATGAATTATAATTATGAGACTTGACAAACAAAAGTTGAGAAAAGAGTAAAGAGTAAAAAGTAAAAGTAAATTTGTTTGATGAAAAATTGCAAAATATTTGTTTAAAACGACACCAATCTTTGTGATAAATTTATTTTATAAAAAATCTTAAGAACGTTTTTAGAAAACGACACCAGTATGAGATCTTTTGAATTGCTAAAATTTATTGACTGAAATTATATAAAACTAAAATACGGAAAATTGTTACTTGAGTTCAACAGGACTTACGAATCCCTTTTTAGCCTATAATAAGCATCTGTATTCGTGTAGTATTCGAATTGTTCATATAATCATCTGTGTTCGCCTCTGCATGGAAAGTCTGCATTTTATTTACTTGTAGCATTCGCAGAAATATTTTGTATCTTTTTGCTGCTGTGAGATTGTGTCTCTTTTTTACTATCAGAAAATTTGAACTCTTCGGGAAAATTTTCAAACGCCTACAATGATGCTAACATTTTGGTTCTCTTCACTATATAAAATATGAGAGTTTCCTTACCAGATCAAATACAATTTTTGTTCCAGGGGCGTACACAGGTTTTCATTTCGCGGAGAATGTTCTGCATACAATTTTTGAGCCCAATACTATTTGAAAGCCTATTTGTTAGTTTAAATGTTTGTCACAAACAGATATTTGGGGGAATTGGAACCTCAAATGCCACTTATGTGCGTCACTGATTGGTTTATTCCCATAAAATTTTTTTCATATTAGTGATATTTTCATCACAATACACAGTGATTCGACTCCATACAACCGCGGGACAAATTAGAAGGAGTGGTCCGTTCTTCATGAAATTTGGTATACCAGTTAATCATGGTCTTCTGAGTTGTCTTTTTTGTTTTTCTTAAACTGTTGTAGTTTGGCAATGCCTGAGACTTAAATTTTCAAATTTCGTCATTTTTGGATAGCTATAGCACCAAGTGTGTCAGCTAGATTTTTCAGATTTTGCATTTAATCGGTAACGTCAACATTGATTATTCCAAAGAGTAACAGAAATTGTCTCAGGACCCTCTGGATTTGTAATAAAAACGATAATAATAGATGTATGTTTTGCATTTTTGCAGTTTTTATCATTTTTCGTGCTGATTGCATACTTTTAGGCATAAATACTTAAAATACATTTTGTCGAAATATACATGTATAGAATTATTTTCTGAGATCGGAAGATATCGGAGGATGTAATTACATTATCCGACAAAGAAAGAATGCTTCTGAAAATAAAAAAATCCAGGAACATACTTTCACATACTTTTTAGATATTTTCCTCTAAGTTTTGCCAATTTTCAGATTTTTAATTTAGAAAAATATTTTGAATTGAAAGTGAAGGAAACGCCTACGCTTTGTAAATTTTGAGAAAACGTTAAAAGCGAAAATGGCCACGTCATTTTTTATACTATATTGAAAGTTTAAGCAACTTCTTGGTAACCATGTATTTTTAAAATTTTTGTTACTCATTAGACGACAGAACAGAACAGAAAATTTGAGTTTAAATTTTTTTGAGAAAAAGTTTGAACTTTGAGCCGCTTTTGCACAGACACTAATTGATTTTTTGCACAGATTTTTTGGGTTTTCTTAGTTAAAGTTTTTGCTTTCAAATGACATCAAAATCGTTAAATTCTGAGACCATAAATTTTTTGAATTTTGTCTATGGAACGAATCACTGTGCAATAGGGCACTTCACGATAACGTGCATCATGGCATGTACAAAATGTGATGGCAAATATTTTCAACGCAACAACAAAATTTACACATTTGCCCTTGCCCGGCAGCTGCAAATTTGCAACACTGAAACCCTATTGCATATTTTTGGGCATGGGCAACACACATTTGCCAATCAACCAGCTGTTACAATTGTCGAGATGAAGCAGACGAAAAAGAAAATAAAAAGAGAAAAACCGAATAAAAAGTGGACGGAGGAGGAGATTCGTACATTTTTAAGTTATTTGCAAGAAGCGCTCTTTATTCTCGCAGGCTCCCACGGCGCAAATATTATATTCTTCTTCTTCTTGATTTATTCTTCAAAAACAGCTGTGAATTTGTTCTGCAACCGATTTGCCATGACATTTTAAAAAGTGTTCTCAGTGTTGATGGCAAATATTTGAAATGACCTGCATTTTTCCAGCTTTTTGCACGTTATCGCGAACTGCCCTAATAATATTTTAAACGGTTTTGAGCCCAAAAAAAATTTAAAAATAATGAAACAATATTTTTAATCGGTTTCAAACCCATAACAAATATAAAAATGATGAAAAAATAAACCAAGATTTCAAAACAAAAATACTAACATTTCTTATATGTTAACATTCATATAGAGATTTCTATCCTTCATAACATTAAAAATTTGCATATGCATTCACTAGCAAAAGGTTTTCACATCTGAACCAGCATCCACAAAAAGGCAACTGCTCCATTTCTGGTCTTTAAAAAAGTTTTGGATACCCCAAAGCATTAGTTGCAGCTGAAAATATCCACTAGCTGTCAGATTATGGCCCGGACACATTGAAGACGACAGCGACAGGGCCACACAACTACAAGATGGCGTTAGCTTCTATCGTTGCCGTGTAGTAGTCGAAATGAAAACGACAGCGACAGCACAATAACAACAATTTGTGTGCAAATTAAGAGGAAGTTAAGAAGTCGTCTATTCAAATGCAGATTTATAAAATTAATAAAACTATTGTTGAAAGCATCCAGTTAAATTAAGAAGATAGCCAACAAAAGCATTTGTTTTGAAACAGTGATGCCAATTTGCTTGGGTTTTGTCGACTTCGAAACAGAAATCGTTCTAATACCAGCGACAACGACTACTGTGGTCGGTGGTCATGTAGCTGTGCAGTCGTCAAAATAATTGCCTTCATAGGAACTTTTTGATTTTACGAGTATACTTTGACAAACGTGGTCGTGTCGCTGCTATTGTCTATGTTTTGGGGACTTTATAGGTGATAGACTATAATAAAAACAATTTGGAAAAATTTACAAAAGTAAAAAAATATGAATTATAAACAAAAAACCGAAAAAGCTGTATTACTATATTAAAACTCTTTCGGTATTCATCTGACTGCCTAATGGCAAAGTTAATTCGATTTTCCTAACTTTTATGCGAATACAAACATTCATTTTAACTTTCAACATTATCGTGTAGAACTTTTGTCATCAACACTTCGAATATAATTCAGTTGAAGAAATTTGTAAGATTGCGTCTGTTCAAGCATTTAAAGATTTCCATCAAAGTTGTATGTTCTTTGCACAAGTTGTAAATTGAATAAATTTCCGTTCGAAAGTCATTAAGTGAACAATGGACACATTTAAGTAAACTCTGGCTAGACGACGGTACACACTTGGTTATATTTTATAACAATGTAAACAAACATTACACATTTCATTGGATAATGTCAATGCACACATATCGCACACGCACTACAAAAGTGACACAACTCAAAATTTTTCATTTTCGGGTTTATGTGTTAATACTGTGCACAATGCATAAATCTACCAATCAGCAAAAGCTCAGTATATTTTGTCGTTGTTAACTGTTGCAAAAATACAGTTAGGTCTCTTTTCATGTCAGAAGTTTGATGCTATTTGATTGCTGCAGCTCAATGCAAAAGAGTCCTCACTCAAAATGTGTCACTTTTGACGAAATAAATTTTTGTTAAAGTTAATGTTAAGCAAAAAATAAAAAAAAAATTCATTGGAACTTATCAAAAAGCATAATCTGTAAGGATTTTCTACTGAACGGTGTATTCGTTATTAAAAAAAATGTTTATTTAGCTCAAAAACAGTTTTTTGCGTTTCCTGAAAAATCAAAAATTTTGAGTTGTGTCACTTTTGTTGTGCGTGTGCGATATGTACATATAGTATATGCCCATATCAATGACTACAGGGTGATTGAGGTGAAATTTTGTAAGATTTTTTTTAAATTAGTTGATTTAATTTTTTAATTTTTTTATTTGGAAAAAAGAAATCAACTGAATTTGTAGAAATAAATAATAAAAACAAATAATCAAATGATTAAAAAAAAATTATTATATTATTTATTTCTTAATGTTTTTTTATTATTTAAAAAAAATGTTACGATAATAAAAATGATAATAAAAATTTTTTTTAATAATAAAAAACATTAAAAAAAATAAATAATATAATAATTTTTTTTTAAATTATTTTATTATTTTTAAATAAACAAAATTAAAAAATTAAATCAACTAATTTAAAAAAAAAATCTTACAAAATTATAATAATAATAAAAATAATAATAAATTAATGGCAATTTAAAATGTTTATTATATTTTAGGAAATCTTTGTTGTTCTACAGTAGTGCATACAGCATTTTATTTTATTTATATTTCCATACACAACTTTCAAAACCATTTGAAACCGAAATTACAATCCGAAACGTGAAAAAAGTCAGGGAAAATCCCAAAAAGTGACACGGCCATTTTTTGTGGAAACGATAACTAAGTTTTAAGAACGGTTTGCGGATTTGGGGTACTAATTACCCCAGAACTGATGTCAAACCTAGAAAAGCCGACCAAAAGTCGAAATTTGTTGCCCTGTGTAATTGTTGTAGCAAACAGATATTTGAAAACATTTGAAAGTCATGTTCAAACTGTTTTTCTGTATGTGAATAAAATACTTGAAGTATTTTCTATCATAAAATGTGAAAAAAAACTTTAAAAACAAAACCTTATAGTTGATTTTGAAAGACTCTGTTATCAAGGACTCATTTTGTAAATCCTTTGAACTCGCTTGTTCACTGTAGACAATTCGAATTGGCGCACACTGTATAAATGCAGCAATTCACATACGAGTCTATGTATACAAGTTGTTGTTGTTTTGTTGTTCAAGTTTTTAGAGTTTTTTTTCACTTCTTCTATGACTTTTTTTCTACTGTGGCAAAGTTAACTCGCAGCGCGCATTTTTCTGTTGCCCAACTTGAATGTGAATGTGTGTGTATGTGTGTATGTTGACTTGTGGTAAAAGTACTCTGGCAAGTTTTGCCATTCAACCAAAGCAAAACGGTTGTTTTCATTGTTGATCGCATTGTTGCACATAAAACGAGAAGACGTCTTCGCGAACCACTCACACACACCAACAATTTGCAAGGATTTCAATTTTTAATTTTGTAATTCACTTATTGAAAGCGAAATTCAATGGATGACAAAATGAAAAAACTTGAAGTTACACACAAAAGTATTTGAAAGTGGATGCAATTAATTAATACAACAAACATTTTTACTTTCCAAAGTTTTGGATGTTGGCACATTCCGCACAATTACTGAAAATAATGTCGCCTGATATCTGCCCACCTGATTTTCATTCCTACTGTGCGCAAGCAATTCGTCTTATTACAAATGCATTTCATTCAAGTTTTATGCTTGAATGCAACGCCAAAACTGCTGAAAGAAAACTTGAAGGATTTCACTTTTTCAAATTAGTTTTAGCATTTTTTTTAATATAAAAGTTTTAAAATGCCAAACCTGCCCAGTAGGAGATCTGGTCATTGAAAACCTTTGTTGGAAATTTTTGGTAGTCATGTAACTAATAGTTAGGTAACTAAGTATTAGAAGTTTGCAGTATTGAGAATACAAACTACATTCACACCTTGAATGCACTTTACAACTAAAACAACATACATTGTGTCAGACAGTTTGTTTACGGCAGCTGTTGAAACCAGATCACCTCAGTAGTGCGTTGCGATTTTGTTGAGAATTCTCTTCAGAATGAGTACCGTGAACAGGTCTCTTTGGACGTGCTTCATCGTGCCAATTCCGATCCAACTTTCATGGAACGCATCATAACTGGTGACGAGACATGGGTCTACGAGTACGACATGCAAACAAGCCAACAATCATCGGAATGGAGAGGAAAAGACGAGCCGAAACCGAAAAAATCACGCCAAAGTCACTTGAAAATCAAGGTAATGCTGATTGTTTTCTTCGATATTCGTGGTGTGGTGCATCATGAATTCGTCCCTGAAGGACAAACAGTCGGTGAAGACTATTATTTGACTGTTTTAAGACGTTTGCGTGAAAATATCCGCCGTAACCGGCCTCAATTGTGGAAGGATAATTCATGGATTTTTCATGACGATAATGCTCCCTCGCACCGAGCCAACATTATCAACGATTTTAAGGCCAAACATTCAATAAATACCATCGAACAGCCACCGTATTCACCTGATCTTGCACCGTGTGACTTTTTCCTGTTTCCCAAACTCAAATTACCACTCAGAGGAACGTGTTTTGAATCCATAGAAGACGTAAAACAGAATTCGCAGAGGGAACTCAAAGCCATACCGGAAAGCGCCTATAAAAAATGTTTTGATGATTGGAAGAAACGTTGGCATATGTGTATCGCTTCTAATGGAGCATATTTTGAAGGAAAATAAAATAAATATTCATGAAGATTAAGAATTTTGCGTTTTATTTAAAATTTCCGGAAACTTTTCGGTCACAAGGTATGTTCTGTTTAATTTAAAGCCAATTTATTCAACTTTCTTTAGAAAAGAGTAGAATAAATATGGATTGAAGATTCAGTCGCCTAGTCACTGCAGCTCAAAAGGTTCTATTGAGACAAAGTCCCCATCATATAAGAAATCCTTTCTAAAGTTTGGTTCCAGAAGATATGAGGCCATGTCTCTGGAAGGATCTTTCGTTTAAGTCTTGTGGTAAAGAGAAGGCCTTCATTTAGATTTGCAATCTGAATCTGAATTATCAAACCAATATGGGTTAGAGAACCTAGTCACCGTAGCTCAAAAGGTCCTATTGTGTCAACGTTTATGTTATAGAACAGATTTTTTGGAAACTTTAGCTTCAGAAGGTGTGAGCAATGTCTCTGGAAGAATCCCCATTATATAACATAATCTTTGTAAAATTTGGTTCCAGAAGGTGTGAGGTCATGTCTCTGGAGGGATCTATTCTTTAAGTCTTGTGGTTGACGTAGCTCAAAAGGTCCTATTGTGTCCACGTTTCTGTTATATAACAGATCCTTTATAAAATTTGACTCCAAAAGATATGTGGCCATATCTCTCGAAAGATCTATTCTTTAAGTTTTATGGTAACGAGAGGGCCTTCCCTAAAAATTGGATTCTGGCGTAAGGAAGTCCATAGCACAGTAACACAGAACTGAACTTTTAGAACTACTTTCTGTAGTATTTGGTCAAATAGTTCGCAATTGATTAAATATAACGAACAATGGACCAAAATTTTGGTTCGAATTAATGGTGATTCAAAGACGGGTCTGGGTCTGTTGGTAAATAAGGGTAAGACGACACGACTTAGGGGCCCTTAGGTTGTTCGAGACAAAAATGTTTTGCAAAATCTGCGTCCCTGTTCGTATGGGCATCGACTATTAAATATGAACGAACAACGAGCTGTATGAGCTGCTTAACCCTGCATAGCCAACCATATTTAATATGTTTAAAATAGTTTTAAGATAAATTTTAAGAAGAAGAAGTTTTAAGATCAATTCAAGTATTGCATAAAATGCGTTTAAAGTTAATGAAAATGAAAAGACAATCAAAATTTTAATTAAAATTCTAAAAACAAATATTTACCATAAGTGTGTATTTTTATTTTATTTTGCTAAATAGTCACTTGCTTTTTAGTTCAGGGGATTGAGAAAAAAGGAACAATGGAAGTCGAAATGACGAACATTGTCTAAGGAGGGTTAAAGACTCTATCTTAGCTGGTTTGGCCATGTGTCCCGTATAGACGATGAACCTTCGGCGAAAAAGATGTTCGACGGGATAGTAGGAGATCAAAAATAAAAAGGGAGACTATACGATGAAAGAACCAAGTTGAAGACGTCCTATCATCTCTTGGTTAACCAATTTAAGCCGAGAGAACTTTTGCCGCAGATCGCAATTTGTAAATGGGTTGTTTTGGTCAGTTAAGTGTGTAAGTTTCTAAGACGTGGCTCCACGCTGCCGCGAAAAATTGTGACTACTTTAGACTACGGAACTGAGAACATGAATTCGAACCCCCTTTAGCCCTGCTGCTGTCCTCTGACATAAAACAGTGGGCTTATTTTATCTGTGTTGTCTTTAACACTAGAATGCCTAAGGAAATAAAATCTACTACTTCAGATCTGTTATTTGTTAGTGTATTCCCTTCCGAAGGAAAGTTCTGAATTCGATTAGTTTTTGATATCACATTAAATACAAAGATTAAAATAATCCTTAAAAAAAACTGTAGCTCCTATTTTGTAACATGACTTCGTATAAGAATTTCATGAAGAATGGCAGAGCATTCCAGTATTAGCAAAATACTTAGACTACACAGAAAACTATATCATACTTTTTGGCTTTTCTAGTAGTCCCTATTGGGCTGAGGCCCTTTCATTTCTCAGACGACATTGACCAAAAATGTGTATTGGTCCACCTTGGAATGAAATGAAGTGGATATGAGAGAAGCCGAGAACCCTAGAGGGTTCAATATCTCTAGCAGTCAGGCTAGATAGCCCATTGTGCTTAAGACTCGAAAGTAAAAGGTTGATAGAGGGGAGTTAGGTGGGGTTAAAGAAATTAAGTAGTAAGGAAGGGATAGGGACTACAAGACTTTCTGCATTCTTCATTGAATCTCAGCGGATTGCCTGGTCGTCTTGGTCAACCTTGGTCCCTTTTGTACAAAAATGTCTGTAAAAAACACACAATTTTGAAAATGTTCAGTACTAAACTTCAGTACCATACAATTTTAACAACAGTACAACATTTTAATGATAAACAAAAAATTTCATACAAAATTGTCTCCTAAAATTCCAGTGCTAAAAATTTTCCATTTCAACTTTACCCCAGTATACAAAATATTTCTACAGCATTTCATGAGCTGCAAAATTTTCATTTTGCTTTCGTCTTTCGGCCACTTTTGATTTTTCTTTTTTGCATTGCAGAACCAAATTAATTTCATTTTAATTTGTATTTATGGGAAATGAAATCAAACGCGCATTGAACATTAAAGAGAGCATTGAAGAGTTACTTAGAGAATTAGCAGGCAGAGTTTTGTGTTTGCCGGCACAAACAAACAACGAAAAGCTAAATGAAAATGCACCAAAATATTTTTCCCATTGATCGATAAAGTTTGGAAAATGTATTGCACTGGCAATGAAAGGGAAAACTTTAATGAATTGCTGAAAGAACTTTAGATGAAATTTGGCATTTTTAGAAATATGACAGAAAATGGCTGAAGTAAAAATTGATTGAGGAAATATTTTTTCGAACTAAAACCAGACTTCTTCTGCTGAAAGAACTTTAAGTGATTTTGGCATGTTTAGAAAATTTACAGAAAATGGCTAAAGTAAAAATTGATTAAGGAAATATTTTTACAAACTAAAACCTGACCTTACTTAAATTTTATTTAAATTTTTATTTAATTTATATTTTAAATTTTTCAAATTTTTTTTTAAATTTATATATTTTTAAATATATATTTTTTTATTTTGTAAAATTTTTCAAATTTTTCTCAATACTAGTTGACTATTAACACTTTAATAATTGATTTTGACAATTTTGAACAAATAAAGTTCAGTGCCACACTGTGAAACGTTTAGGTTTTAACTCTCAAAACATCTTTGAATCAATATTTAACTTTGACAGCTTCAAGGTGAAGTGAAGTCAGGCTTCCTGCAATCTTCAAAGTTTGCTTCTAATACGAGTATGATTTCTTATATGATTGAAAAAGTCGTATAACTTTTAAGTGGTTATCGAAGACCGGGTGAGAACTTTTCATAGTCATTTATTTTGCTTAAAAAAGGTTTCATTTACATACTAAAAGAGCAGACACAGGCCAATTATTGCTATATACAAGTATATAGTTACTCGCATTAGAGTCAAAACTTGAACCTATAATCCTCTGATTTATGATAAAACACACCAACCACTTAGACAAGATGACCGCCTCTTTGTTTGTTTGTTTCAAACTGTCTATGCAAAATTATCTTAAAGCCGCAGACAAAAGTGACATAAATTTTGACTGTTAATTTGTTTTGATTTTTCTATTTGAATGATTAATTAATTTCTCCGCACACCCCACGAGTCAAATATTTCGCATCAACTGCCTGCAACAAAACAATGTGGTTGGCAATAATGTTGGCGGTTTTGTTGACATTTTGGTTGATTGTATTGGGTCTTTTGTCTAACATGTGCCATCATTCTCAATCTCATCATTTCTAATGACCTTCGAAAGGCATCAGCTGAGCTCAAGCAGGGTTTCTCAAACTGTGTACTGAGTTTTCAGATGCCATTTTAACAAGAAATATTTGATTGAGAAAGTTTAATTTGGTCATAAGAGACTTTTTTGTGTACGGGACCAAAAGATAGAGATGGAGATAGTTGGAGTTTACGAATAGAAATTTGGAAATATTTTTGTAATTTGGAATATATCCAAAAGGGATTTTTCAAATAAACCATTCGGAATTTATTGTCAGATAAAGTCGCTTAGTAGTCAAATGTATACAAATAAATTCAAAGCATTTTTCAAATAAACTAGGCAGCAAAATATACAAATATTTCAAAATATTTCAAAATGACACAGTAAAACCCGCTTAGGTAAATCTGCGTTTAAGTACCCTGCAGGAATTCGGACTGCTTCACATGTAATTTTTCAACTGGTTACTTGTCAACCAACCATAACTGACTGTAGAACCGATTTGTTTGCTTAAAGTGAACTCGTGAACCCTGCATCCATTTGCAACTAGTCCAAAGTCAGTCCTGAGTAAAACAGTTTCTAAACCAGTTGCGAAACGAGTAGTTTGAGAACTAGTTTATTCTGTGTTAGTTTTCTAAGAAGTTAAAATTTTTGAAGGAAAATAAAACAATGCAATTTTTAAACAATTATTTTATTTAAAAAATATTAAAAAAAAACAACAGAAATCTGTTGCGAATGAAAAACAAAAAATATAAGTGCACGTAAATTTTTGTACTAAAAAAACAAAGGATAAATTTTGACTTTTTAACACACTTCTGCCAGAAATGTTTGGGACTTCGTTGTTGCACCAATTGTATGAGAGGCCTAACAGTATTTGGTTGATTATTTAACCTCTGCTTTGTCTTCTCAATTTTAAGTGCTCTTCTCGCCTATGAACGCGCACACAGAACGTGAACGATTAGACGCGAACTGACTGACTTTTGCATTCGCTGACAGCTACTTGGACAACTAGTTGTCCAATTGACTTACAAAAAACCAGTTGAAAAACCAATTATTTTTGGGAACCAGTTGTCTCAGGTCCAACAGAGAACGTACCGCCCACTCAAGTAAATCAAAAGTCTGAGCTACTTAAAACGGGATTTACTACATCACATTAGAAAAATATTACAACTAATTGTTCATTTGTAGAAACCAAATTTCGAGTTCAACACCAAAGTTTGCCTTCCCCTGGCTGCCAAGAAAGTCAAGCAGAGTGGGATCGTGGCGTCAAATGTCAACACAGCAAATTCGTAGCTCGTTGCTGCGCCTCGCATTGATAAATGAAGTGTAACGCTGAACAGTAACAACAACAACAACAACGAGAATAACAATGCCACACCGAAAAGTATGCAAATGGCTAATGAAAAACGCTTTTCAATTATGTAAATTGTTGTTGTTTTCGGCAGCCACTGTCATTGTCGCTGTGTATGGGCGTAATTTAAATTTTTATTTCATTTTCATTTTTGCTAAAAGAAAAAGAAACTGAACTGAAAATTAAACGGAAACATACCGCAGGAAATTAAAAATTTTAAAGCCTCGTTGATTCCATTGAAAATTGTTACATGCTTCGCTGGGGAAATGAAGAGGGGGGGTTGTGAATTTATGTTGTTATGTTGTGCAAAATATTTGAAAAGCAAAGGCAGAGAAAAACCAGTTGAAAAGGGAGCCGCAGACTACCAGAACGTGGCAAAGTTTTTTGCCAACAATTAGTGCCGCCAGTATTAACATTTAAATCAATTACAACTTGAAAACATTGGCATTATTGTTGTTGTAAATGTGTTGGTATTTTATTTTGCTACAAATTGTTGTTATTATTGGGCTTTCTGCAAGCAGTGAGGCAATGAAAATTTTGCAGTGTGAGTTAACTTTCAACTGTTGTGGCTAAGTATGCGCAAACTTATCGCATAAAAGTTCAATGAGCCAATGTTGTGAAATCTTTGGTTAACATTTACTGCAAAAATTTCAAATTCAATTAAATTTAAGTATCAATTGAAATTAATTAAAGGCATTCATAAGCGAGCTACAACTTGAGTTGAACAAAATTGTTGGTAAAAAGTTGAATTCAATTTAGGAATTTAATTGACATATCGAAGCGATTTGAATGGAATAGGAATCGATCTTGGTGAACAAAGGTTTGACAATTCTTGAGGCCATTAAATCATAACATAATCTTTAACTCTTTTGACCCCAAAGTTGCATGAGAGCAACTTCACCTATTTGTCATATGATGGCAAAAGCTACGATTGATTTATGAGTTTAATTTAAGTAGGAACCAACAAATTCATATTTTTAGAAGTGCACTCAAAGCAAATTACAAAAATTTTACTGTTATCGCTAAAATAATTTCCAATCATTTGCAGCGATCAAGGGGAAAGTTTGTGTTCTAATTGAAGTCTACGAATTGGAGGCGTTTGATCAAAACTCTGTTTCTTTAAAAATGGTTAAATAAAATCAAAAAGTGATAATTTTGTATTTTTCCATAAATATGAAATAATTTTTCTGTAATTAAAAAATATTGATACAAAATTTGTTTAACCCGTTTTTAGCTAAAATGGTTCAAAAGTAAGCTTCTAGCTAAGTTCTTAGTTTACTTTTGTTTCTTATAAAGAGGCGTGACAACTTCAAAAGGCGTGTGCACACTTCTTAGACAAGTGTTTCATGATTTCAATACCAGAAAGTAATATCGAGACACAGAGTGAAATTCAGGGTCGAAAGGGTTAATAGTAATGAGAACTCATGAGAGACCAATTAAAATTGAATTGATTGGGCATTGGTTGGACACAAACTTAGACGTTACTGAAGACAATGAACTCTGCTGCATGCAAAATTTGCTTTTAATGTATAAGTAAATATGTAGGTCCATTCATGCTTATTAGACACTTGCAGAGTATACACACACACACACACACATACGTGAATCGTGAAGCTAACGGAAGGAGAACGAGGGCTATCTCCAAACCAATTCGGATTCCGAAGGAACCGATCAACAATAGACGCGGTGAACTTGGCGGTGTCAGTTGCTGGTGACGCTATTGCTGGCAAAAGATGGAAAGGCGGAGCGAAGCAGTACTGCGCTATAGTAACGTTGGACATCAGAAACGCGTTCAACAGCGCGTGTTGGGAGCATATGCTAAATGCGTTGAATGAGCTCAACGTCCCAGCGTATTTATTCAACATAGTAAAATCGTATTTCAGCGGCAGGATCCTATCATACGATAGTGAAGAAGGACCGAAGCGTTATACAGTCACGGCGGGTGTTCCACAAGGCTCAGTTCTTGGACCGACGCTGTGGAATATCATGTACAACGGGATATTCAACCTCCCTCTTCCAAGCGGGGTCCAAATTATAGGGTTCGCAGACGATGTAGCGCTCACTGTAGTTGCCAAACATATTGCGCAGGTGGAGCAGAGAGGAAATGAAGCCATAAGGACCATCGAACAGTGGCTTGGCAGTGTCGGGTTATCGCTTGCGCAGGAAAAAACCGAGGCGGTGCTCATTAGCAGCCGGAAAAAACCAGAAACGGCTTCGTTTTGTGTCGGCCGTTGCAGTATAACGGCCAGCAGGTGTATCAGGTACCTCGGGGTCATTATAGATGACCGGCTAAGCTTCAAACAACACGCAGAGAACACCGCAAAGAAGGCAGCGAAAGCAAACAGTGCCCTCTCGAGGATGCTGCCCAACATTGGCGGCCCGAGGAGTAGCCGACGAAAGCTGCTGGCAAGTGTGGTCAGCTCAATTCTGCTCTATGCAGCGCCAGTCTGGTCAGCGTCGTTGCGAACGAAGGCTTACTGCCGGCTATACGAAGGGGTGTATCGGCTCGCAGCGCTAAGAGTGATAAGCGCTTACAGGACCACTTCTGACGATGCTGCGCTCCTGCTGGCGGGAATGACTCCGATCGCCATCATGGCGGACGAGTGCAACCGAATTTACGTCAGGAAAAAGAAAGGCGAACGCGGCGAGGTGGTGTATATGGAGGAGAAGGAAGAGTCGTTAAGACGATGGCAGCAACGCTGGAATTCCTCCCCCAAGGGCAGATGGACTCACACGCTAATACCGGATGTGAAAAGATGGGTGAACCGAAAGCATGGCGAGCTCAATTACCACTTGACACAGGTCCTGACGGGCCATGGGGCATTCAGGAGCTACCTGCACCGCTTCGCGCAGGATAGCTCACCACTATGCCCGCGCTGCAGTGTCGCAGAAGACGCGAGACATGTTTTGTTCGACTGCCCAAGGTTTCAGGCAGCTAGAAACCACATTACCGCTGCCACAGGGGTGAGGCCAACTCCACACAACCTGACTAAGCTGATGCTGGACTCCGAGGACGCCTGGAAAGCGGTGTGTCAAAGCGCCGCGGACATCCACCAGGCGCTGAGGAGAGAGGAAGAGAGCAGGCGAGCTGACCGGCAATCGGGCCAAACCAGCTGACGTAGACGGACGCTAATACTACGCGGACACACGAATGAGACGGAATTCCAAGGAGGGGTGGCTGAAAAACCATAGGGAGGGACATAGTTACAACTAACGGTGGGGGAGCCTAGTAAGTGCAACTAGTGACTAACTGCACTGACAGCAAAACGATACTTCGAGCCGAGCGCTCAAACCGCCCTCTGACGTAATACTTAACGGTAGTGTCCGGAGGGGAATCCGGTCTGTGACATGAGGAGGTTTAGTGTGTTAAAGTCTCACACTGACGGGGTTAGGCTTTCGATGCTTCCTCCTCGTTAAAATAAAAAAAAAAAAAAAACAAAAAAAAAAAAATACGTGTAGCAATCACACAGCGACAAAAGTATGTAAGCTCATTATAAAATATGATTGTGCATTCCCAGTGCAAAATACAGCAATAATACACAGCAAACGCACACATAGACGCACACAAGCACACACACACACACATACACACCGAAATGGAGCAATTCGCCTGACAGTAATGACAATGTATCATGTGCTGCAATCACAAACTAATATTAACCACACAGCCACCCAAACACACACACACACACACATACAACTTGCACGCATACATGCACCGTCAGTAATGCCATTCAATTTGAACAGCAATAAATTCAAATTGCCAACAAAACGCTGCTGTGCATTTCGACTGCCTTGTATATAAGTGGTTGTTGTTGTTGTTGTTGTTGGTTTTGTGGATTTTCGCTTTGTTTTTGTTACACCATTCAACCGACAATATACAAAATGCATAACGCGTACGTGCAGCAAATGCCGCGCATGAACTCGCTGACTGTGGCTGCACATTTGCTGCGCGCAAATCCTATTAGACGCACACAGCGGCCACATTGCGTTGCGTTGCTGTGTATTTGCTGTGTATTTTTGTCGCGTATAAAATATGCAAAATAACTGCAAACGGTATCATTATGTGCTGCAAAGCGTAGCAACACTGGCAACAGCGGCAAATGGCGCTATCGACGCCAACGAAAACGGGAACGCAAATGCAAAGCATCATAAATGCGTTGCACGTTTCTATCACTCAACAGGCATTTTCTGGATTATTTGTAGTGGTTTATGTTCCTCCCCCCCTTATTATTGTTGTTGGTATTTGGTTATTGCTTGTTGTTTCTGCTATAGTCTTTGTTCATGCGTAAGTGAGTGCAGTAAGCGGCCGGTGCGCCTAAAAGTGGGCACTGTACATGTCCTTTTTTGTTGATTGTTTATGGTAAAATATGCATGTGTGGCCACTGCAGTGTGGCAAAAGTGGGCGGCTGTACAGTTGTTGGTTCGGTGTGTTGTTGGTCGGCATTGTCACTGCCAGCGGTTGCAACTAGTTTTTGCGCAGTGGTGCTTGTAAATGTGTAATGCGTTAAGCGGAATTTGCCGATGAAATACTGATGCTGTTGTATTGCTGCATGAATGCAGACTATAACCATTGCAACAACAAGCATACTAAAAGAGCGCAATTTCACAGGCGACGCGCTTAAACTGTTTCGAAAGGCCGCGCAATGTAAGCCGATTCATAGTGTACTTTTTAATGGAACCATAATCAGTTCAATGTTAATGAAAAACAGTTTTACTTGCGGCTCAATAGTTATTATTACTCAGCACAAGTAAAGTTCGGCTATGAAGTGCACAATGTTGCCAATTTTTGTGGGAAGTATGGTTATGGAAATATGCTAAAAAAATGCATGCAAAGTGTGTTTTAAAGTTAGCAGAACTTTTTAAAAATAACACCGTACAAAAAAAATCAAAAAATTCCAAAAAACACTAAAAAATCGACATACTCGCAAAACTAGGGAGCCAAATGTAGTAAAACTGCGTTTTTAGTTTTTCCCTCCGATGTCAGGATTTTTTTTAAAGGACTTTGAAATTTCAAGGACATGTTTATTTCAAGAAATAATTGAAAAAATTGAGCACATTGTAGAAGAACAATATGGATATCAAATGAAAGAGAAATATACTTAGAATCTTAAAAAATTTTTTGTTTTGGTGCAAAAGGACGAAGAGGTATTGAAAATGTCCTTTTAAAACTTTATCCTTAAATATCCTTGCAAATTTCCAATAGTTTTTTTTTAATATATCTTAAGGAATAATATGTACACTACTACATCCTTGAATTTCGTCCTTTCAACTTTATTGGTTTAAGATATAAAAAACGTAATACTTGTTTACTTAACTGGTCCAAACAAGTCATTACTGGGTTCCGGATTGCCTTAAAAGTTATTTCTAGGTTGTTCTGCTTTGAGCGCGTCTTCTCTAGTTGGTCACAGCAAGAGATGATAGATTCTTCTCAACTTGGGTCTTTCATAGGAACCACGGTCTCCCTTCACTCCGTCGACCTGACTAAAAGTAATAAACAACAAATTTTTTCAAAATTGATTTATTCTATTAAAAAAAGTCTCCTTTGGACTCGAATATAGCAATTTGAATGGACTGAAAGCAAGTCGAATGAATGTTTTAAACCTTTTTGATGGCTTCTACGTACTTGAATCGCTTTCCTTTCATTAGAAAAAGTACTTTTGCCTTAAAAGTTCTTTCTAAGTGTCTCTACTTCGAGCGCGTCTTCTCTAGTTGGTCACACCAAGAGATGATAAATTCTTCTCAACTTGGTCCTTTCATAGGAAACACGGTCTCCCTCTACTGTTTCGATCTTCAACTATAAGTAATAAACAACAAATTTTTTCAAAATCGATCTTATGGACTCGAATATAGCAATTTAAATGTGTTTTAAAGTGTTTTAAACCTTTTCGATGGCTTCTATGTACTTAAAACGCTTTGCTTTCATTAGAGAAAGTATTTGTTCAAAAATTGATGGTTAAAAAGCCTCTTTTAGTCAAAAGAAGTCTATCACAAAGAGCCCATTGATGCCATGGTGTCAGTCAACTTGTGCAGCAAAAAACTGTGCGCAGAAATTTCGGCAGCCCAAATGTTCAGTGAAAATGCAATAAATTTATGTTATTGAAATATTTAAATCCACTTTCAAAAATATCTTCAAATTTTTTGGCTGATCTCTGTTGAATCTCTAAACTCTTCGCCTACGTTCTGCATTGCGTATACGCAACTATACTTCAATCATAATCGTCATTTTTGCTATTGTCACCGTCACTGCTTTCCATCTTTCAGGGGCAGCAATGATGTGCATTAACATGTTTTTCATTGTTAGTTTCTCTGCTATCCTCTATTCAGTCTCTAGACAGTCTTTCGTCATTGAAGCAAAGCCAGTGGCCTCATTCTGCCTCAGTGCCTGGCAATTTCTTCATTCTCCACTTTGAGCATTAATACGCAACCATATTCACCAACATGACACTGACCTTTCTACGCAGCAGCAGAATAATAAAACTGGAATTCATAGTTTAAAATTTCCAATAAATTTGTAACCAGACACGTCTATCTTTGTACTACTTCCTCGTCGTAGCGAACCAACATGCCGCAACAGGAATTTCAAGTATAATTTTACATATAAACAACCTTCGTACATGTATTTATTATTAAGAAACTCACAAATACCTGCGCATTCTGTATGCCTTTTGAATGGAAAATGAAAGAATATGTTTGCATGAGAATAGACAGCAAGAATGTAGAGAATGTGAAGAATGGAAATAATGCGAAGAGCATTTTTCATTCATAAATTTTCATGCGCTTCATGCGAGCTAAACACTAAAGAAGGCTGACGGCAATGTTTAACGCGCCCGAACCGCCAAACTCACACACAACTAAATATGCATAGCGCATGCATATTTACAAATGTGCCCATACATATACAAATATGTACATATGTATGAACACCCATACATAGTTGAAAATATGAGACAGTATTTTTTGTTTGTGGATGGCAAGCAACGGCAAACTAATAACAATAAAACACACTCCAGCGCACTTATGCGCTCACAGACACACACACACACTCACACACACATGCGCGCGCGTTCATATGTACTCGCGTGCGCGCAGAATACGGCTGCTGATATGTATGCAGGCTTTTCAGCGGCATGAAAAATTAACCGCCATAAATTAACTTCCACTTTAGAGATGGTGGCGAGCGCTTTGGTGCTTTGCGCTTTTGGCTTCGCAACGTGGCTTAGGCTCAACTTTTTGCCAGCCCAAAATTTGACGCTGTCGGCTGTTGTTGTTGCTACTGTTGTAGCATCTTAAATTACGTTATGAAAGGCAGCGCGCACACACACACACACACACACACTTGTAGACGTGCACATAAATATTGGCGTAAAGTTTCGATGGAGAGGCGACGTTGCCAACTAATGCGGCTATAAGTGAGCTGCCGGCACAGCCCTTTACGTCGACACATACAAGTAAATGATACGCACACCTACACACACAAACACATGCATGCGTATGCGTGCAGCTCACACACATGCATACATACAAACAACAACTTTTGTATTTATGCTCATCAACGACGCAGATGAGCAACAAGGCCGAATGTTGGTTACCATAGTTGGCAGCTGATTGCTGAAATTAAGTGCCTCGACATACTTAAATATTTATTTACAATTAATAAATAATGTTTTGTTTTGTTTTGTTTTGTTTAGGGTTTTTGATTTGTGCTGCCTAAAGCACTTTAAAAGTTAACTAACAGTTTGCCGTAAAGTAATTTAAAGTCGTTTAAAGTGCGGCACCAAGCATGAGTAATAAATATTTATGAATGTTTGAATTGGTGTTCTGACAGTTTTGCATTGTACATACATACATACATACGAGTATTATAAAATTCTATAAGGTCTTGTGAGAATAGTCCGGAAACATGCAGCAATAACAGCGCGCGAAATGTCAAAAGAAAAATAATTTATTTGAGAACAAATGGTTTTCCACTCTTGATATGTTTATGGAGTTGCGACAAGGCAGAGCCATAATAAATGATAATGTTTAACCACATACTTTGTATGTTAGGTAAGGTTGAGTTAGGTTAAAGTGATTGTGTGGGCACGTGATTTTGCTGAAAACCACATTTAAGCTATAAAATGTGCACATTGTGATACCACAAGATAAAAGTTATCGTCTTACTGCAAGTCGGAGAGGTTAGACAAACCAAGATAACGACCTACCAGGATAACATACAACAATCCTTACAGCTATTTCTTAGCCATGAACTGTGAAGAGTGTTGTGCTGTTTTAAAAAAACTTTCATACAAAGCTTTGCTTTTAATTCAGGGTTCCGTATTTACAAACCTTTGAAATATTATAGATAGCACCAAGTTTTGAGCTATAATGGCTGAGAAACACATGTCATTTGATTCAAATTAACAAATAAAGAAATTTAGTTGACCAGTGGGGCGTATGAGTAATATTTATTTCACTCATTGCTAGTTTTGTACCGTCAGTACTAAAATATGATATTTTTGCTATTATTTTGACTATTATTCACTGCCACACGTAGTGGAGAACAAATGCAGGAATTGAGTTGATCTATGGGGCGTATGAGTAATATTTATTTAATTCATTCCTAGTTGAAACATTTCGAGTTTTATTTTGACTAATATTCAGTGGCGCACGCAAGTAAATTTTAGAGTCAAAACCCTCGAAATCAAATTAACAAATGTAGAAATTAAGTTGACCATTGGGGCGTATGAGTGATATTTATTAAACTCGTTCCTGGTTGAAATGTTTGATTTGCTAAAATAAGATATTTTTACTATTATTTTGACTAATATTTTGACTGTTATTTCGACTATCATTTCGACTATTATTGAGTATCGCATGCAAGCAAATTTTGGAGTCAAAGCCCTCAAATATCTGTTTCTGTATCAAATTAACAAATGAAGAAATTTAGTGGCCAGTGGGGCGTATGAGTGATGTTTATTAAACTTATTCCTAGTTGAAATGTTTGATTTGCTAAAATATGATATTTTGACTATTACTTTGACTTTTATTTTGACTATAATTTTGACTGTTATTTTGACTATTACTCAGTGGCGAACACAAAGAAATTTTGAAGTCAAAACTGTCGAATATCTGTTTCTGTATCAAATTAACAAATGAAGAAATTAAGTTGACCAGTGGGGCGTATGAGTGATATTTATTAAACTCATTCCTAGTTGAAATGTTTGATTTGCTTAAATAACGTATGATATTTTGACCATTATTTTTACTATTATTTTAACTGTTATTTTGACTATCATGTCGACTATTATTCAGTAGCGCATACAAGGAAATTTTGGAGTTAAAGCCGCCGAATATTTTTTGGTTATAAACATTGTTGGTGCCAGATAGGGTTTCAAATGGCATTAGAGTCAAAAGTTAAAATGAAATATTGCTTCTTATTTATAATAAATTTCAGATCTTTAATAATTTTCGGATCTTTTAATTCAACAACTAATTTCAAAGAAAATCACCTTTGGATTTTTACAGCTCACTTAAATTTTTACTCCCCGCGTATCAATAACAATGGAAAAATTTGTGAACTATACGTTGTTTGTATTTTCAGGAAATATTTTATTTTGAACTTTCAGTGATTGGAGTCTGTTTTGATGCTGAAATGTAAAGGTTCATCTTAAGATGGGACATAGGATTTCATTTTTGGAGATGAAGGACTCCGTACACAACTTTTGAGCCCAATTTGAGTCCACATTTGCTTATATATTAACAAACAAACAATTGGAAGGGTTTGAACCCCCAAAACAATTCATTTCTTGCGCCACTGTATGCAATATATGTCCATGCGCACATATGTATCTTTCTACATATTTACATATCTTTGAATTAAAAGCTAATAAAATATTTGAAAGCCACAACTAAGTCTTCGTGTTTGAAGTCTTTGTGTTTGTGTTTAAATTAAATTTTTGCAAAGTGTTTTTCTGCAGCAAACACATGCAAACAAAGCGAAGAAACTATGTTTATTTAATAAACAATCGAATATGTTAAGCGTTTGAGAATTAAGTTAAGTCAACACAAAAGCAAATGTCCTTCGAAAAGTAATTTTAAAATATAAAAATTGTTTATTTCATTAATTCATAAAAGAATTCAATCAGCAAGAACTCGAAGAAAGCAAAATACTGCCAACTTTGGCAGCTTTTATTTTATGAAGTCATAACAATAGCGATGGAAATTTAATTTTTAAAGCCACTCAACAGTCAACAATCTGTGCGCCATTTCAAGGTCACACATTCGATGTTCTATTGTACCAAATGTATACCAAATTTATGTGGTTAGGTGTCCTTGACAATAGCACAAACATTTCAAACCCAAACACACATACACACACACACATCCGCACATACACACCGCACACTTCGCAATCCCCTCTAACACAGCAACACTTGAAAATGAAAGTCGGAGAAAATCAATACGAGAAATGCGACTACTTTGATGGCCCGAACACATTCAAAACGACAGCGACAGGGCAACATAACTACCAGATGACAGTGTTGCCGACTGCGTGATTACAATGAAAGCGACAGCAATGTCATGAGTTGCTAAACACAAAGTTTGAAGTGCTTGCTTCACTTTTTTTTACTGAGCATTCGTTTGTATCCATTTTATGATTGTTCAATTAATTTTAAAGAAATGACAATGTGTCATAATCTTCAGAACTAGTAAATTTGAACTCAAATACTAACAAATTTGTAATTGAACATGTAGGAAAAATTAAAAAATTCCATTAAAATATCTGCTTTTGAAGCAGTGATGCCACTTGCTTTAGTTTTGTTGCCTACGAAGTAGAGAATAGTTCGATGTTTGGCGGCAGTCGGTGGTCGTCTAGCAGTGCAGTTGTTCAAATAATCTCCTCTATAAGAACAATCTGATTCCATGTTTTGACAGATGCAGTCGTCGTGTCGCTGCTGTCGTCTATGTGTTCGTGGCCTGAAGTGTGTCGCATGAAATATGCAATAACGACTAAAAGTTGTATTTGCTACACGTTTCGTTGCGGCGTTACGCGGTCGGGCCGTGTTTATGAGTCGTTGATTAAACAAATTAAATTGAATATTTTTTGTTGTTGTTGTTGTTTGCGTTGATGTTAGTGTTGTTGTTGGTTGTTAGCTTTCGACTGCCGGTGCTGCTGCCAAACGCCTTTTTCCGTCATGAATAATGGAGCTGATGAATTTTAAGTGGTACACTAAATTAAGGCGTCACCGACTGCTGCAACAGTACGCGCGCCAACAGCGGCCACAGCTGGCTGGTTGGCTTCTAGCGAACGTCAACCACAGGCAGAAACAATTCAACATCATTCAGGATTCAACATTCAGCACTCAACACTCGCTTCAGCTGAACTCGAACTGAACAAAGCGGCAGCGCCTTAAAGATGGCAACGACGGCAGTGATGGTGCAATGTGGTAGTTGAAAGGCGAAGACGAGGGCGAGACGAGGCGAAGTGAGGCTGAAAACCACAGGCAGGCATCATTTGGGACGAACCATTTCTAGGCCATTAACTTCAATTCACAGGCAAAGAAATACGCACACAGACTTGGCAACACAGCCGCTGCGCTGGGCCGCTTGGCGTCTTGGGCGGGTTGGCGCGCTGTCGTGGTGCGTTCGCCAATGCACGCAGACGGCAACAGCGTGAAGAGCATTTGTGCTAAAAGTGTGAAAAACGAAAGAACGTTTTTAATTTAATTGAAAGGTTTTCATCATTTTATGTGAGCGCAGCAAGCAATAGAAACCAGTGGCGTGGGACCGACCGAAAAATGTTCACATAAAAAAAAGAACATAAAACTATGCGAAAATATGGCAAGCGAGTGGTTTGTTTTTGTTTTTCATATTCCACATGCGAAAGGTAAACAAACCAATTTTGTGTAAACGTGGAAGTTAGTCAGTGTGTGTGTGTGAGTTTGTATGAGTGAGTGAGTGAATGCGTTCGTGCGTGTTTATTCACTTTACGAAAATAGCAGATTAAACAATGGAGCACTAAAATGAAATGAAAAATAAAACAACATCAAAATGAACATATGGTAAACATGTAAGCGAAGCATGTTTAAATCTGTGTGGCAATATGGCAAAAGCACTTAAACTGGAAAAAACAAAACAAAAAAACAAAACACGAGATATTCGTTTTGTATTTGTGGTTTTAATAAAATTGAATAGGGTGTGGAAGAGGTTTTGCTTACTCAGTACACAATACTGTTAAATATCTGTTTAGATGAATGTAGATCCATTTAGATTGGTTGAGCCAACTTTGGCCAAAAGTATTAGTTTTTTGGATATGGGACAAGATTAAGTCAAGCTTTACGTGACCATCACACAAATGTGTCCAATATGAATTTGGTAAAATTTAATACAGGTGTTAGATTGAAAAACTACACTCAAATGGTTTGTGAATGATTTAATTGGAGTCAAGGAGTTTTTAAGTTTTAACCCTTTCCCTACAGATTTTTACTGGTGAAAGTTAAAATTTTAAATTTTGAGTTTTATGCTTCTATGTGGTTATAAAAAAAAGTATCTAAATTGAAAGAAAACGTGAATTAAAAAAAGTAATGTAATTTGTCTGCTTCTTCTTTCTTTACTATGTCAAGATATACCATCAAAAAGACGTTTATACTTTTCTTCTTTAAACTTATATATTCAGTTTAGTAATTTTGTATTTTTCCAAAAACTTCAAACTATTCAAAAGACCACTAAAAAAATGTTTTCCTGAAACCATAGAGGGTTCTGACGTCCACAAACTAGCATGTTGCCATATGGCAACAAAATAGTGAAAAGGTTAAATTAGTTTCGAGAACAGTTATTACAAAATTTATAAAGCTTAACACAAGAATGCCCAAAGTAGTAATTTTGACTACATTGAGGTATTTTATTGTAAATAACTTTAATTGCATTCCTTCTTAACTTATAAGCCCAGCGATTTTTTTTGTCAATATTTGAATGAAACAGTTTTTTTAAGGTGAAATGGGTCGGACAATTCAAATATGGGTTAAAAAAAATTTTTCGATTTTTGGTTTTCGAGATATTTGCTGTTTAATAAATCGAACACCTAACTTTAAATATATATTGTGTCTATAATATTGGTTTTATGGGAAAAGTGTAAATATATTTTCGAGAGTTTGATAAATTTTTAACAAGACTGCATAGTTACTTTTTTAAATATTATTGTTTTTTAATGTTTTTCGGTGCTTTTGAAATTATGTCAAAAATTACCTTTTGTTTGGGGAATTCATACAACTGGGAAGAGGTGCGAGAAATGAATATATTTATACCATTTTTTATTTTTTTTACAAATCAGACCATCATATTATTCAAAACTTTCGCGTTTAAAGTTTAAAAAAGAGCCCAAACAAATTTATGGAAAATGCTAACATTTACTGTTCGATTAATCGAACATTGGGCCGATATGGGTTAAAAGTACATACAAAAATATCTACGTGAATTTTATTAATTTTTAAAGCTAAATGGAATAAATAAATTTAAAATATTGTAAAAAATTTGTTTACCCAATTTTGCAACATTTATCTTAAATGCCCAAAAGGAGTAATTTTGACTAGCTATGTAAAATTTTCAGCAAATCTTACTATCAAATAGACAAAATGCATCTTCAATTGCGAAATATGAAAATTTCCTAAAATTGCAAATTAAAAAAAAATATATATATTAGTAGGTTGTTACACCTCCCACGTTTTTTAATCCAAAATTCACTCGCAAAATTCATTCACAAATTCCAAATTTCATTCATGAATCATCATCATTCATTTATCCCATTTACCAGGTATATCAGTATAAAGTAAGCCTTTTTTTGCGAAAATAAAACACTAATTTTTAATGGGAAAGTAAAAAACATTTTATTCAAAGTATTGGCCATTGCTGCCACACATTTTGTCCATCTTTCAGGCAATTTGTGGACACCGCGCCAATAGAATTGTTTGTCGGTTGAAGCAAACCAATCCGACACCTATTTTTCGACTTCGTCGTAGGAATCAAAGTGCTGCTCAGCCAATGCGTGTCCTATCGATGAAAACAAATGGTAGTCGGAAGGAGCCAAGTCTGGTGAATACGGCGGGTGGGGCAGCAGCTCCCACCCAAGTGCTTTGATTGTATCCTGAACTGGTCTTGCTTTGTGTGCAGGTGCATTGTCATGGAGCAAAATTACTTCGTCGTTTCTTCTGGCCCATTCTGGTCGTTTTTCGATCAATGCATGGTTTTGAAATTGATTATTTGTTGTCGGTAGCGATCAGTATTAACGGTATTACACCACGCCACTCTGGTCCCACCAAACACACAGCATTGTCTTCTTGCCGAATCGATCTGGTTTTGCAGTCGATGTTGAAGGTTGTACCGGATTAACCCATTCCGCTTAGGATTCTTAAAATAGATCAATTTTTCATCGCCAGTAACAATTCGATGCAAAATTGATTTTCTTTCGTGTCTTTGAAGCAACATTTCACAAGTGTTGTTTTTCGGTTTTCCATCTGCGTTTCATTCAATTCATGTGGCACCCATTTTCCAAACTTTTGGATCTTTCCCATAGCTTTTAAACGGACAGAAATTGTTGCTTGTGCAACATTGAACATTTCTGCCATTTGCCTTTGACTCAAAGTGTCATCTTTATCCAATATCGTTTGCAATTCAGCGTCTTCAAACTTTTTTGGTGGTCTTCCATGTTCTTTATTTCTCACATCAAAATCATTATTTCTGAACCGTTGAAACCATCTTTTGCATGTTGCTCTTGATAGAGCATGATCACCATATGCCTCGACCAGCATTCGATGCGACTCTGCAGCACTTTTCTTCAAATGAAAACAAAAAATTAATGCTTTCCGCAAATCATCACTATCTGGTAAAAAATTCGACATTTTTAACACGATGAAAAAATATGATGTTGTTTGTTCAATGACTTGATGTATGCTAAATATCCTTGACAGATGTCATAGTAACAAAACAAACAAAAATTAAGGCTCGTTCACCACAAATATTCCCTATCGAGACATTTGTATCTTGGGGCTCACTTCATATACCTGGTAT
Organism: Melieria omissa; assembly: GCA_963971225.1. Taxonomy (NCBI): domain Eukaryota; kingdom Metazoa; phylum Arthropoda; class Insecta; order Diptera; family Ulidiidae; genus Melieria; species Melieria omissa. The sequence goes on along the minus strand of OZ020268.1, from coordinate 77,912,913 downwards.
GTGTAAAGTATATAATTATATATATTATATATAAATGAATTTATTTTGAAAACCATAAAAGAAATAAAAATGTTCTACTTATTTTTATTTAATCTCATGTGCATTTATTCATATTTGCCACTTAAAAACCAATAAAATAAAAAAGTCAGTAAACCATATTGTAGTCAAAATGACTTCGGAAAGAAGTTTTAGGAAGGTCAGATTGTCTGTTAAAAGCCTACAATGAGTCTAGATTTATTTTCTTAAACATTTTTGACATCACTTAATGGCTGCCATTCAACCTTTTATAGCTCACAAAAAGCTTCTACTCAACACGTTATCTTTCATTTTTACACTTCACAAATCAAATCATGTTGACCTTTTGTGTTATATTTGAAATTTGTATTTTTTAACACCTCTCACACACTACTTTGAAATGAGATAATTCTTTGCCCAAGCTGTCAACGCTGGTCTGACATTTAACTTGCTCACAAAACCCATTACACTCGTTTTTTCTTTCTTTGTGTCCAAATGTCACATACACAAAACAACATAGAAATACATTCAATACACCAAACTGTATTCAACTTTAAAGGTCCGGGTCAAGGAAAATGACAATTTTGAAATTTTGTTTACAACACATTGATTTTTCATGAGTGTGACAGTGTAAAATTTTCATTTCTTTTCATCAATAGCAACAATATTCAACAATTTGTCTAAATTTTTGCCATAATTGATCATAAATCATTCATACCATTTCACAAATTGTCAATCTGTGCATCTTGCAGCATTTTCGTTTTCGTTTCCGTTGCCGTAATCACATCATTTTATATCATATTTCATTTTGTTGGCGCGCAACTCATAGCGCACCAACTGCTTCACGTTCATTCATTCATTCATTCAGCGACCGACCGTTCGTTCATGCAAGCCGACACACAGTCAGCCAGCCAGTCAGGCAGCCAGTCAGGCAGCCAGCAGCTCAGTTAGACAACGCCACATCATTGCCAGCAACTTTCAGTAATGCTACGCTTTCAACTTAATGTGTTGCTGCATCTTGAATGGTTTATTTTCTCCACATTTTCTCAGTTTTTGTCTTTGGTTTATTTTTTATGTTTTTTGTTGGTGTGCACTTCTTTGCAATTTAAGTGACAGCAACAAACCATTTAGCGGCAACTTTAAGTGTTTGATGTACGCAGCACACTCAGCTGAAAATAATAAGGCCATGGTTGCCGCCTGGTTTGTAGAACAAACGTTGACAAACATTTGTTGTAAGCGTGCAAAAAGATGTGGGCGATGAAAAACAAATATTGGTTTCTTAAAATTAGTTACTGTGAATAATTTATTTGAATATTTTCTTGGAATAGTTCAAGTCACAAATGTTGTGACAAATGTTTTAGATTGAGTAATTTCAATTGAGTTGAAAGTGTTAAAAGACATGTCACAGTCCTAGAAAGCTATAGTTAAGATTTTCTCGCTTGATAATTTAATAATTTAGAATTTAAATTTCTGATTAAATAGGTTCAAATGGCAACACTACTAAAAATGAACATACTGAGCAGTGTTACAAAACAACTTCGGACGGAGGAGGTGTTCCATACAATCTTCGAGGAGACTTAATCGTTCCATAACCATGGTAGATCCCAGTTTAGTTTAGTTTTAGTGTTAACTGAACCGATATTGAATCTTTTTCTGATACATAAGTTCAGACATTTCTGTATGTATGTATGAAGATCTTCTTTTTGATAATCAATGTAAAAGCTGCTTGTCGATTAAAGGGGAAGATGCCCACAAGAGACTCACAAGAGAGAGATGAATTCTTTGGGACCTTACTGACCATTTTCTTGGTGAACCAGCGCCTACGTCAAATTATTGCCTTGATTCCATAGGTAAGACATGGTGTTTTGAGAAGTTGTGGAAACCTAACTTGAATGTGAAGAAAACACAGACTACACACATTGTTAACGACGCGCAGAACTTCCGGAGACCTTTGGTACGGTTAAACCTTGTCGAGGAAGTTATCCGTAGAGTGCAAGATTAGATAGTAGAGAAAGTAGCCGCCAACTAAAAACCCTTTTCCATTCAAGCGGCACGGAGGAGAATAACCTTTTGGCAGCCATAAATATTTGATGACTTGGTCGGCTTCAATAGGAAATCTGCAATAATTTTGACTGAAATCTCTGAGAGTTCAATAGTTAAGGACTTGTTAGAGTTTAGCATAGCATAGCATAGCATAGCACAGTAGCAAAAACTTGTCCTAATGACCGCAACTTCATAGATATCAAATGCCTTTCAAATAATCGACTGTTGCCATAAAAGTTAAAGTTAACTGTTATATTGTGTATTTTATTATTTCATGCAAAAATAACGGCTGCCTTTGTAGTTGGTTTTATCGGTTAAAGAGAACAGTTTTTTGCCTCTTATTTTTTAGGCGAAAGCATCAAGCAATTTGAATTTTTGTAAATCATGTGAACACTATTGAGACCATTAATTTTCATTATTATTATTATTTTTGTTTCATTTCTTTTTAAAATGTGAGTGCTCACCAATTGGAGAAGGAGCACTCAAAAAAAGAAGCGCCTAGAAGGGAACTTTGCGTCGGGACGGAACACGGAAAAGGGTTTTTGTGTCTAGTTAGGAAGAAAAAGGTCCTTTGGTCCCAGAGAATACAGATATGGAATTACAAGGATGTTGTTTTGGTCTCTGTCTCATCCAGTCATTCATATGCAACTTGATGTAAAATTGTGTTTTATGCCAATTCCAACTGGAAGTTTGTAAGCCTTTCACAATCACTTCATTCTCGAATGCTTGCCATTTATTTTATACTGAAAGAACAGTCAACGAATAAGTAAAAATGTCTGATTTTATTTGACATAGTTTTAAAACTTAAACCATAATCCCATGACTCGTGGTTCAATACACTAACTACTGAAAAATCGTAATCATTAGTAATTATTTTCAATATTATTTCACACACCACAATTTTAAGTTAATCATCGAATAATTTTCCCAACTGTAGCATATTCAAGGCGTTCCTTCTCAACTTTTGCAACCTACAAAAATTTGTATAAAAAACAAACTACTACAGCTTAAAGAAAACAAAACCCATCTACATGGCATTCACTCACTACTCCAGTTCACTACTTGCAAGCTGCTGCTTCCACTCCTGTTGATGCTGTTGGTTGTTGTTGCTGCTGTCGCTGTCCCTGTGTGCACAGTGCCTTGTCCTGTCTTATCCGCTGCCATGTTGTCAGTCAGTAAAAGCGTCGCACACGTGTTGTATTGCGCGCTGCTGAGTTATAAGTTCTTGACATTTTATCTGCAATGTTCTACATTTTTATGAATATGAGGCGAACGGGGATAAATAGCGTGTCACAGTTGCTTTGCTCTGAATACAAAACAAAAAAACGCCAAGGAAAAACAAATACAAATAAAAAAACAAAACTGCTCGTACTTGAGTTGCATTTCAGTTGAGTTGTCCTCAGCTGAAAGATGATAAACGTTCGCAAATGTCATTAAATTGAAATTTTGCCATAATTTATGTCTCATTTGGCAAACGTGGCGGGATATTTCACAGCATTTACTCGAGTTATTGATAGCATATAAAAACACACAACTTTACTACGGCGCGGCGGTTGCTCGTGGCTTTTCAAGTTTTATACCCAAAGGGTGGGCGTTCATATCAGAAACTACGAACATGCTGTGGCAAAATACGGGAACAAGTTTATTTATATTAAAGTGTTGATCATAACTATTTGATTGCTGTTGTAACTAGCGTACGACTCAATATTGTTGAGTTATGAACAATGACTTACTTGGGACTTGGAAATGCAAAAATGAAATGTGAAAACTTTAAATAATAAGAAATTCAGTTGACCCAGGGGGCAATTTGGTTATTAAAGTCGACGTGACCTAAAAAACATTTGTTTGGTTTTTGGTTTTGTGATGTTGCTTGTGACACTTACAGCAGTTAAATTTCACTGCATCGAACTGCTGTTCGTTTCTTCAAGTTTGGTCAACTTCAACAATTACTCTCCTGTGCATTCTAAACGAGTGCGGTTCTTGTGACGCTGTCGAGGATTCTACTTAACGTTTGACTTATTTATCTTTATTTGCTTGACTTTATTGCTTCAGTAATGGGTTTCTTGCCTACACCATTCCACCAGAAAACTTGTCGTTGCTGATGGTGTGGGGCCAAAATATTCTACCTACAACTCGCTGAAAATTGTCTATGATTGCTGGAGTCTTTTGTGATTAAAACACACTTGTGGAATTATATATGGGATAACTGAACCATTCCTTTTTTACTAAATAAATCATAAACTTAGTCTATCCATTTAAATGCGTATAATTCTATATCCTGACTAACTGACCCAAGCTAAATCGTTAAAACTACAAACATGAATCTTGAACTGTAGGTCAACCTGTAGGTTAACCTTCAGTCAAATCAAATCAAGGTCAAACGTGTTCTATGAATATAAAATAAAATAAAATAAAATAAAATAAAATAAAATAAAATAAAATAAAATAAAATAAAATAAAATAAAATAAAATAAAATAAAATAAAATAAAATAAAATACAATAAAATAAAATACAATAAAATAAAATAAAATAAAATAAAATAAAATAAAATAAAATAAAATAAAATAAAATAAAATAAAATAAAATAAAAAATAAAATTCAATTAATTGAAACAAAATTAAAAAAATAATATATAGTAAAACAAAACAAAATAAAATAAAATAAAATAAATAAATAAAATAAAATAAAATTAAGGAAATTAATTAACATAAAATAAAATAAAATAAAATAAAATAAAATAAAATAAAATAAAATAAAATAAAATAAAATAAAATAAAATAAAATAAAAAATTAAATTAAATAAATTGAAACAAAATTAAAAAAATAAAATATAGTAAAACAAAACAAAATAAAATAAAATAAAATAAAATAAAATAAAATAAAATAAAATAAAATAAAATCAAATAAAATAAAATAAAATAAAATAAAACAAAATAAAATAAAAAAAATTAAATTAAATAGGATAAAATAATAATACAACTAAATCAAAAATAATTTTACAAAAAATTAAAAATTTTTCAAAATCAACATTTAACGGGGTCAGTATTGCTTTAACCCTATGCGAGAATAACCGGCCGAGTTTCACAGTTTTACTAGGGTTTGGGAAAATGCTCATAAAAACCAAACGAGAAACAATATTTACATGACTCAAAAAGCATTATACTAAGGATGAAATATAGAATGAATAGACTTTTCGAAATCTTGTATTGCTAATTGTTGGTTTGTCAAAAACAATAGTTTTGTCAAAAACAATAGTTTTTGACACAAGCGGAAAACAACGGCAATAAAAAAATTACGCTTTCAAACTGCAACTGGGACGAAATATACCGTTCACAACAACGATCGAGGAAACACTAACTGATCCTACGTCTCGCTGCGGCAATGCAACGTTATTTCGCGAGAGTCTTCAAACAGTTGTTTACATAACACGCTGCCGAAAAATTCGAAAAAATGAAAACAAACTTTGAACACACATAAATTAATTTCAAGCTTGGTGAAAGTGTTCCAAATGAGAAAAATTTCGATACATATTTTTCAAGTTTTGAAAATCAAAATCTGACGGGGTCAAGAATGGGTTAAGATTTTGTTTGCAGAAAAATTCAATGAGCCTATTGATTTCAAATATGGTGGAAGCATTTCAAATAAGATATAATTATAAAATTTTTTTGTTTTGAGAATCTGATGGATTCAACAAAGGGTTAAGAGAATGGTGATTTATTGGGGAAACATAATTTAATGAGCCTTTTGAGGCTAATACACCCATACCTCACTTTGCGTCGTGGTTACGTTCCAAAAAAACACGACGCAAATTGAAACGACGCAAAGTGAATTATGATTTTCTATAGCAAACCATGTAAAGATCGAAGATAGGTTCCAGGGTTACGAAAATACTACTTTTTAAAAAGAAAATTGTACAAAGAAAACATTTAAAAAACAAAAATAATATAAAATTTTATTATCATACATACATACAAAAAACAAAAAAAAAACACTTTAATTAAAACAAAATAAAATATTCAACTAATTTATAAGAAAAAAATAAAAATTAATCACTGTCTGATGAGTCCATAGTGGCTGTTGTCGTAAGTCGGCTTTCCTTCACAAAAGTTAGAAAGGGAATCCCCGAGTTTTGATGGGATGGGGCAATTGGAAACAAAAGTCGTGCGTTTTAGAAAAAAAAGAAAATTAAAAAAAAAAATAAAGACTCGAACCCAAAACAACGCAACTTCGAAAATCTAACGACGCACAGTGAAAATTAGTGAAAAACGCAAAACGAAACGACGCAAAGCGAGGTATTGGTGTATTTTGAAAAAAGGATTTCAAATTAAATATAGTTGGACAAATATTTTTCTGAAAAATCGAATGGGTCAAACAAGAGATTAAAAGTTTGGTGATTCATTGGGATTTAATGAGCCTTTTGACTTTCAAATTCAAATGGGATATAGTTAGACAATTATTTTCCAGCAAAATCTGATGGGTTTAACAAAGGGTTAAGAGAATGGTAATTTATGGGGGAAATATGATTTAATGAGCCCTTTGACTTCAAAAAATTCAAATTAAAATTCATGTGAATTCTGCTGGTTTACATAGTTTTACATATTATTCAAAATCCTATAAATATGTATACGCATTCATATAGTTTTCACAATGTTATAGTTGACACTTTACTTAACTGCTTAAAGTCATTTAACCACTTGTAGAGCCTTGAGTTGCTCCTTTGCCTTTTTCTGCCACTCATTGTAACAGAAATTTACAAACTCTGGAGGTGAAATTTCCTTCATTGTTATATTACCGCAAACATTTCTCAATAATCAAGACTATTCAAATTTGCGCAAACTTACATTACATAATAGAACACACACACACACACACACACACACACACGCAAACAGCTAAACACGTACAGAAGTGTCATACTTAGTTGAGGCCATAGTCGTTGCCTAACTACTTATAAGCAGTTGGTCCAGTGCTAGTTATAATATACATACATACATATAGTATACCTTTGGCCATATATGTATGTACATATATACCTATTTGTAGTGTTGTGTAGTAGCCACGGGCCAAGCACGTCACACATCGCCTGCTGTAGAATTACTGAGATGAGAACAATTCATGCAGCAAATGAGCAAACCTGCCAGCATATTTCATATTTCATCAAGTAAATATGTCAGCAGAATTTATTACAAGCATCAATAAAATATGTAAACCCCATGTCACGCTTAAATACATGCACGACCGTAGTGAATGAAAATCAACAACAACAAACAACAACAATCGACCAAGAGCTAAACAAAATCAACTGCCACTGCGGCAGCATTGAAGCCAAGAAAGACGAAAGGCAAAAGCGGTGAAAAAATGCCGGCAACAAACAATTTAATATTCCTTGCCCAGGAGAAAATGCAAATGACTTCGTGCGCAAAGTCGACAACGACGACAAAGACACGCGAACGTCGGCTGCACATTGCGGATTTAAATGTGAGTCATTTGAATTTTAATTTAATACATAAATATATAAATCAGTAATTTAATCAACAATTTCCCCAACTGCAGTTGAGTTGGGGGGCAGGCAGCGAAAAAATACACACATGAGCAGCGGCAGCACCAACAACGACGAAACAAACAAAATTAAAGTCATCATCATCAGCAGTGCCGCCGCCACCGCTTCAGCCGTTATGCCGTTTGTTGCTCCAGCGGTAAAGTTTTGCCTTTTCACCCCCCACCACTTTGTCAATCATGTTAGCCTGCCTTCTTCTTATTCTTCTTGTGGCTGCTGGCTGCGACAAATAAAAAAGTTTCAACGCCAAGACAAATGCCAAGCAACAAAGTTTGCCTCTTCAAGTTCAAGTTTGCTTCACGCTTCGCGTACTACTTTTTGACGTATTTGTATTGAGGCACATTCTTCAAACTTGCCTACGTCTTTCGGCTGCATGTGAATGTGTTTCTATGTGTGTGTGTGTGTGTATGGGTGTGTTGGCAGCTGTAGCCGAAAAACCCAAGCAAAATAATTTCAAATATTGTCAATCGTACTCCCCGAAGCGTCATTGAGCTTGTCACATGCTTAACGCTCTCACTTGCGCTGCCACAATCGATTTGCATTGCATGCCGTTAAGCGTTGCGGGCGCCGGGACCCGTCAGCGACAAACATACAAACTCGCACACCGCATACTTCAAATACTCACTTCAGCAACAACGAACGACGCGGCGACTTTTTGGCAACGCATCGTTGTGTCGGTAGGTAAAAGTTTCAAATCAAGTTGGCAGCACATTGGAATGGCTTCATCAACCATTGTCAGAAATGGATAAATGCGAAATGCCACTTTCCACTTTCGTTGCGGCAATAAAACTTGAAAGTGACTGGCGCAAGCAGCAAACTCAATTCAAAGCAATAATCCCATTTGTGTGCATCTTAATGTCACTTTTCGATATTCCAAATCGACTTACAAATCGATTATGTGGCCATTAATCTTACTGGCATAATTATGAGATATATTTTTTATGGCTTGACGACAGTGTACAGTAAATAAAGAAATTGTTTTGAATGTATTAGTGACAACAAATGACATTGTGTTCTTGAAGACTATTTTAGTCGATGCATTGTCATCGTCAAAATTTAAGTACCATGACTGGCTAAGACTGAATGCTTAGAATTTTTTTTAAGAGGAATTTTCTTTAAGATGTTAACCCATTTTCGGCCGCTGGTCGATTTTTCGACCAGCCACTTTGAAGGAGAGTAGCTCTGCACTTAGACATTATATCTTTGAACTTTTGATGCATAAAATAGCTTTGATCTTTTGGTAACCCCTCCAAATTATAATTTTTTTTTAAAGACAAATTTAGAGATGTTGGCGAAGGCACGAAAAAAACCATTTTTTAGTCATATTTTGAATATTCTGAAAAATACATAACCTTTTCAAATTATCGATTAATTATTGATTATTTACGAAGCCTAAAGACCAAATTACCACAATCAATTGATATCCATAAGTTTATGAAACTATTTTTAACCCTTCAGCACCGCGTACTTTTCAGTGGTCGAAAAATCGACTATTGGCCAGAAGTCGTCATGTATGCACATATGTAGGTTAGGTTAGGTTGCGGTGGCTGCCTCTATAAGAGACACACTTGGAGGCCTGAAAGGCCCATTGTGATACCACATATTTCACCCGTTTTTGAACTGTGTATGCAACACTGTTTTTGCCAACATATGTTACAGCACACATTTCAAGCGGATGGGAAAAGGGGGGGAGGGGACCTACAGTTTAACGCCGAATCCGAACGGCGATTGGCAATTTTTTTCGTTCACACTTGGAGGTTTTTGCCATTGCCTGCCAAGAGCGCACTTGTGTGATTCTTGTAATTCTCATTCCCTTCATGTGGGTAGCGATAGAAGTAGATGAGTTGTGATTCTTGTAATTCTCATTCCCTTCATGTGGATAGCCATAGAAGTAGATGAGTTGTTCACCAGCCCGAGCCAGGAATCGAACCTGGAGCCTTTGGTATGAGGAGCCAGCGTGCTACCCGCTTGACTATCGAGGCCGACATGCACATATGTAAGCCAACAATTGTTTGTTTTCATGCTTGATTATTATCTGACTAAAACTATGTACATATATGTATATTTGTTTTTATTTTAAATTCAATTTTTATTTATTTATAAAAAAATTAAAAAAAAAAAAAACACAAAAAAAATACAAAAATATTCTTGATCCTAAATGTAAGTCCTTAAAAGGAATTAGAAAAATATTGGCTATTTCTGGTAGCGGCCGAAAATGGGTTAACTAAAATAAAATAAAATAAAATAAAATAAAATAAAATAAAATAAAGTAAAATATCAGGTGTACAACTTTGCTTCCGCCGTTTTCCGATAGGTGGCTGTACCGGCTGAGGCTGGTTGAAATACATAGATGGTAATGCCTTTAAAGTGAGTGTGGACAGTGCCTAACGAATTGTCATCGCCGTTTCAGTGACAGTTGTTCTGGTTTTCGTATTATTCACGCTCGAAAATGTCCGTTTATGTGCCCAATTCTCGCCATTTGCGGGAAGAATTGTAACAGAAAAGTAACTGTTACAATTCGAAAAAAAATGCAGCGGTTTCAACGTTTTAAAAATGGTGATTTCGACATGACAAAGTCATCCTCCAACACGACAATGCTCGGCCTCACGTCGCAAAAGTGGTCAAAAAGTACCTGGAAACGCTGAAATGGGAAGTCTTGCCCCACCCGCCGTATTCCCCAGATGTCGCCCCTTCTGACTTCCACCTATTCCGTTCGATGGCACACGGCCTGGCAGATCAACATTTTCAATCCTTCGAAGAATTGGAAAAATGGATTGCTTCATGGATAGCGTCAAAAGAGGACTCCTTTTTTCGAGCCGGGATCCGAAAATTGCCGGAAAGATGGGAGAAAGTTGTCGCTAGCGACGGACACTACTTTGAATAATACATCTGTAAGCACTTTTTCGCAATAAAGCTTTTAATTTTGGAAAAAAAACGGCGGAAGCAAAGTTGTACACCTGATAAAATAAAATAAAACAAAATAAAATAAAATAAAATAAAATAAAATAAAATAAAATAAAATAAAATAAAATAAAATAAAATAAAATAAAATAAAATAAAATAAAATAAAATAAAATAAAATAAAATAAAATAAAATAAAATAAAATAAAATAAAATAAAATAAAATAAAATAAAATAAAATAAAATAAAATAAAATAAAATAAAATAAAATAAAATAAAATAAAATAAAATAAAATAAAATAAAATAAAATAAAATAAATTAAAATAAAATAAAACTAAAAAAATAAAATAAAATAAAATAAAATCAAATAGAATAAAATAAAATAAAATAAAATCAAATAAAATAGAATAAAATAAAAAATAAATAAAAAATAAAATGAAATGGATTGAAATAAAATACAATAAAATAAAATAAAATAAAATACAAAAAATTAAATAAATTAAAATAAAATAAAAATAAAATACAATAAATTAAATAAATTAAAATAAAATAAAATAAAATTAACATCCAGCGGCTACGCTGGCTCGGTCATGTCTGCCGCATGGACGAAAAATGTGTTCGATGGGATGGTTGGAGGTCGACGGCGAAGAGGGAGGCCGTGTCTCCGGTGGAAGGACTAAGAGATACCCTGGTATCTCTTGGTGTGACCAACTGGAGAAGGCGCGCGCAAAGCAGAGGCGCCTGGAGAGAAGTTTTGTAGCAGGCCGTAACCCGATAACAGGTTGTAATGGCCAGTTAAGTAATTAAGTAAGTAAGTTTATGTATATGACTTTTAATTTGTATGTATTTATTTTCAAAGGCGACCCTAATATTTCGGGGGGTTTCAACCCCACAGAACCGCCTCTGAATCCGCCACTGTCTGCTAAGCCTGAGTTTGTGGGGAACTTTCTCTCAGAGGTTACGGTCCAAGGGGATTTTTTTTTCAAGTTAAAATCTTTGGGACTTAAGAACAAGTGGTCCTGTCAACCTCTCTTTCAGACGTTACTTTCGCAGAGGTTATCATGTCTAAGATTAAATATTTGGACCTGCTAAGTCTGAGCACTTCACGAGCTTTCTTACAGAGATACATTTCTTAGACGTTTCTTTCTTAGAGGTTACAGTCTTTGAGACTTATGTAAGTAGGGGAATGGGTCCGGTTGTGGGCACCTTTTTGTTTTTGGCTCATAACTTTTTACCAAGTTCTTCTTAATCGGACATATGGACATCTATGGAAAGCTAGAAACCTTAGCTAACAAGTAATGACAAAAGTAAATCGATTCCGTCAAAGAGCAAATTTTTTTTTTAAATTTTGTAAAGTAGTCATTTTTAACAAAAATTTTTTTTTGGTTCGGTTGTGGGCACCCTTGGAAAATCTGCTGGAAACGAGGAAATATTAAGAAAAACCAACACGAATATAGAAAAATATTAAGTTTTAATTATTTGAAGCACAATGCACGCATGTGAAGTAGCTGGTACGCATGTGGGCACATTTTAGATGGACGGGCATTTCAAAATGTAAGTGGCCAAGTCATTCTCCTGGGCTGTCAAGAAGACCTGAAGTAAAATGAAATTCAACCTAATTAATCAACACTCTTCAAGTGCTGTGACGTGAAGAAGGTGGAAAACACCAGTCAACCTGATTCGATAACATCCACGAAAAGAAGAAAAAGAAGAAAACACCACCGTCGACAGCTTTGATGTCTCCGAAATTTTCTTCCACCTTCTTTTTGTAGCGTTGGGAAATCGCATACGCTGCGGCAGTCGATTTTGTGGTTAGCTTATCTGCAGAACAATGTTAAATTACATCCAACACATTAAAAAAATATCGGAGGATTTTTGTTATTTACCCTCGGAAGATATAGCTAAAACAACCAAAAAATGCGTTAAAAGACCATTTTTGATGAAATAACTTACCAGAACTTACAAAATCACTAAAAGACGGGTGCCCACAACCGAACTAATTGCGGTGCCCACAACCGAATTTGGCAGCCATTTTGAGAAGTAGTGAAAAATTTGTTCGGGGTAAACATATTGGTTGTAATCAATATTGGATCACAAAGTATAATAAATTAACTAAATAAAAATGCATTTTACTCGCCTTCTCGATGGATTCACTTCGATTTATGACACCATTTAAAATGTGTAAAAAAATTTGTGTCTTATTTTTTAAGCACAGAAAGATATATATGGTCCCAGCACAAAGCAGGCGTGTCTGTTCGACTTAGTATTTGGCACAAAAAGATCGTGGTTCCATAATGAACAAATGGCCTTAGTCAAAAAAACCCAGCCTGCTATCAAGAGATACGAAGGGGTGCCCACAACCGAACTATGCCCACAACCGAACCTTTTACCCTACTATAACCTGCTAAGCCTGAGTGCTTAAAGAACTTCTTGTTCAGAGGTTTATTTATTTATTTATTTCAGTCTAACAACTTACAGACTAACAGAAGTAACAGATAGAAAGATAACAATTCAAATTACCTAAGAAACTTATAATTAGACAAAGTAATGCAAAAAACATTTTAGGTAGACAAAGATCAATATCCAAAGAATTTGAGAGATAATTATATTCCGTTAGTACTCTTGTCAAAGGAGCATTTCGAGCGTTTTTTATTTCTCCGAAGTTACTTTTTCAGAACTTACTTTCTCACAGGCTACTTTGCCAGAGGTTATTTTCTCGAAGGTTTCTTGCTCATATGTTAATTTCTCAAAGGCTACAATCTTTCAGACTTAAGTACAATGTGCTGCTAACCCTGACTGCTTGTTGAACTTTCTTATAGAGGTTAATTTCTTAGATGTTACTTTCTTAGAGGTTACAGTCTCTGAGACTACTACTATGACTTGCTAAGCCTGAGTGCTTAACGAACATCTTTAAAGAAGTTGCACGAAAAAAAAGAAGAAGAAGAAAAAAAGAGGTTACTTTTTCAGAACTTACTTTCTCTGAGGTTTTTTTCCCAGCGGTTTCTTGTTCAGAGATTAATTTCTCAGAGGTTACAATCTCTCAGCTGCTAACCCTGGGTACTTATTGAACTTTTTTACAGAGGGTAATTAGAGGTGATTTTCTTAGAGGTCACAATCTCTCAGGTTTTAGTACAATGGCATAGAGGATACTTGACGAAATTTCTTTCAGAGGTTACTTTGTCAGAGCTTACTTTCTCATAAGTTTTTTTCCAAAGTAAATTTTCTAGAGGTGGTTTTCTCAGAGGTTACAACCTCTCAGCTAATTCTTGATGATCTTTCTTTCATAGGTTACTTTTTTGGCTCAAACTTTTTTACGCTAAAGTTGTTTAAGAGTGCCAAAGTTTCGAAAGTACAGAAGTAAGCATATCATCAACTCAACTCTGTAGTTTCCAAAAAGGCAAAGCCCTCTTCACCCAGTTTGTTGCAGAAAATTTAATTTTTTCTTATTTAGAAACCTAATAATTAACAAATCAGCCTTTATTTCGTTATCAGACCAATGGTCTCTGTGCTATTAGTCTTTGTTATAGAACTCATTCTATAAATCAAATTGCACAATCTTGTGGACGAACTCGGTCCAATGAGCAAAGTATTCGAAAGACTTTTCTTATAAATATCTTTTTTACAAATCTCTATTATAAAGTTCAATAATTTGTAAGCATTGTTCGGTTGTAAGCTCTTCCATGTTAAAATATCAATGCTAACTGAGTATTTTTTACTTTGGTACATGTCAGGAATCACAAGGAAATTGTTCCAAAGTCTACACTAAAAAACCAAACAACAATAAAATCATTACAAAATAAATAAAAAATTTATATGTGTCTGTGTATATTTCAATAAGCGACATGAATGGCAAACGGACATGGGTTCACATAAAAAGATGGCCTTGGTTTAGCAAGGAGCATTATGTGACAAACTAAGAAGCTGTAGTAATAAATTTCAGAGGCTAAGAAGAAAAAAGTCTCTCGGCTGTGTAGAATACATTGAGAAAGCACTGTAATCGCTGTTCGTGACCAAGTAAGAAAAAATGTTTGCAAAGTAAAGTCAGATTTAATAGAATTCAATAGAACATGAAACCCTCGCATGGTGTCCAAAAATGAAATATTTTACAGATTTTTTATCAGCTCAAAAGATCATCAAACCCTCTCATTGTTTTTCAGATATTTTTTAACTTTTTTAACTTTGGCTTTCCTTCTTCCCTTCTTCTTTTATTAACCCTCTTGTCGCGTAATTACTTTTACGCGCTTATCTACAACCCACACACTCACACAACACGCCGCCCCTGCTGTCAGCTGTCATCAATTTCATAATAGCCGCTGCAACTTTAGCCGCGCAGCAATCAAGATAACACAGCTCCATTACCTGCTAAGTCAGCGCATAAAAAAAATAATTTTCAATTTACTTTGCTCCAACATTGACTGCACTTGCCCCGAGCCAAGTGCAGCAACAGCCAGCGGAGTTTCAAGCTTTTGCGCGCCACGTTGTCATTGCAATTGATTGACTTGACGGTGTTGCCACTTGCCAGCAGCAACTTGCCAGCAACAGTGTCAGCGCTCGCACCCACGTCTGCAACAGCGCGTGCAAGGTAAACTAAGCGCAGCGATATCCCTTCGGCGTAACTTAAGCTGCCGCGCAGCGTTGCGTCAAATTCAATGACGCTGGCGTGTTGAAGCGTGTTGTGTCGTGATGAAGTGCAGCGAATTGGCGCAGTGCGACATTGTGTGGGCGTGCGTTTTTCATTAACAACTCCCATTGAATTTTGTTTAATTTCTTGCGAAAGTATGAAAGTGACGAGCAGCGCGTTTTGCGCATTGTGTGCGTTTCACTGGCAGCGTTTGTCTTAAATATGTGTGGCTGGTTTTGATTTATACGAACACAAAGCTGCTGGCAAGTGCAGCGAAATACATTAAGTAAATTTTTACCGAAAAGAAAAACTAAAGCGAGTGAAGCAAAAGCGTGTGGCGCAAGTTTTTGCCTAAAAGAAAAATTGCAAAAATGCAGCAATGTGAAAGTGGCATGAAATGCTGCAATGAATGGTGAACGCATTGCATGAAAGGGAAATTGTCATGAACGACACTAAACGTTGTGCTTGGCGCGGCAATTCAGTGCAGTGGCGAGTGGTGGGACAGAATTTGTGGTGGAATTTGATTTGAATTGGCGGTGGCAAGTGAAGTGAAAAGTGAAATTATGCAAAATTGCGAAACGAAGTAAAAGAGTGCAGTTTTTTTCCTGCAATGTACACACTCAATCTTTCAATCAGCGTGTAAAAAGAGAGAGGGAGAACAATTTCTGCAGATTTTAAAGAATAATAAGAAAATTGATATCGTTGAAATCAATTTGTTATTAGAGCTTTTAGAGTCCTAAAATGGATATGCGTTGTTGCTTTGGTCTAATTGCTGTGCAGTGCCAATTTTAGAATATTGAAGTTTGAAATCAATTGAGCACTTTGTTGTTGATTCTTAAAGAACTGAAAAATACATCACAAATTAGCTGATTTTTGTGCTTTTATTGAATTCGTAGTCAATTATATTTCTCTATCAAAACACCCATTTTAACTCCATCAGATGTTAGGTTAAGTAACCGAACCTTTTTTTACGTTAGATGTTGATTTTCGAGAAACTGAAAAAGGCAAATAAAATTGTTTGATGTCTGAATAAAGACATTCAATTATATTTCTCCATCAAAACACTTAAAATATTTTGACTTCATCAGAGGTTAGGTTAGGTAATCTAAGTTCCTAGAAAAGAAAAATTAAATAAAAAAACTCAAAATTATTTGACCGATTTTGAATAAAATAACCGCATTCAATTCAAGTTTTCAATCAAAAAACTTAACCCATTTCGATTTCAATAAATTTTAGGTTAGGTAGCCGATTTTGAATAAAATAACCGCATTCAATTCAATTTCTCCATCAGACCACTTAACCCAGTTCGACTTCAACAGATTTTAAGATAAGTAGCCTAACCTTAGATTTCTATACTCAAATAACTAAGAAATCGATTTAAAATTATTTGATTGGTTTATTTTGAAGTAAAAAAGTGCATTCAATTCTATTTCTTTATCGAAACACTTAACCCATTTCGACTTCATCAGAGGTAAGCTTAGGTAATTTAACCTTTGTGAATTGAAAAATTTAAAATTAAATTAAAAAATTCAAAATTATTTTATCGATTTTGCAGAAAATAACCACATTCAATTCAAGTTTTCAATCAAAAAACTTAACCCATTTCGATTTCAATAGATTTAAGGTTAGGTAGCCTAACCTATGTTTACGGTTTTGATACTCAAAGAACTAAGAAATAGATTTTATTTTAAATTATTTTATTATTTTATTTGTTGTTATTTTGAAGTAAAAAAGCGCATTTCTATGTCTTCATTCAAACACTTAATCCATTTCGACATCATCAGCGGTTAGGTTAGGTACTCTAAAATTGGTTCCCGTTAGATTTTGATTCTCAAAGAACTAAGAAATCGATTTCAAATTAATTGATTTGTTATGATTTCGAAGAAAAAAACAAAGTCAATTCTATTTCTCGTTTAAAATAACCATTTCGACTCCATCAGATGTTAGGTTAGGTAACTAAGCTTTTGTTAACGTCAGATATTGATCTTCAAAAAACTGAAAAATCGATCTGAAATTATTTGATTTGTTGAAGTTTTGAAGTAAAAAGGCGCATTCAATTCTATTTCTCCATTAAAATGCTTAATTTTTTTCTACTCCATCAGATGTTAGGTTAGATAACCAAACTTTTGTTCCAGTTAGATTTTGATACTCAAAGAACTAAGAAACTGATTTTAATTTTATTGTTTTGTTGTAATTTTGAGGTTGGAAAGCGCATTCAATTCTATTCCTCCATTAAAACCCATTTCGACGTTATTAGATGTTAGGTTAGGTAAGCTGGCAAGCCAGGTCGTCATACTTAGAACATATTGGGTCTCTAGAGCTATCAGTTAGCTTCTTAGGGTTGCCGCTAGGTGTGAAAATGATCAATGAGAATGTGGGTGCTTGTAGCAAAGTTCAGCAATGACTTAGTGTCGTACTTGGGACCTCATCTAACCCAGAGCGAAACGAGGGTCCTAGGTGAGTAAAACGCAGTCTTGAGATAGCAACATTGAGAAAATTTTACTCAAACTTTACTTAAAACATTTTCTGTGTGTTTTTCTACATTCATTGTACCTCTTATGTACGTTTTTATCGACATTGATGACTCATTCACTAATTCAAGATTTATTGAAAACATTAATATTGTAATTTTTGCTTGCGAATCCGATTATTTGCCATCAATACTTAAATCGAATTTAAACAAAAAACAAATAAAATAAAACGTTTACCAACTTATTGGCTATTATTTGCTTTTTTTTTAATTGCCCTACGCTGAAAAATTTCATCGAATTACAACAAACAATGAATTTCTAAGCCTAATTTAATGCAACCAGTTCAACTACTAAAAAGCAACAACAACAACAACCCAAGTATTGCAAACAATACTTGCCAACATTTCACCAATGTAAGAAGCATTGCTAAGCCACTCAAAATTAATAGGCCTCGTTATGTACACACACCGCACCGCACCGCACCGTATCGCCACGCATTCGCTGAGCCTCAGTCCTCGTGCCTCCCCCTCCCCCCCACTGGTTAGTGGCAATTTAAAAGTGCTTACTGGCGCACAGCGAGCACTTGCTGGCCGAATTTTCGCTTCAGCAGCAGACATTCTCAAATACAAATTCATGCTGTGATTGGCAAACAAGGCAGCCGAGCCAGCAGCAGCTGCGGCGGCAACGGCAGCAGAAGGCCATTTAACAAGACCGATTTGTGTGCCAAGCGGCCAGCAAGAAAGTGAAGTGCTGGTGATGGCCAGCAGAGAGTGCAGTGGAGTCAAGCGAGGGAAAGTGGCTTCGGGGACACACCAACACACACACACACACACACACACACGCACATTATCCCCAAAGGCTACAAGTGCATTTTTGAAATTCAAAATGAGCGCAAGCATGCAGCAGCGGCGGCAACAGCTGCCAGCCCAAGTGAAGTATGCCCGAGAAGCCTTTGAATGTGGATGCGAGAAGTTTTCGTGCGGAAATTGAAGTGCAGTAAAATTAAAAGGAATTGCCGCAGCCATTTTTGCTACAATTCAAGTGCCGGCCATCAAACGCGCTGCCAGCGTAACAGACTTCAAGTGCGTGTCGGTGTGCGTGCGCGTGCGTGTATGTGTGTGTTTGCTTAAAGCCCAACAACAGCAACAAAACTAACAACTAAGGCCGCTGCAATAAAATGCGCACACACAAGTAAAATGGCCAGAAACCGCACATGTGGCTTGTCGCTGGTCAAACTCGGCGCTGAGTGTGAGTTGTAGCCGACGTTGCCGTACCGCTGCAATTTCGGCACACAAAGGAATTCCCGAAAGCTGCACATTTTACTACACAAACTTGTTTTCAAAATGGAATTTATAAGAGAAATTACAGTAACGTGCCGCCAGCATGAAGCAAGACGGCAGACGTGACGAAGCGAATTTGTGTGAAAGCTCTCGGTGTGGAAAAAGCAATTTCGCGCCGCAAAAATGTGTGAAGGGTGTGGAAGGGGGCGGGGGTTTACTTAACAAATTGCTTACTAGTAAAATTGTGTGAAAAGCAATGAAAATTAGACACTGGCAACGAGTTGTTTTATTGTCGAAAGATTTGTAGAGGTTAAGCGAACGAAAGCGTAATACGAAAACAAAATATTTACGTACAAGTACAAAAGTCAAAAGTACACAAAAAAAGTTTAACGAGATGTGTTATTTTTTTTAGGGTATTTGCACAAAGATTGCAGCTACAAAATTTTCAATCAAATGCAACAGAAATCTGCGAGAATATTGCATAGCACTTGGTTTGACTTTTACTTGTTCTACTGCAACACAATTGCGGCATTCACGATATGTGGCAAGTGTTCTAGCAAAAAAGTAACTACGAATAGATTAGCATAAAGTATATTTTTTTAGAACTACAGTCGTGTCTGGGTATAGTGAACAACCTATATGGTGAACAAATATAGTGAATACATATATAGTGATATAGTGAATATATATAGTGATATAGTGAACACCCAAATTTTGACATGGAGCTTCTAAAAACTAAACATTAAACATTTTTGTATTTCATTTGGCTTTTAAAAATAATGATTGTCAACGAAGCTTTAGTTTTAAAAAATTATACAATCACACAAGGAAGACCTCAATACCATGTTAGAAAATAATGAAAATCTTAAGTCAATGCAATAAAATAATGAAGACGGACGAAAAACGAATCAAACCTTTGGGCATTCTAACGTTAAAAGTTTTAAATTCTCTCATCCTTATTCTCTCAAGCTTCTCTATATCTTGATCTGTGTCTGTTTTTGGTAAGAGCGAGATACTTTTTAACTGTAATTTATTCCAAATGTTCCGAGTTCAAAAGATCTGAGTTTCTATTAGTTTTGAGTTCTCAATATCGAAATAATCTTCTTACAGATATACAAAAGTGTGCTTCTCCCATTGAAAGAAGAGATCTATAGATCTAAGCTTCTATTAGTCTGGATTGCTCAATCTCTAAGGAGTCTTTTTTTATCTATTTGCGTTCAACTGCATCTCTAATTTTCCCATTGTATAAACAGTATCAGAATTCAGTAAGATAAGTATTACGTAAGTAAATAAGACTAAATGATAGTCTTGATTACTTAATTTCATACCAATCTTTCGCAATCTATAGTTTCCTGTAAAAATATATACAATCTTAATTACATCTCTAATGTTCCTATGCCAAGAACACTATTGGGATTTTATAAGATCTGAGTTTCTATTAATCTTGAGTAATCAATCTCCTTACAGATCTACCAACTGTATCGCTAATGCTCCTATAGTAAAAACACTATCGAGATTAGATCTGAGTTTTATTAGTCTTGAGTCTCTTCTATTTCAATATCAAAATAATTTGCTTAGTTTATCTCCTTACAGATATTTAGAAGTATGTGTCTAATGCTCCCAATGTAACTTTATTGAAATTCAACTAAACCTAATTAGTCTAATCTTGATTACTCAAAAATTTAAATAGTCTTTTTAATCTTTTTACAGATAGATAAAAGTCTCCCATTGAAAAAACATCATAAAAATTCAATAAGATCTCTGTTACTTTCTATAAGTCTTCATTACTAAATTTCTAGTCGTTACTCCAGCGCACTGTCTTATCATTCCGACACTCTAGGTTCGAGTCCTAACTCGGGCTGGTGAAACACTCATCTGCATCTATCGCTATACAAATGAAGCAGATGAGATGAGATGACATCGCTCTTGACAGACAATGGCAATAGCTCCAAATGTGAAAGAGGAAACCACTTTAGGTCACCACCTCCTTTCCCCCATCCGCTTGAAATGGATGCCGTAACACATATTGGAATAAAAAACAGTGTTGCGTACATATTAAAAAACGGTTGAAATTTGTGGTATAACTCTACTCCCCCTATCCTTTTCCTTCTCCTACTTTACCCCATGGGCATAGTACAGGACTTGTAGCCTTCCTGCCTACCCTGACATCATCATCATCATCATCATCATCATCATCATCATCATCATCATCATCATCATCATCATCATCATCATCATCATCATCATCATCATTATCACCATCATCATCATCATCATCATCATCATCATCATCATCGTCTTCATCATCATCATCATCATCATCATCATCATCATCATCATCATCATCATCATCATCATCATCATCATCATCATCATCATTATCACCATCATCATCATCATCATCGTCATCATCATCATCATCATCATCATCATCATCATCATCATCAGCATCATCATCATCACTTAATCTCTAAACGGGAGTTAAAAAATGTGCTGAGTTCACATTATAAATCAACTCCTTGGTTTTTCTGAATTTTCTCAATTAGTTGTTTACTTAGTAATGTAAGGTTTTTGTTTAATAACACCGTGCAACCACAAATTTTACACACAAAAAAATCTATATACTCGTGAAACTAGGGGCCAAATGTAGAAAGACGAAATTCAAGGATGTGCAAATGTACATATTAGTCCTTAAGATATATTTTTCCCAAAAAATACTATTGGAAATTTCCAAGAATATTCAAAGATAACGATTTAAAAGGACATTTTCAATACTTCTTTGTTCCTTTGCACCGAAACATTAAATTTTCTAAGATTCTAAGGATTTTTCTCTTTCATTTAATACCCATATTGTTATTCTATAATGCGCTCAATTTTTTAAATAATTTTTTGAAATAAACATGTCCTTAAAATTTCAAAGTCTTTTAAAAAAAATCCTGACGTCAAGAAGAAAAACTAAAAACGCAGTTTTACTACATTTGGCTCCCTAGTTTTGCGAGTATGTCGATTTGTTAGTGTTTTTTTGGAATTTTTTGATTTTTGTAGCAATATTCATTTAGTAATAATTAACTAATTTTATAGACAAAACAAACAAAATCAAATCAAATCTATAACCACATTTTTGTTATGTTATTTAAAGTAGATTTTCTTCTTTGCAGAACATTTTCGTCACAATGTGAATACCGCTAATGTTAATATTTTTAGCCGTTGACAGTGCACTCATATTTGTAGTTGCATTCTCTCCCCCCCAAAAAAAATGTGGAAAAACATTTATCCAATGTTTACACCAGAGCATCTTGACTCCTGCTTTGTCAGTTGACTTGTGTATGCGTCAAGTCAGTCAAGTTGGTTGGTTGGTAGTCTTGTGCATTTGACTGCTGTCATGCGTTGTTGTTTTTTTGCATTTCACTTGCTTACTTGTTGTATTTCCAGCAGCAGCAATGAGCAAAGCGGCGGCATTACTACGAATGTCTAACCGACTCATTGAGATGGCAGCGTTGAGTGATGCATTCTGTTTGGCATCTGACTGTCAGTTGAGCTGGATTTGCAGTTAAAGCTCTGCAAATTGAATTTTCGTTTGGATTTTGATTCAGAGAAGAATTGCAAAATACTCACAAATCAAATGCATTCAAATAAAATAAATATAATAAATGTAAACATAGAACGGTTTGAAAATAAACAGAATACTGAGCTTAAAGTTTTATAATAAAGAGTCTGTTTAATAATAAATTGTTGTATATTTGCATTGCTTCAGCAAAGCATTTATTTATATTTTCTTTAATCATTTCATGTTTTTTCAGGCATTTTACAGTTTGAACTCCAATTTAAAGTTTTTATCGATTTCCTCATGTGTCCAAATGGCTCTCGCACAGTCTCATCTGATAACTGGGTAATGCATGATTTAAATCTGCCAGACCTATGCAACACAAGCAGCAAAAAAATAAAAATAATATCTATTTTTTTTAATATAAATGTTTTTAATTTCACTTTTGCCATAAATGTGGCTGACCTTGCAATAATTGCAACTGAAAAGGGAAACTTGGCCATAGTTGGCATTTCAATATTGTGCGCCCTCATCATTTTTGCCGCTTCAATGATTCAAAATGAAATTGCAAAAACAACAACAACAACAACAACAACAACGATAGCAATATCAACTACAGCCGTTGCTACTTTGGCGACTGTATACAAAGCAAATAAAATTCACTTTGAGGCGCATGCAGTGGGCGGCTCATGCAGCCAGCCGTCGCAGCATGAAACGAATGAAGCTGTGGGGTAGTGAATAGGCAGGTGTGTGTGTGTTTGTGAGTGCTGGTTTGTTTGTTGTTGCTGGCGCGCATTCGTAAATCCACAGCATGCGGCTGACATTATGTCGAAACGCAGCTGCACTTTACCTTCCTTGCATGCAAACCAACACACCCACACACACACATACACTCATAAATTTTTATTTGGAGAAATGGGAAATGTGTGGGAAAAATTGAGGTCAGACGTGATTTATTCAGACATAAAAAAGAATCAGTGTTACAAGTGCAAAATAGGAAAGTAAAACTTTATATATAAAAAAAAGTACGGAAATATGAGAAAAATGAAACGAGTCCAACAACACACATATACACCAACAACACCACGGCGGCAAACCGGGAGCAGAAATTTCGAATTTTCTGGGTTACCTGCAATTAAGGACGACGCCAAGGCTTCACGGCTTACTGACAGAGTGCGGCGCACCGCAACTGAACTTAAGAAAGTGCACGCCAAAGGACAACGTTCGTCTGTCCTGTCAGCTGCTGGCTGGGATGTCTTGGTGTCGTGCTGGCTGCAACCTTTTTGATAGATGATATTTGTACACACACGTCGTCGGTGACATGGCTGCACAAGTGCAGCCACAATTTCACAGAAAACCTGTATTAGTAAAACTGACAAAAGGAAAATTGCGAAAGCAATCAATCTCGCCGCTGGAAGATGCTCGCACCGCCTCGTTGCAGTGCAACAACGTCGCGAAAAAAGCACCAACGAATAAAGTATTCGGCATGCTGCTGCTGCTGCTGCGGCGGCGGATGCGACGCAATGGCAGATTCTGACAGGTTCTTGAGTGCTAAATATTGCACTCTATTCACAGCCTGTCGGGCGAATGATGTCTTGCTACGATGGGGGCGGGTGGGCGGGCGGCTGTTGTGTTCGTGCGGCTCGTTCGCTTTGTCACGCCGTTTGGTCGTTTGGCAAATGTGTTGCGGCGACGGCATCGTGTGGCATTCAAGTAAGTGTGGCGTGCAACAAGCCAGTAATGTGCATTCTATTTTGCAGATTTATTTCTGTATTGCTTCCGGCTCAGAAGCTGTGCGCTGCAAAAAAATACGAAAATGATGTAGCAACAGCACGAAGCGACACACATCCGCCACAGTTGCACACAGCTTAATGGTTTGCTGCATCTATGCAGCAAGATTTGTTACACTTGCGGCCGCTGAAATTTATCATTTTCAGTACACTGCATGTGAGTATATTTTATTGTGTGCGGTAAACTGTTGGCAAAGTAAAAAGCAAGCGAAAAATAATGCGAAAACTTTTCATAATTTTGTGAGAAAGTCTTTTAGTAACCAATAACTTGAATAATCGGCTTTGTATACGCTTAGTTTAAAGGGGTCGTTTTGAAAATGCATTTCAAACAAACTTTATACATGCTACAAATTAGTGTGAGTCGACATTGATGCCGGTAATTTAAAGTAGTCAATTTTCAAAAGAAGAAACAGTTGAAAATTCTTGAAAAAGCGATTCTGGTAGTATTCAAATACTCATTTAAACCCAGATATGGCGATCGTACTACATATACTACATTTGAAAGACTTTTCCTTCACTGACATGCTGTCAAACTTTCATGACATTTAGTTCAGTTAAAGTCAGGTTTTCACGCCAAAAGACTGTCAAGTCTGTTAATAGCATCGCACAGTGATTCGACTCCATACAACTGCGGAATAAAATTGGAAGGAGTGGGCCGTTCTTCATAAAATTAGGTATACTAGTTAATCATGGTCTGCTGAATTGAAATCTCCATTATGTTTTACTTAAACTTTTGCAGTTTGGCCATGCCTGAGACTTAAACTTGCAACAGACTTAAACTTGCATTAGTACTTACATTTTGATTATTTCTTTGTAGAAACCCGAAACTTGACAACTCCGATCGTATGGGAGACGCCCTCTGATGGTGAATTTCCAGAACTGTAATTAATTTTGTATTTTTTGTACTCAAAAATGTTGGCGATCGCTTAATAAATTGTTTAAATCAGTTCAGTATTTTCCGAGATACAATGTTTTCTTGCTTACCTAACAACTACATTTACAAGTGGGGAGCCAATGGCATAGAAAATGGTCAATTTTGTATGGCAGCCCGCTTAAGACTTGAAGATAGCGGGTTGGTATGTTTGGAAGAAACATTTATAAGGCAAAATAAATGGGTATCAGTCATACATTTGACACGTCTGGGGGCAACTTGGGAGCAGTGGGAGCCTATTTTACAAAAACGACCATTTTGTATGGGAGCCCCATTAAGGGTTGGAGATGGGGTATAAATATGTTTGAAAGAAATGTTCAGTAGAGAAAACTAGTATGGGTCAGTCATATATTTTAACCCTCTAGGAGCAAATTCTGACCAGCTGTGGAGCAATTTGTCGAATTTCCCAGCTTTTTGTGAACTTTGACCTCGGTGCGACACCATTTAGTCGCACTCTAGCTTCAACATTTTTTGACTCATGCACTTTTTAACCAAACTGCATGAAATGAGAGGTTGCGGAGCATCGAGAACCCATTATTAAGAATCTCCATACAACACTAAATCATGTCTAACGAACTCCCTTTAGTTTTGCAATAAAAACGATAATAATAGACGTGTTTATGTTGTGTATTTGTGCAGTTTTATCAATTTTTCATGCTGATTGCATGATTTTAGGGATGAATAGGGATGAAAATAAATAAAAAAATAGGTGTTCAAAACTTTTCAAATTTAATTATTTTCTGAGATCGAAAGATATCGAAGGATGTAATTACATTATGCGACAAAGAAAGAATGCTTCTTTAAATTAAAAAAAAAATCCAGGAACATACTTTCACATACTTTTTAGATATTTTCCTCCAAGTTTTGCCAATTTTTTTTTAATTTAGAAAAAATTTGTTTAATAAAAGTGAAGTAAAAAACCTCAGCTTTGCAAAGAAAACATTGAAAGCGAAAATGGCCACATCATTTCTTAATCTACATTGAAAGTTTTAGCAACTTCTAGGATACCATGTATTTTTACAATTTTTTTACTCAATAGACTAAAAACAGAAAAAATGGTTTTACATTTTTTTGTGAAAAAAGTTTAAACTTTGAGCCGCTTTTGCACAAACACTAATTAATTTTTTGCACAGATTTTTTGGGGTTTTCTTAGTTGGACTGTTACCTCGAATGACATCAAAATCGTTAAGTTCTGAGATAATAAATTTTTTGAATTTTGTCTATGGAACGAATCATCGCAAGTGCATCGCAAAATGAGCTTCGAACAAAGAGCCAATATTAAATTTCGTTTCAATTTGGTAAAACTTTTACCAAAACAATTCAATTTGATAAAACAACTGTATGGTAATGATTGTTTATGTCATGCCAGAGTACATGAGTGGTTTAAGCGGTTCCCGGGCAGTCGTGAAGACATAAAGGACGTCGAAAAACCAGGTCCCTTCAATACCGTGGTTACCCATAGCAACATCGAAAAAGTGCGCGAATTCATTAAAAATGAGCCAAAATCGTCATTTTGATACATGGAAAGGAAATAGAATATGTCCAAAAAATCAATTCATTGCATTCTAAGCGACCATTTACATCTGCGGAAGCTGACGCCTGTTACACGATAACGCACCGTCTCATCGATTCAACTTGGTAACTGATCTTTTTACTTTTACCATTAACCACTCACCCTACCCACCTAACTTGTCTTCGAGTGACTTCTATCTGTTCGGTAAAATACATTTGCCGACGAAAGGACAACCATATCCTGGTGTTGAAGTAATTCAAAAGGCGACGACCAACTGGATATATATGGCCACGATAGATATATATGGCCCCAAAAACTCATTCGGTGATCTAATTGATTGTGCAAATCCAAGAACTTAACTATTATAAGTTTTTTAAGAAAATAATTAAAAATAATAAAATAAAAAGTAATAATAAAATTTAAAAAAAAATAATTTTAAGTGACACATTTTTTTGTTGATTATATAGGGTTTTCCAACAAGAGGTGTTATTTTGAATCACCCGGTATTTCGGTAGCTGTCACTTTTGAAGCTTTTATTCTTTGACATTTGACAAGTAGAAACTACGCCATTACTAAAAATGGAACGATACACGCTTCAACAACGCATTGAAATTATTAAAATTCACTACAAAAATGGTGAAAATCTTGCAGTCACAGTTCGTAAAACTAAAGCATTTTTGAGTCGTCGTGAAGCACCTTGTCGGACCGCAATACAGAAATTGGTGGAAAAGTCGAGCTGTTGGGACAAGTAAGTGATGTGAAGAATAAAACCCGTGCACATCGCTCAAGAACAACTGAGAATATTGCTGCTGTAGCCCAAAGTGTTGAAGAAACCCCAGGTTTGTCTGGACAACGTTTACTTTCAACAAGACGGCGCTACGTGCCACACAAACAACGAAACTATTGCTCTTTTACGGGAAAAGTTTCCGGACCGTGTTATCTCTGGAAGAGGTGATCACAATTGGCCACCGAGATCTTGTGATTTAACACCTTGCGACTTCTTTCTTTGGGGCCACGTGAAAGATAAGGTGTACGCCAAGAGTCCAGCGTCGATTCAAGACCTCAAAGAAAGAAGAATTCGTGAGGCTATCGAGGACATAGGGCAGCCACTTTGCGATTTGGCTATGGAAAATTTCATGAAAAGGATATGGTCCTGTAAGCGTGGTCGTGGTGGCCATTTGGCTGATGTTGTTTTTCATTCTTAACGGCATACCTTCCTCTTTATTATGAAATAAACATCCGATCATTTATCTCAAAAAAATGCATTTTTCTTTGAATACCAAAATAACACCTGTTGTTGGAAAACCCTATACTTAGTAGGGACATAAATATTGTTACAACATTGAACACACCCATTGTAATAGTTGAATCGACCATACCCCGTTATTTCTACATTGTTTATGAAAGATAACCTGTAAAGCGTTAGTCTGCACCGGGAATTCTAAATTATTCTAGCTTCCATCATGGAGTGGTCAGATAACGAGAACCGTATCGCTGTTTAAGTGTGAAATGAAAAAAGGTGATATTTTAAAAACGCTCCGCCCGCTCGGGATTAGTCGCATGTTCGTCTACCGGTGCATAAAACTGTTTGAGGAGACTGGAGATGTTAAAAACCGTCACCGTTCGGCCGTCCGCGCACAGTTTGAACACCACAAGTGGTTAAAGCTGTCAAATCAAGAATGCAGCGAAATCCGCTCCGAAAACAGAAAATCATGGCCCGGGAGATGATAATCTCGCAAAAGTCCATGAGTCGAATTATTAATAAAGACTTGGGACTTGGGGCTTTCAAACAAACTTTCAAACTTTCGGACATTTGTTGACTGCAGCTTTGAAAAAAAAAATAATGGAAAAATGCAAACGTCTTTTGGTGAAGCATCTGAGAACTTGCACAGAAAAATGTTTTTTACCGATAAACAAATTTTTACCGTGCAGGAAAAATTTAACAAGCAAAATGATAAGGTGTATGCACGGTCATCTAAGGAAGCATCTGAAATGATTTCACGGGTGGAAAAGCGTCATCACCCAGCTTCAGTCATGGTTTTGTGGGCTGTTTCTTACGATGGGGTCACTGACTTGCATTTCTGCGAACAAGGAGTTAAAACATCGACCACAGTTTACCAAGAAACCGTTTTGAAAGCTGTTGTTAAACCACTTAACCATTCTTTGTTCCAAAACCAGCCATGGGCTATCCAGCAAGATTCTCCGCCGGCCCATAAAGCTAAAATGACTCAAACCTGGCTCCAAAACAATTTACCAGCATTTATTTCCTTTGAAGAATGGCCCTCTGGCAGTCCTGATTTGAACCCACTCGACTAGAAATTGTGGATAGTTTTAGAGGACATGGTTTGCCACAAAAGATACCCCAACATTGATTCTCTCAAGACAGCTTTGATTCGTGCTGTGGCCAATGTTCCGATGGTCGAGATGCGTGCGGCTATTGATGACTGGCCAGTCCGACTTAGTAAGTCGTGCGTGAAGGCCAAAAGCGGACATTTCAAATGAATGTTTGCTTTTTGTATACAATATATGTTATTATATCAATAATTATGTAAACAAAAATTAGCCCAAAAACATTCATTACTTTTAATTTTATAGCATAAAACGTGTGTAAGTAATTATTATTAAAAAAAATTAATTTAAACGTTGCATAATAACTGTTGTAAGAAATAAATATGTGTTTCGTTGTCGAAAATCATAATTTTTTTGATTTTTTTTACATTGTTTCATAATTTATATTTTGATTTTTTGTTATTCACGTTACCGATAACTATTATTTGAAAGAAATTTGTTGTACGTTGCTTCATAACTTATATGAAAGAAACATGGTTTTAACGTAACCTTACCACATTTTGAGTATGAATTTATTTTTAACTGTTTAGTTGTTGGTGCAAATTGGTTTCCTGCAGTTAATTTGCGTTTGTCAATTTAAAACAATTGAAAATCAACATCTTGAGAAATGAACCTCCGCTAAGACAGGTGTTTTTGAAATTTGGGGTCTAGAAGGGCACAATTTGTGTTACATTGTTATATGAAGAATATTATAATATATAAGAATATTTTCGGGCATCACAATGGGCCTTTGGGGCCTCCGAGTGTACTTGCTGAGAACCAGCAAGCCGCCTGTCTTACCTAACCTTACCTAACCTATATGAAGAAACGCAATTTAATGAGCCTATTGACCCGAAAGTTGGTGAAAATACTTGAAATCAAAAACAATTCAACACGTGTTTCTCATTTTTTTGAAAATCAAAACTTAAAGAGGTGAAGTAAGGGATAAAAATTTGTATGAAGAAACATGAAACATTTTTACGCCTTTTGACTTTAAACTTGGTGAAAGTACTTAAACTGTGAAATCATTCAATACGTGTTTTTTGAAAATCAAAATCTGACGTGGTCAACTATGGAATTATTGACGCACCAATTGCCTTCAAATATGATGAAAAATAATTAGATAATCATTTTTTCAAAAATATCTGATGGTATCAACAAAGGGTTAAAAAGAACTTGATTTATTGGCCCCATTGATAGCCGAATTTAATTGAAATTTAAATACTGAGTCTGTGTTTGTTTAACTCTTCTTTTGATTTGACATATGGATAACTCAATACAATTAATGAAATTATTGCCAGAAAAAATTTCATTTAACTTTGAAATTCGTTTCACTACCACACACACACCCACAATCACTGTAGCACTTTTGTTGTTGCCGCACACTGCCATTGCATGCACTTTTAATTAACAACTTGCATGAAATCATTTCAATCGGCCATTATATCGACGCCAGTGTGCACCGCCGCGTCGATCGTCGCTATCATTAAAAGTGGTCGCGCAACACACCAGCGAAATGCTGCAATTTCATAAACACAGCACTTTCCCGTTCGGCCGACCGACCGCGCCGCAACGGTGGCGCCTCACCTATGCGCCGCCAATGCCATTTCGCCAGTGTGTGCAATTGCATCACTTCCGTGCGGCATTGTGGAAAATGTTGCAAATGTGGAATATTTGGGCGGCGGTGGCAATTTAATCTGCGGTTGCCGCTCGCTGTCGACTGCTGCCAGCGCAGTTGTGGCGCTTGTTAGTTCTTTTTTCGCTGCATTTTTGGCATTGCAACAACGTACACACGCGTGCGCTGATATTTTTTCCAATTTCGGATTTTTTCTTTATTTTAGGTTGAGCAGCATTTTGTTGTTGTTGTTGTTTGCAAGCTCTGGCAGCGCTTAGCAACGCATTTGATGGCAGCTGGTTGCTGGTTGCTGGCTGCGTCCGCAGTTGCCGATGTTGTTGGCTCCCGGCGGAGAAAGCTATTGAATTCAAACAATGCTTCTTGATGTCAGCGTAAAAAATTGCCGCACACAATGGCAACAGCAACATTCATTCAGCAGTTTCAACTGATTTGATCTGCCATTT
Source organism: Melieria omissa (assembly GCA_963971225.1). Lineage (NCBI taxonomy): Eukaryota > Metazoa > Arthropoda > Insecta > Diptera > Ulidiidae > Melieria > Melieria omissa. The sequence continues at coordinate 77,881,838 of OZ020268.1, read as the reverse complement.
GTTGCATGCAGATTGCATGCGCCTGAATGACGCTCCTGCAGGCGAGGCGACTACTCGACGTGTACTCGATGCTCGTACGTGTGTGCGTTGTTTGTTTTTGGCTTTTAAGGACGGCACAGCTCGTCGTATTGCAGTTGTAGGCAAAATGGTAAACAACGTTCGTTTGTGTTTTGCATATGTATGTGTGTGTGTGTGTGTGAGTTGCATATGCATGTATGTGCATAGGATGCGGGCATTCCTGTTAACGGCATTTGATTTGCATGGCTCCGCGAACGATTTAATGGGCAACGCAATCCCTATGCGTGTCTCTCATTGTTTTAGGGTTTTTTGTAATAAAACAAAATTTCAGTGTGCAAAATAATGAAGCAAAATACAAGTGTTGACCAAAACCAAACCACAGCAGACCACAGCAGGCTCATGAGAATCAGTCGGTCTATATTAGTAGATACTGATGGCTATTGATGAAATCGATGCGAATTAAAATAAATCATAATTTATTTTATTTATTTATTTTCAATTTCTTTGCCCTCAGTTTGCTCATTCAGTTTCTTGCATTCGTCCTTCACTTACTTTTACCTTATCTTTTCAAGTTTATATGAAATTATTTTTCATTGTTCATTATTCATTCTGAAAATTATTATTATTTTTCATTTTATTAGGTTTTTCGCCCAAATTTTCGCTCGTTATATTATATTCGTTGTGGGTTCTTGTGTAGTTTTCGCAAAGCATCGTCAGCTCAGCATAAATATTACAATTTAACCCTTTCGACCTCGAATTTTACCCTAAGTTGTCTACAAGTTTGTTTCCAATGCCCAATGAATTTATTTTCAATTGGTCTCATGACCTCTCATTACTATTATCCCTTTCGACCCCGAATTTCACCTGTGTCTCAATATTACTTTTTGGTATTTAAATCATGCAACATTTGCCTAAAAAGTGTGCACACGACATTTGAAGTCGTTACGCCTCTTTGTTAGAGTTCTAGTTCTAGTTCTTTCAGCTTTAAACGGGTTAAATAAAATTTGTATCAATATTTTTTAAATACAGAAAAATTATTTAATATTTACGGAAAAATACAAAATTATCACTTTTTGATTTTATTTAACCATTTTTAAAGAAACAGGGTTTTGATCAAACGCGTCCAATTCGTAGACTTCAATTAGAACACAAACTTTCCCTGATATCGCTGCAAATTATTGGAAATTATTTTGGTGATAACAGTCAAATTTTTGTAATTTACTTTGCATTCACTTTTAAAAATATTAATTTGTTGGTGACTATTTGAATTAAACCCATAAATCTATCGTAGCTTTTGCCATAAGATGACAAATAGGTGAAGTTGCTCTCAGGCAACTTCCGGGTCGAAAGGGTTAATATTCTCGTTTAAATTGGAACGACGCAAAAACAATTTTGTCATATTCGAGTGACAGTTGAATGCGTCAGTTAAAATCGAGTTACTGGCTACATACCCAAATGTAAAGTTATCCATTTCAACTTATGTCTCATTTTTGTTTCAAATTCTTTACAATTTTTTATGTATTCTTTTTTATTTATTTTATTTTATTTATTTTATTTCATTTCATTTTATTTTATTTTATTTTATTTTATTTTATTTTATTTTATTTTATTTTATTTTATTTTATTTTATTTTATTTTATTTTATTTTATTTTATTTTATTTTATTTTATTTTATTTTATTTTATTTTATTTTATTTTATTTTATTTTATTTTATTTTATTTTATTTGATTTGATTTTATTTTATTTTATTTTATTTTATTTTATTTTATTTTATTTTATTTTATTTTATTTTATTTTATTTTATCTTTTTATTTCGTTTTGTTTAGTTTTATTTTATTTTACTTTTTTATTTTGTTTTATTTTATTTTATTTTATTTTATTTTATTTTATTTAATTTTTTTTATTTTTATTTATTTTATTTTTATTTATTTTAAAAAATTCTTCAAATACATATTTAATTTTTTGTTTTGTTGTTTTTTGTACCTAACTTCTTCCATCTTCTTCTTTCGGATAAGGTCAGACAGGTGTAGAGGCGTTCGGATTCTCATTGCATTAAGGGGCACAACTAGTTTGACCGCCTGAAAAAGGAGATTTTTGTGAATTTTGAATTTTGTGAAGTATTGCATCGAATGTTTTAAAATTCTGCAGATATATTTATGCATAAATAATGAATACAAAGTAATTTTTTCAAATGAAAATATTCGATTTTCAGCAAGTTATCCACCATCTCCTGAGTCTTCAAAAAAAAAACCTTCTCCCAATGCTGCAGTGATTGTAGCCTTCGCAGTGCCTGAAATCAAAAAAACCAAAAATTTTACTTAACTAGGTTATATTTCCTATACAATGACCCTCGGTTGTAAAAAAAAAATAAAATTCAACAAAATGGCGGTTTTTTGAAAAAAAAATAAAAATTTGGCTGAAAAATCTGATGGTTTCTGGCCTGGCATAATTATACTTTTCATCCTATCATTAAACTGGAGGGTCATTGTATGGAAAAACAAATACACAATAAGCTAAAAAAAGACCCAAGTCGATCGGATGATTTGTTATCAAGTTACAGCTGCAGCAAATTTGAAAAATGTAGTTTTGAGAAAAACGCGTTTTAAAACCGTGTTACCGCGTAGTGAACGAGACGGATTTGAGGCTCTGTAGACTTTTACGAATTCGACAAAATCCGTTCGTTTACTTTTTCTATGATAGTTATACTATAAAAATATGAAATAAAACAAAAAACCAAATTTTCAAAATTTCAAACTAGTTGTGCCCCTTAAAAATCACAACGAGTAGCAGACAGAGTGTGACAGAATGTAAACTAAAAAAAAACATGGCAAACGCAAACGTTTCTATAGAGGGGTTTTATAAAATCCTTTAACAGATTATTTAGTAAATCCTAAATGAAAAGAATCGCAATAGACTCAACAGAGTCTTCGAATACATCTGAATGTCATACTCACCCCTTCTGTAACCTAACATAACCTTACTTAATCTTATTGAATCAATACAATGTATTTAAATAAATTTAGTATTTTCCGAATCTCTCTCAATTAACAATATTTTCTTCTCTTTGGTTAGTAAGCAATCTTCAATCTTCATGTCAAAAATATATTAATATTCCATTCAACTGCAAACACCCCTGCAAGTGTCGGCAGTTGCAATCGAGCGCGATGTGCATTTGTTGTCTGTGCTCAAACCATTCACAAAATCCTTCAATGTCCTTCTCCAAAATCCTTCTTATTGAAAGCTCGTAAAAACGTGTGTGTTTTGGCCATTTCGTTTCTCGGAATTGGTTGTGTTTTGTTGACATTTTTACAGCAACACAAGTGCATAGTGCCAATACTTACATTGTCTGCAAGTACTTGCAATCGTATCAGATTTCATTTTGTATTCAGCCTACACTGCACACTGCAAAGAACAATGCACCACACTGAATGAATTGTATTGAGTTTAAGGTGGCCAGCTCATTGGTGAACAGTACAGACAACAAAGCACAGTACATGACATGTTGTACCACAGCATGCAAGGCATCTGACAGCCGCAAAAGCCAATTATACAATTGAGCATAGAACTTTAAAAGACCAGCACAATTGCACAAATTCGGGTTGAATTGGTTTTGGTCAGACTTATAGGCAATTAAGTTTGTATTGAGGAATGGATGGAAAATGGCAAAAGGTGACTGGTAAATGAAAGAAAGAAAGTTAGTAAACAAAAGTATTGAAAGAACCAGGAGAATGAAATGGGAACAAGGAGTAAGTGAGATAGAAATAATTGCAAGGAACTAGAAACAATTTAAAGAGAACCAGAAAGAATCTATAAACTGATGAAATAATCACAAGAAACCTAAGAAGAAGGATACAAAATTTGTATAGGGAAAACAATCAAAAATATAAAATAAAAGTAATGAAAAGATGGTAAAAAAATGTAAAAGGTTTTATAGAAGCAAATAGTAAAGTGAATATAAAGTTTTGCTTTATCTTGTAATAAAGTAGATGTTTTCTAATCGAAGGAATGATCAGAAAGAACTATATCAGCGTTCAATGAATACGGAAAAAACAAGAAATTGATAGAAGCAATAAAGAAATAATGAAATAAATTAAGAAAAAAAGCGAAGAGTATTGGGAGAAGGAAAAAGTCCAAGGAATAAATAAATTTTTTTTAATGAATTGAATAAGGGGAATATTTTTGTTTGATGAACAAACAACGCAAGTTTCCTGCAGAAAATTTATATGAAAAAACTATATTTTAAATACTCCCAAAACCACTTTGGATTTAGTTGTCACTTCTAAAAGTTATATCAGCTTTTTATTTAAAGATGTGTGCATACATTAAACGATATGTGCGTATGTACATATGACGTATACAGTGGCGAACGAAAGGGGGTGTTTTGGGGATTAAAATTCTCTCCCAAACATCTGTCTGTATAAATATTTTAGCAAAGAAATGTGTTTTCAAATAATATTTGCCTCAAAAGTTGTATACAAAATTCCCCAAAATTCAACCCTCACCCAACTCGATCAACCCTGTGTACAACTTTTGAACCGAATACCATTCGAAACCATATTTTGTACCAAAATTGTTTGTGTTTGGGGGCGGTAGTTTGGGGGTTTGAACCCCCACTGTGTGCGCCACTGTAACGAGTAGTATTACTTTTAAACTTTTCGTATCGAATAAAGAACTGCCAATACGTATTTGAAGCTAAAAAGTGGAAGCTTAGAAACTGAGAAAATTACACTTTTTGGCATTTTAAAATAAAAATAAATAAATAAATAAACGTTCTGATAAAAAAATAACAAAAACTAAAAAAAATAATAAAAAATAATAAAATTCACTTTGGCTTACACATCACCCGACATGGCTCCCTGTGTCTTATTTCTATACCTTAAGATCTACGACTTGAGTTACAACTTCGCGGAAAGTGTATTGAGGCAATTGAGGCAATAAAAAAAGTATTCGTAGAAGAAACTGAAGAAAATCAACCCATGATTAATGTTTTCAAGATTGTAGCAAGTGTTGAAATATTTGTTTTGCTTGAAATTGAGATTAGAGAAAAGAAAATCTGACGAGGTCAACAATGGGTTAAGGTTCGTACACGGGATGACTATGCAAAAACAAAAACCGATGGGTCTATTGACTTCAAAATAAGTAAAAATATTTGAAATGGAAAATAACACTGTGCGTGAAATTTACCCTCAAAAATTCAGACATGGGGGGGGACCTACTGAGCGACTTTCTATACGTATACTTAGTTGAGATCCACCAGCCGTTTGGCTGGATTGGCTCTAGTTTAAGAGAAATCTGACTTTGAAGTTTGCTCATTTTAGTCGAGTTCGTCGCTTAAGTCTTCGAACGTTTAAATGCTAATAAGTCCTAAATCATTCCGAATATCGCTTTACTGTCTTCGGCAAGTTTGTAGATATTTTAACGACCAACAAATTTGCTTAAGACACCAAACCAAAAAAAAAATACATTCAAACTGTGTTTTCGACAAAAATGTCCCAAAAACCCCACTTTCGTCGAGGCATTAAAACAGTATAGCGAATCCTCGTGAAAAAAATAAATGAGTATGCTTTTATACAAAGGGTTGGCTCCTGCATCTAACAAATTAAAAATGTTGCCAGGGAAACGCCCATAAAAGGCGTGGCTCGGCGTCCAATTTCAAAGTTTTTATGAAAAAAACTCAATTAATCTCCAACTGATTTACACGATATGGGTATCAAACGAAAGGTATTTTGCATACCTTTCTTTTAATGTGCAACTTTAGATAAGTAAGATGTACTAATAAAAAGTTTTAAGCGAAAAAAACATTTCTTTATCAATTTTTTTTTTTAACGGATTTTCTTCTCGAAAAATCCATTACTAAGGTACAACAAGTTTGCTACCATATTGTAGCCTGTGAAATTCTTTTTACAATGAAATATAAAACATTTGATATTTTTTTTCTGAATATATTTTTTAACATTAAATTCATTGCGAAGGTGAATATGAAATGGCTTTGGACCAAGAGTTAAGTTAGAAAACAAATTTATTTTATTGAAGATTTCCGGTGCAAAGGACATTCTAACGAAGTTTTAACACTAGAAAGACCATAACGGTAATTTTAACGGTTTATCATTTTTAATTAATTTTAATTTCTTGAGTATTTCTTTCAACTTTTGCTTTGGTGACTTTTATAATTTTATTTGTATTATTATTTTTATTTTGTTTTATTTTATTTTATAATAATTTTTTATTATGATATACTTTTATTTAATACATATTTGTAATTTTTAATTTTTTTAAATTTATTTTATGAAAAATTTGCCAATTCCGATGTGTTTTTTTTCGGTATATCAGCGGATATGATACATTGTCTTTGTAGCTTTGGAAAACATGGGATCATTCTAGTGTTAAGATTGAAAGATCTTATCAGGGTGCAATGGACCTCATATGAATCTCGGCTATATGGGTAACATTATTGAACACCGATGAGGAATTGATGAATTTTCATTTTATTAAAGATTTCTGATTATTTTTTTAATCAGAAAGCATAGTTCCCTTACAAGAACAGAAGATATCTAATGTTTTTAATAATTTACAGAAGGAGACCGGGCCTAGTTTTTGGACAATATCATTGTTTTGGGTTTCGAATTTCAGATATAAATTCTGAAAAACCTTATTAAACAGTTGAATGACTTTTTGTTTCTTCAGTCAAGTCGAAAAGTTTAAGAAACATTAAACATGTAAATTTCAAGGTACAATTTTACCCACTACCCCAACTTCTAAAATGCCTTTCAAATCAATTTTATCCCCTAAAGCCGCACACTTTCTGATCAACTCTAACTTATATGCAAAACGTTCTATTTATAAGCATTTCGTAAATTAATGTAATAGCTTTCAATAATGCAAAACACGTACTTGTGCTGAAGTTCAATCTTGCCTAACCCCAATTTATATATTTCAAAATAACAAAACTTGACTAAATCTAAAATGCGACAAATAATACTAAAAAGAAACATTGCATACAACTACACACTGCCGCAACCCCTTCACTTCAACCGGCCGCTGGTAATCAATACTAAACCGGAGGAAGATAAATAACAGCACCGCAATTGATAAACAACCGGGCACAAGCCGCAGCCGTTTTGCGCCCAGGGCCCTGCAATGGAATCTGCGCAGCTGTGCTTGTGTGTGTGTGTGTGTTGGTTTTATGCGCATTGTGTGCGTGTGTGTGTGTGTTGTGTGCATGCAAACGAACTCATTAAATCACTCAATCTGCGGAGACCACTTTAGAAATGCAAATTCAAAACTGACAGCAGCAGCAAAAACACACAATGAACACAACGAAAAACCAGCGGACAACTAGAAAGAAACACAAAACACAAGTTGCACAATTGCTGAGCTGGCGACTCGGCCGCACATGGTGCACGCGCTGCATTCCACTCCGCGCGTCGCTCAATACATCCGACAGCAAGTGCGCACAAATAAACAAAGCGGAAATAAATTCTGCATGCGCTCGCCTCAATTCGCCTCAACAACTCAACGCAGCGCGACTAGCGGCTCGCGGCTTGCGGCTCATCGTTGGCCATTCGCCATTCGACTCGAATTGCACTGCAGGCGAATAAAACAGCATTTTATTGCAACGCAACGAATGGCAGCTGCCCAACTGCCGGACGAACCGGACCGTACCGACCCAATCGGCACACCCGGACAATGTACGGGGCGCGCCCAAGGACTTTAATTCCATAGTGTGCCGCACGCACAGAGCTGCGCCACTCGCTTTTATTATGGGGCAAGCCGCACATTTTTAGAAATCCACAAATTTGCGGCAGTTTCCATACCAACACCACCACCACCACCACCAATGCAACAGCAACAACAACACTGCATTGCAATCAACTGCCTGCAATTGCTGCCATAGCAAAGCCTACTGTGGCGCACCTTGCAATCGCCTGCACACAGCAAACACCAAAAACACACACACATTCACACTCACTCACACACTGGCCTCATTCATACACAGAACTCAGAAAAATTGCCACGAAATGCAAAAATCACGAATTCGCCCTCTGAACTCGGCGCATTTAACTCAGCCCGACTGCGGCCAGTGCAACTTATCGCAAGCCGAAAATATTTTCTTGCATTACACTGCAACCGCCAGCAACCACAATGCATTCAAAATACAAGAGGTGGCGTGCAGGCGCGGCCACATTGCATTCAGTCTATCAAATGAATTATCTGGCAGTGTTGTTGCCATGATTGTGTGTGGCTTGGCAAATTTTTCCGCAGTAAATTTGTGTCCAACCGGTTGCGTGAAATGAAATTTTCATTCAGCATTTAGCAACAAAAAGGATTGCTGCTTTAGAATTGGGTCCAGTAGCCCCTTAAACCTCCTAAACTCCTCTTCAATTCGCAATACGTTCACATCTTTGCACGCTTGTCCGTTTGTTTGTCGAAAATTTTCGCGCTCTGCCGCTGTGTTCGCAGATAATCCGCGCTAAGCACAAAACATGCCCGGAAAATGTGCACTGAACTGTTTGCTGTCCGATTGCGCTGTGTTTGCATGTTTGTGTGTGTGGGTTTGCACATTTCGAGAAGATAATGTGAACCTTTGTGACAGCACATTCACTTATGTCAAATTGCAAATTTAAAATGATCGGCCTAGGAATTTGGGACCTAACCTTTTGCAGAGATTTGTCCACTTTAAGGCTCTTTCTACTAAGCTTAATGTAGTTTTGGATTCACAAATCCACTTAATTGGTTTCAGCTCAAAGCAGATCTGTAGCCTAGTCTATTGTTTTCTTCACCTTGTTCACTCTGCTTGTGAACAAAGGGTATTTAAAACGATATTTGAAAACGCTTCCGACGATTGCTGATGAACAATGATTAATGATTTTTTATTATTTTTTCATATGACAAATTGTTTTTTTTTTATAACTTGATTTTCATTTATATTTTTAATCAACATATAAAGTGAAGAAAGGCAAAGTATGTACATCGTACAAAGTATATAACATCGTCGTTAACAAAGGGCCTCATATTTTATTTTATGTGGGCCTTTGTTGGTTACATTATTCAACTGAAATATTGCCTGGGTGGGTCATAGCAGCCGCCGTAGCTCAGCTGGCTAGTGCGTTGGGCCGCGAGTCAATGCGACGCAGGTTCAATACTCCGTTGCGTTAACAACGAAAAAAAAAGAAAAACAACAATTTTTCTTTCGGCGGCTGTCCTCTCAGCAGGAAATTGCAAACCTCTAAGAGTAGAATTGCCTATGAAAAAGCTCCCAACTCGCCGTTCGGAATGGGCATAAAACTGTAGGTCCCTTCCAACATTGTAAACACATTCACACGCACAACACGGTTGGTTGCGGGTAGCTAAGTCTTAGTCTCGTAATTGGGCTGTCGTGCCAGTCAAGAAGAAGAAGAAGTGGGTCATAGCAGTCCCAAGTAATGAGGCTGCCATCCGTGGTTCCTTAGGAGAATCTTCGATTAAAACGTTGTGACGGTGACAGTGAGCTATCAGGATTTTTAATTTATTGTATAGCGTGTTTTTTTTAGAGGTACTTCGAATTGAAATAAAACACAAGAAAATCGTTTTAATGTCCATCAATTTGGCTTTATTGGAAGGATAATTTTATGCCATTAATGTTTAAATATGATTTCGGGCATGTGGCCGCCGCGGCTGGCTCAAATAAAGCCAATTCTACAGGTCCAATTTTCAGTTGATGGACAAAGCTCCAATTGCTGTGCACGGTGGCGAATCTATTCATTCGGGTCCTCTTCAACATTTTGCTCTACAGCGGCAATTGTTTCTTCGGTACGCACTGTTCGACGTCTCTGCGGATGCGTATTATCACATAGAGTAAACGTAGTGCGAAAACGACCCATGGTTAACCGAATTAATTGCTCTGATGGACCATAAAATGGACGGAGCTTGCGGTAAACTTCGCGAACTGAACCATTATTTTCGAAATAAATTTGCACGATTTGCAAGCGTTGTTCTTTTGTCAACCTGTTCATGATGAAATGGCAAACCAAACTGAACATAAATGACATTAGAGTTGCCAGATTTGACCACAAAATGCCAGTTTTATCTCTATTCGAAAAACAAACCTCTAAAAAAACACCCTATAGAAATACCAGAAAAAAATAAGGACAAAATTAACACATATAACCCAAGGGATGTGCACAATTAAGTCAAAATGACTCCATTCAGGCCTTTTTGTATTTTAATGCATTACTTTCTGAAAGAAGGTCGTCCATGACTTTTATTATTGCTTGAAGCCGAATTGAATACAAAAACTTAAAATATTCTTAAAAAATGTTTGAGCCTATTTTGTAACCTGATTTCAATTGATCAATTAAGAACGAATGGATTGATTGGGTATTTCAGTGTTAACCAAATACAATTACCAACTTGAGTTAAATATCACGTATACGCCACTGTGCTACATGGCGTATACGTAACTCAGGTTGATATATCTGGTTGACACTAGAATGCCTAAATATTAAAGAGAGAACATGTTTGCATGTATATTTGTTTACAGTACAACAAAACATTAAACAAATTTACTAATTTTTGCAATTTTTTCCTATTTATTTGAACAAATTGCTTTTGCAAAATTAAACAGAAAGAGTTTTTCTTTTTGGAAAAAGCTTGCTTTAGTTCTTAAAAATTTATTAAATTTAAAAAAATGTTCAACAAAACTAAACGTTTTCCAAGACCGTTGCACGAAATATTTAATTCAATTTTATTTTAATTTATTTTTTAAAATTTAATTTTATTTTTTTACTTTATTTAGTTTTATTTTATTGTAATTTATTTTATTTTAATTTAATTTGATTTGATTTTATTTTACTTTATTTAGTTTTATTTTATTTTATTTTATTTTATTTTTTTTAATTATATTTTATTTTATTTTACTTTATTTCGTTTTATTTTATTTTATTTAATTTTACTTTATTTAGTTTTATTTTATTTTAGTTTAATTTATTTTATTTTATTTTATTTTATTTTATTTTATTTTATTTTATTTTATTTTATTTTATTTTATTTTATTTTATTTTATTTCATTTTAATTTATTTTATTTTATTTTATTTTAATTTATTTTATTTTATTTTATTTTTATTTATTTTATTTTACTTTATTTAGTTTTATTTTAGTTTATTTTATTTTATTTTATTTTATTTTATTTTATTTTATTTTATTTTATTTTATTTTATTTTACTTTATTTAGTTTTATTTTATTTTTTTTTTATTTTATTTTATTTTATTTTATTTTATTTTATTTTATTTTATTTTATTTTATCTTATGTTATGTTATTTTCTTTTATTTTATTTTATTTTATTTTATTTTATTTTATTTTATTTTATTTTATTTTATTTTATTTTATTTTATTTTATTTTATTTTATTTAATGCAATGCTAAACTACTGAAGTCATGAATACTTAATAAACAAAAAAACAAACTCAAATAAATTACCAAGATAATGTTGTACATGACACTACTCAAATGTCACCCCTGGCAGACATTCAAATTCATGGCATAAAATCGATAAGAAAGCAGAACTTAGCTTCACATTCAGTCAGAGACAATATCATCTGGACGCTTGTGCTAATAATAATGTTTATAAACATTATGAACGCAATGATAACAACGATGCTAATACTGCTACGACAGTAGATTGAAATAAAAAGTGGCTCGCAGAATAATAGAAAACAATTGAATTATCATAACTCGCAGTTTTGCCATTTCGCTCTATTGCGTTGTATTTATTTGCATAATGCGAATAATGTTGCTACTTGATTTGCAGCGATTTGCTATTAAGACACACGCCAAAACATTGACAATAATAGCGATAAAATTCAAAACATAAACAACAATAAATAGAAAATGCTAACAAATATACAAAGCGAGCAGCAAACAACAAAATTAAGTGAAAAGCGAGAAAGAAAAAGGTCAAGGACACAGAAATAGGGTTTGTCAATCGTTAGCTGGCTCGCTCATCCTGTCTGTCCGGTTCATCAGAGCCAGTTACACTAGTTGCCATACCACATTTTAATGTTGTGTGTATTGACAAGCAACTTATAACTATGAAAGTGTGTGTATGTTAGCAGAAGTGGACCGAAGCGTACTGCCTGATGTGTTGCCAAACAAACCAAAACCAAGCCAAGTTGTGCTCAGCGCACTGAGAGCACATTAAATTGTGTCATTTTGTACAGCTATGCTTTATTTTTGTATGTTTTACTTTTATTTTACTTTTATTTTTATTTGTTTTATTTTGATTTTTTATTTTTTTTTATTTGTGTTATTGTTATTTTGTTATTGTTGCTTGTGTGTATGTCTGCCACTGATGACTTGTAGTTCATTTTGTTGAGTTGAGTTCTGCGCTGTGGTCATTGTAGTTGTAGTTGTTGTGTTCTTGCTATTTTTGTATATTTGTAACTGACATCTGTGGACAGTTGGTGTCATGGGAATGTAAATTGTAACTTTAAAGATGTTGTCGTGTGCAGTGTATTATTTTTAATGGACAATGGACATGGGAGCAGAGTTCAGCGTCACATTAATGCAGCCAGTCATATAAAGTCATGTGTATACAATTTATATATGTATTCAAAATATGAAGTATGTGTAAGTTAAGTAGTTATATGTGTATTTATGTATGCACAGTAAACTGGAAAACATAATCATTAACATATAAACTTAACATATAAACTATTATTCAAATAGATTCAATAGGTTCGAATGGCTAACCAAACATTCAATTGTGATTTATGATTTTTCTTTTAAGTACCAGATCAGTATACTAATACTAATACTTATTTCATAAACCGCATTTTATGGCAAAAACTTCTAGGACGCTACTGAAAAATAGTGTTACGAAAATGACCTCTCTAAGTTCGTATTTGGATTGTGCTTGAAAATAAAACCACTTCAATACTCAGCGCAAAACGCATTCCAAAACCAACAATCACTTTATTTACAGATTTACACTTTGCTTGTATCTACACTTGTTACTACTTTGCTTATTCAACTAAGACTCGTCCCTCTGCGCTGCACACTGCTGCTTTTTATGCTTGTTTTATTATTGCGCCGATGTTTCTTGCTCATTCTAGTTGTACTCTCTATCTCGATTGTTCTAGCACAGTTCATCACCTTCGCGAACCATCCTTGCCATATCGGAGTTATCGCCAACCGACCGTACTCCAAAGTGCATGCCTAAAAGTATGCTTGGAAAAGCATTCATGCATAGCACAGCACAGAGTGCCTCATCGTTACAATAGTTTCAAGGTTAGGTTAAACATAAAGTTGATGTTAGTTTCAAACTAGAAGGAAATTAAATTCAATAACTTTCTATTTAGTTGCTCCCAACTGGATCCAATTTTTTAATATTTGTGTGATACCTTTGGAGTTTTAAATCGTCTATGATTTAAATTTGGTACAACATCTCCACTGGCTGTAAAGTTTGTATTAGCGGTCGTAACAGTTGACTTGTTCATATATTTTATGCTTCATTAGTTCACTGCCTCTGCTACTGGCAATGGGCCACTGGATGCGCATTCATGCCTAAACCCAAACCCAATCACAACCGCAAACCGCACAAGGAATCTATGCCAGCAGCACCATTAAAAATCAATGATTAAACATTTATGAACCTAACGAAGTGTAAATTAGAATTCATCAGCGCCCAACAAACTCCTTACACACACACACACACACCAGCCACAAAAATGCAACGCACCAATAAACAACAAAGCCAGCAGACAAAAACTGTCAGCCACTCACTTTAAAAGGGTTAAGGGTTAAAGCTACAAATTGTGGCGGGGCTGACGAGACGGCTGCAGTCAATGCGGTGATTTGATGGTTTGTCGGCTTCATTGAGCCGCATGCGCTGAGACGAGCTAAGCCAGAATGGGCTGTAAGCCATGGGCATTAAAATTGCCAGCAACAGCCACTGAGCCAGTCGAATTGTTTACTAAGATTGGCATTAACTCGTGTAGACAATTGAAAAGTTGTAATGTTTTGTTTTGGAATTGGAATGAGAGTTGTGAAACAAATTAATAGCAGACACAAAGAAAACAAGCTATGAACGAGAATTTGAAAGATGTGAACATTACAATGGAAACAATTGTTTTCAATTATAAAAAAAATAACAATTTAGTATATTCTGTACTTTATTTAGTAGTTTAATTTGTTTTTTAATAAATACATAAAGCTTTCATATGACCCTTAACCCTTTCGGGACGGAGTTTATTTTTGAAATCCAAAATACTCTCAGTAGAAATGTTCTCATGCCATGAATGTTGGGGTTAGAAAATTATATTGGATGCTCACAAATTCTGAAATCATCCTTTTATGTGGGAACACCGAAATCGAAAAAATTTTTTGCGTGGGTTGTAAGATTTGAATAATTTTTTTGAGAGGCATTAAAAACTTGCTGGGACGTATTATCCCAGTAGTCCCGAAAGGGTTAAAGCACTTTTTGTGTGATTTCAGCCATCAACTTTTGCAAATTAAATGTACTTATATCTAAACTTTATTAATACACACTTCTTCCAAAAGTTTGTGCCAAAACGCTTTCAACATTTATCTGTTAAGATTTTTTAAAGATTTATTTTAAAGATTTAAGATGATTTTTAAGATGTTTTTAAGAAGTTTAAGATGTGCTGTAGTCTTTAGGAGAACAAAGTTCTCATCTAAAAAATAAATTTCGCTGTTAGAATTTGGATTATACTTATATGTACTATTGTACATTCTTCCAATTTTTCACTGTAGCGAGAGTCTAGAAATATTTTCCTGTACAGAATTAAATATTATTGAAGCAATACTCATAAGTTTCATTATACATTTCCACATAATCGATTTCTATTTTTTCATGCTTTGAGTGAATTAAGGAAAATTTAGTTGTTGAATACAAAATGATTCACTTAATGTGAATATTGGAAAATTTAATGTTTGAATTCAAATTTGTAATGTCTGTGTTTAAATTAAAGATACATTTTCATGAATAAAATTAATTTTCTTAAATAAAATTTTTTAGTGGTTATGAATATTTATGTTTTTATTTTTTTATTTATTTATTTATTTTTTTGTGCTTATTTATTTATTAATTAATTAACTTAGTTATTTATTTATTTATTTATTCGTCTACGAGACTTCGAATAAATTTTCTTGAATTATAATTTTTTACCTGGACAACAATGGAAAATTTCCTAAAATTCAAGTCGCTTATGTACTCGTTATACCTTCTTAAGTTTTTGTTGTACCACAGTTTTATTTTAATATTGTAGAAACAGCAATTTTAAAGTGTGTCGATTTCGGTGCGTACACACTTTGGCAACAAAACGTGGCCCCAAGCCAATACCAAACTGACTCTATTCCGCTACGTTGTCCGTTGAGGAACACTCACAGTGCTCCAACAACCAAGAACGATAGCACAAAAAAAAATGAAAATTAAAAACGGTTTCGTATGCGACGTAAAGCAGAGCTAGAAATAGAAATAAAAGCAAGACACATTCATAGGGCGCGGAAGTACTTTTACACTTCACCCACATAAACACGAACATCACCACACACACACGCACATACGTGCACTTGCAACTACACAAGGCTGCAGATATATTTACCAGCAAACACACACACACACACACACCTGGCTATGAAGAGGTGCCCCGTGCATGCAGCTGTGTGTTCTGCAGACACATTTCTACGTTGACGTGAATCGCGGCACAGACAAGAAAAACAGCATTTGTTCCGTCTGCTAGCAACATTCCTATGCTCACGTTCACATGTGGCTACGGGCAGATGGCCCAGCCAACTACGTGGGTCGTAATTTCACCGGCACCTTTTGAGCATTGGACTACATTCGACACTCGCTCTGGCCGTCTTAACATTATCCGCTGACATGTGCAACATTTTGCAGATTCAGTGCATTCGGGGGTAGTTGATGTCTGTCTATCGACACTCCTGCAACATGTCCAAGCGCACAAGTTGTCAATGTACTGCAGCAACATTCGGAATGGTTGCAAGGAAAAGTGAGGACACTTGCAACGTGTCTGCATTGCTAGCAACATGTTTATAAGCATGTTTGCGGCATATACAAGTATCAGCATTAGGCAACAGGTGGTTGGAAACATTGAAGATTTTGAGAAGAAAAGTTGTCATGTGAAGAAAAAAAAGAATGTAATATGAGTTTGTTTAAATATATATTTATTTATAACTTTTTTTTAATTTATTTATTTATAAAATAAAATCTATGCAAATTGATTCAGTTCAAAACTTTGTAGATAGATTGCAAAAATTATTATTTCATATAAAAAAATAGTCAATCATTTTGTTCTATTAAAAATTCACAATTTGTGGGTTTGTTTTTAATTAATAAAATTTAGCACCAGGCTGGAAAAATGAGACTTAGCTTTAGTTCTGATGACTTTGCAATGGTTTTGTGAACCTATCAATTTTACACTTTGACTTTAAATTACCGCCATTTTACGTATTGCAGCTTCAAGATATTAAACTATATTTAACCCTTATAGAACGAAGTTTAATTTTGCAAGCCGACATACTTTTGATAGAATTGTTCCCATGCTATGAAACGGCAGCCGCCGTAGCTCAGCTTGCTAGTGCGTTGGGCCGTTTTCTTTCGGCGGCTGTCCTCTCAGCAGGAAATTGCAAACCTCTTAGAGTAAAATTGCCTATGAAAAAGCACCCAACTCGCAATTCGGAATCGGCATAAAACTGTAGGTCCTTTCCAACCTTGTAAAAACATTCGCACACACAACGCGGATGGTTGCGGGTAGCTGGCCTTAGTCTTGTAATTGGGCTGTCTTGCCAGTCAAGAAGAAGAAGATGCTATGAAAATTGGGGCCAACAAATTATGTTGCATACAGTCGTTATGGGTATAGTGAACACCCTATATAGTGAACACCTCGATATAGTGAACACCTAAATTTTAAAATCGAACACCCAAATTTGAAATTCTAAATATAGAAACAATTTTCAAGCAAAAAACAAAAAGTGTATTTTGATCAAATAAACGAGTTTTTGACAAAAAATGTTAACCTTGATAGGCCTTGCAATAATTAGTTCACTATATCCAGACACCACTGTACTTATAAAATGCGAAATCATTCTCTTATCCGGAGACTTATAATTCGAACAAATATTTTACGTTGGGGATCATAAGATGCAACCAATTGTTTTGAAGTACCTTAAGAAATATATGGGACGAATTATCCGGGTAGTCCCGAAAGGGTTAGCTGCCTCAACCAATAAAAAAAACAAATTTTTGATTTGTGAACTGTTTGTTGGTTTATGATGTCAAGAAACCTCGAGAATTTGAGGATTAAATCCCTTACAGACACGTCTTATCAATTGGAAATCTATCTGTACCAGCCAACCCAAATGATTGTAGTTGTAAATTTTGAGCTACATTCAGCAACTTCTAGGCACTTTTGCTCACTTTCTTATGCACCATTGTAAGAAATGTCAAAAATTTTAAATTTATAAATGCATTATAATTCTGATATTCCATTAGAGGATTACAAAAAATAATGGAATCGGAAATCTTTTGGATTTATCACCATTTGAAATCTTTAGTGACTTTAGACTGTAAGGCTCACTTATGGGAATTACGGTTAAACGGTCGAACTAAAAATTACTTTAAATGCTCTAATTCTACCTTGTTTTCTTTAGCCAATAAATAAAACCATAGACAGCGCCATCTAGGGAGGGCATCCATTTCTCTGCTGCCCAACAACAGTGTCATCTATTGAGCTTATTCTCTGCTGCCCAACAACAGTGTCATCTATTGAGCTTATTCCCATACACAGTGTTGCATGTGCAATGGTGTCTGTATCTGCTCAATTCGCCTGTGTAGAGTTAACGCCACTGCTACCTGTAGAGATTGAAGACTTTCGTCAGTTCTCTCATATTCTCGCATTCCTCTTGTCGTTTTGCTTTTACCGACATTTTTGCAATTTTATTTTGCGTTCTTACTTTTGGTTGCCTGCGCTGGTGCACGCTTCAACGTAAATTTATCTGCTGCGAGTGAATAGTAAAAAAGAACGTATGAAATATATTTTTTTGTTGCCAAAAACAGTGCACAGTGCAAGCGAATTGTTGCGGGAAATTGTGTAAAATTGTATAAAGTGTAAAAGTTTTGCTAAACAAGCAACAAATATATAAGAGAAAATCCACCAAAATGAGCGATGAGGAGCGAGATATTGACATTGAAAGTGATGTAAGCAATGAAAATATGCACAAACCGATTTACATATATACAATTATATATATGGTATATATGTATATAAATTTGTGTTATTTGCAATTAGCGAAAGCAAATAAACGAAAGCTATGTGTTTGCAACAAATTTGTTTCAGGACGACATCGACTCGGACACGGGCACATCGTCGCAGCGACACGCCAACACGCAGAACTTTACGCAGGTGAGAAGCGTGGAGCGTCAAGCGTAGAAGGTGTGCAGTGTGCAGGAGCAGAAACGTTGGCGTAGGGCGAAAAGAGGCAGTTGGGGGGCGATGGGTGTAGGCAGTTTGGGTGATGTGGTGAATGCGGCCGAATTTGACAGCAAACAGTGACAAAAATAGACAAGAATTAGAAAAAAAAGAAGCTGTGACTATGCTGTGGGATTTGGATTGTGGGTGCTTCAGTGGTCATTTGTGCTGGTTAGCTGTAGGGAAACACCAGCGACTGGAATGTTGAGCGAAGGAATCAATGGGCCAATAATCATGTGCGAATTTTTCCAATGGAAACAAAGGTGGACAAAGCTATGTGTGCACTGTTGGCTTGTCTTAAATATATTCCAGCGCATAACGGTACTTAGTGACAAGTCCTGCACAACTGTGGCAGCTCAAAAAAGTGATCATAATTCCCCTAAACCAACCTGAATACTTGTCAACAGTTTTGTGCCCGAGGTACGAATCTTCCTAACAACAAATAGAGCTCAGACGATATCGACTTTTTCGAATGCATAGATATTGACCACTGTGTCTTCATGAATGGGTTTTTCACAAGAAACATTTGGCCAAATCTTAACAACGAACAACAATTTCATAGCCTTTTGTCAAGAATTAAATATGTTTTCAGATTTAAACAGACAGAAAAATATATATGTAACAGCAATGAACAAATCTCTAAAACACGCCCTGTGCCACTGCTCCACGGCTTTCGAGATTATGCATATAAATCTTGTGCTGTATGCTTTTTTGAGTTCATTGGGATATTTGTCTGAAACCGCTTTTACCGAGTTGCTGGCTTTTTCAAATAACACAAACGCAATTTTTATTAATTCAGTACATAAGTTTCAAAAGTTGAGGACGAATAATGTGGGTCATTGAGTCTATGTGAGTGGCCATTGACTTTTGAGGCTTCAGTGTGGTCGCAATGACTTAACCACAATAAGCCTTTTGAGTGCTTTGTTCTCTGTATTTCGTAAAGGTTTTTTCGCCATCCTAAATTATGCACTTAAAAAATTGTTTTCTAGTTTTTAGCACCCATGATTAATTGATTCTCTTTTTATCCATCACGCATGCATCCCAGGCCGAGAAGCGGGCACACCACAACGCCTTGGAACGCAAACGGCGCGATCACATCAAGGAAAGCTT
Organism: Melieria omissa; assembly: GCA_963971225.1. Lineage (NCBI taxonomy): Eukaryota > Metazoa > Arthropoda > Insecta > Diptera > Ulidiidae > Melieria > Melieria omissa. The sequence goes on along the minus strand of OZ020268.1, from coordinate 77,862,222 downwards.
TACCAGTCTACGCGAAGCCGTGCCCTCGCTGAAGGGTGAGAAGGTATGAAAAATTGAAATTGCCACAAAACAGTCGGAAATATTTGTGATTAATCTATAAATGCTAAATGCAGGCCAGTCGTGCGCAGATACTGAAAAAGACCACTGAATGCATACAGATTATGCGACGCAAAATACAGGCAAATCAAAAGGATGTGGAGGATATACGCAAGCAGAATACAATCTTAGAAGCGCAAAGTAAGTTTCTGTTACATAGCTGGATTGCGAATATAATTGGCTTTAAAATGGTTTTCAACACAAATTCCCAGAAGTGAGCCTCACAGTTTCACTAAGGATTTCAGATGGTAATAAATCCAAAAGATTTTCGGTTCCATTACTTTATGTAATCCTCTAATAGAATGTTAGAGTTACATTGCGTTTATAAATTTAACATTTTAGACAGTTTTTGTACTTTTTAAACAAATGTTTTCAGTAATTTCAAGCTCATATAAGCCTGTCTCACTTCTGGGTTTGCGTTACTTTAAAAATTCTGGGAATTAGGGTTAAAAGACAAATTGCATAATATAGATACATTTCAACATAACTTTTTTCGTTACATATCTCTCCACTTTTTGTTGCCCTAAATCAAATAAAATTAATTTACCTTCTTCCAACAAAAAATCGTAATTACAATCTTTGTTTTTACAGTTCGCATGTTAGAGAAGGCCAAGAACGGTTACGCGGTCGATCCTAGCGAATATCAACAGCTGGCACAGGGCGACCAGTCATCGCAGCAAGACAGCTCCGACGGCGACGAGCAGGACTTTAGTCGGCGCAGCAAGAAAATGAAGACGTCGTATCAGGCGTAGGACAGCCAGGGCATACGGCTTGCATTTACCAATGGTGCACGCATTTCATTCGCTGTTATATATTTTCTAATAATATCTAATACTACTTAAGTGTCACAGTATGTTAGTTAAGCTAAAATAGTTTAGGAGAGGCACTCTAGTGTGCAACTGCCCTAATACAAATAGTTGTAATTTCTATTACAAATAGCTGTAATTGCACTTTTCTTAAATTGTATGTACTCTTAAGCGCATATAAACACAAATCTATATAGTTTTTTATGTTTACAAAAATACTTGTTTTATTAAAAATATTCATTTATTAATGATAGTTGATGTAGAAATAATTTCAGACAAAAATGCCGCAACAACAAAATTCACTACTCGTTCAACACAACTTTAATGCAGCTCGGTTTTTCTAAATTTTCTTTTCAGCTTGTTTAGTTTCGTCTTGTTACCCTCACCGCCCTCCCCCTTTCATCTTAAAAAGCTGCTCATTTGATTTTAATTACCAAATACAACAACAGGAACACAAACAGTACAAAAAGAAACATGTAGCACATGTGGCGACTGCCGCCGCTCTTTCCCAGTCGTACCACACGTGCCATTGTGTTGCCCAAAAAGCCACCGGTGCGGTCCATGTCGTCGTCAATGCCGCGCAGCAGCTTGTCCTGGTAGCGCACCTCGTTGCCAATATCGATAGTGAGCGACTTCAGCGCGCCGATCTTTTGCTTCAGCTCCTCGGCGGCGCGTTCGTTCTCCTCCTCGAGGGCATCGTGCGTTGCCACGCTGGGACCGGGAGTCTGGTTTAGCGGCTGGTAGGGATAGTTGTTGCGTCGCATGCTGCTGCTGTTGCTGCTGGAATGCGCCAGATTGAAGTCGAAGTATGGCCCGTGAAGCTCGCCGTGGCTGCCTGCGAGTTGCGCTAACTGGCGAAAGTCGCTTTGACGACGTTGCTATGACACGTCAGTGGAGAGTGCACGGGAAAGCGCACAGCTCACTGATAGTTGTATGTAATACTTTAACTTCTCCGCTAGTGAATTGTTGTACTTTTGATGTTCTAATTTTTCCTTGTTTTCAGCTCGTCTACGTTTTTGCTTGCAGTTTCACCTGTTCCTCGTTTATTGTTTTTGTGTAAAGCAATTCTATATCTTTGACTGTGCACGTCAAGACAAACAGCTGTTTCTAGCTATCCTTTGCAATTGGCTTTTGACAACCACTCCGACTGTGGTGAATTTGCGTTGAATTTCTAACTTTTTACCACTCGTCGCTGCAATCAGTTTAAAATCCATTACGAATTCGACTTGTTAAATTGTATTACATAATGTTTATTAAACTTTACACTTATACAAATAAATACAACAATAACTCAGCTTGTCATTCTTTCCCAACTAACCACCACTTGTGCCCTGCAAGTAGATATCGAATGCCACCGGGTTCGGATGCACAAACGGTCGCCGCCTTGGTATGGGCTGCACGTTTGGCAGGCGGGTGCCGTTCGTTGCATTTGGACTCGGCATATAGTCATCATCGACAGTTATATCATCTGCTGCTGATCGTCTTGTTACACTTGCCGCCGATGCCTCGACAGCGTGTCGTCGTTTCTGCCGAGCTGCCTCCGCTGCCGCTGCTGCAGCGCTTGTTGTCGGCGCCTGATCCAGCGACGATATCGAATTTCCGGAATTGCTGCTCGCCATTGCTGTTGGTTCCGATGATACGTTCACATTTAACAACGTTTGAGTGTTACCAGTGTTGCTATCGCTTTGGTTACCGTTTCCAATTGGCGATGTCGACAGCTGCGACTGCAGCTGCATCAAGCCGGCACTTCGCACAAATTCCCTGGTGCTGGGATTACATGGTGATTTATTTACAATTTTATCATATTCATCAATATCCGATGCGGACAGCGTAGACATCGTCGACACTGTTTCCAACTTCTTTTGACGCATGCGCCGCGCCCGCGTCTTCTTGTACTCGTAGATATTTTTTATCCAGTTTTGGCATTTCCTGCAGACTTGGTTCTCTGGTCGAAATCCCTTAATGCGTTTACGTATGAATTCGATATGGGCCGGATCCGTGATATGAACGCCGGTGCCGTGCACGATGTGGTCGCCCAGCGCGCACGTTACACCGCGTATTCGCACCATTACATCGTCCAATAAGTACACAACAATTTATTTCTACAATTCACTACCAAACTACACTCGTACAAAATTGCATTGCAGCCACTTGTGCACAAATGTAAATCTGGCGCCCAATTTTGATCAGTGTTGTGCTATTTTGTGTATATGGTGAATTTGAGTGGTGGTGTCACTGGTATGTTGCCATACGTTTTAATTAACGAGCGCAATTTCAAATTAAAGAGTGCCTCCACTTGATGTTACTGATGTTTTCTACTGCCTACCAAAATATACATAGCAGTTTAAATGTTGTTTCAAAATTTGGTATTTTGTTTGCAAAAATACCTATACTTATTTCATTTCACAAAACAAAGACCGAATTGAAAAAAAGAACAGATGTAGTAAAATCTAATTAACCTTAAGGAATGTGCATAAAAATTAACTAATTAAAATTAAGACTTAATTATTGAACTTAGTTGGTAAAACTTTTGGCAGCAGCTAGATGTCATGTTTTCCTAACTTCTTAAACTAATTACTCGAGTTTTAAAAGTATCGTAAGCCCAGAAGTAAGACTGTCAGCCTTATATGAGCGAAATTACTGAAAACATTTGTTTAAAAAGTTTGAAGAGGCAAAAACTATCTTATATGTTAAATTTGTAATGCAATATATTTCTAACATTTCATTTGAGGATTACATAAAATGACGGAATCGAAAATCTTTTGGATTTATCACCATTTAAAATCATTAGTGAGACTATGAGGCTCACTTCTGGGAACTAGGGTTAACAAAATATGACTTACAGCTTTATTTATATATACAGTGAACGTCCAGTATAACGAACTTCCCATTTAACGAATTTTCGATTTAACGTACGGCCAAAATTTTTCCATTGATGGTTCTATATTACGACCAAAAGTGAAATTCGCTATTCGATATAACGAATATTTATGTTGTTTTTGTTGTTTTTATTCACATTCTTTACAATAACAATGAATATTTGGTTTCGTCAAGTGAACGGTACCTCAATTGTTTTTGTTTTTGTTACGTTAAGACTTCCAAATTTACGTCAAGTTACCAAAATTTTCAAATTCTGTTTGTATGCATTGCTTATAAGTTTCACAGGATTTATTTTGCGTTCGGTCGGCTTTTTTCTTTTAAAAACTAAAATTTCAATAATCAATCAAGAGAAATTGCCAAACAGAAAAGTTTACTTGCGGTAAAGAGGCAATCCGCATCGAAGACTTTTTCACTGTACCCACATAGCCATTTTTGTATTTTGAAAATGCTGGAATGAAACAAGATATTTGTTTAACCTTCTGTCAGTCCTTGGCTCAAAATTGCGATCGCTGTCCTTTGGGGTCAGTATAAACCCTATCAAACGATTATATAATTTCCTGACAAAACATGAAGAAATGTTACACATAAATCACAAAAGAAAAGGGGAAAGCTCCGAAAAGTGTTTTTCTCGATCTGTTATTGGGTTGTAAGCGCAATTAATACTAAAAAACACAAGTAGACGAGTGCACAAAGCCGCTCAACCATTATTTTAATTTTGCTTGGGGTCAAATAGAGCCCAATGGACAGGCAGAAGGTTAAAAACTGAATATGTGAGACTTATTTCTTTAAGAAGGATGGTTTAAAACAAAAAAAAATTTCGTTCGATTCAACGAATTTTTCGATTTAACAAATTGGGGTTACAACATAAGATTCGTTATATTGGACGTCCACTGTACACAAAAAAGCCAGTGCCTTTTGTTACATAAATCTAAGGATTTCACTTTAGTGAGTCATCACTTCCATATTTTTAGCCCTATTTTGAATTTGCAAAGTAAATTTCTTCTAAAGCAACTATCAAGAAAACACGTTCCAAATAAATCAACTTGAGCTGCACAAAAATCATCATTAACCTTTTCCGGTCAATTTCCACATTTCTTGAGATAACAATTTTTCCTTCAAAATATTAACTCTCATTGAACATTTTAGCAATAAAATAAAAAAAAATATCAAAAACATAATTTCAGTTAATAATTATAGCTAATGGTCCGCAAAGGAGGAAAAATGCATGCAATTTTGGTTTCGTGTTTTTAAGTTTTATATTCATAATTCATTGATTTTCTTGAGATAACAACCCAATTTAAAACGTGATTTCATTTTGATCAAAACTTATATACATTATTTATATAAACAATGGATTCACATTTATTCGGCCTTATATAACCGTTGTTGTTGATCTAAAGCCCTTTTCATCTCAATAAAACACAGAATAAATTAAAATGCATACAGTTTTACAGAAAGGCACTGATTATTGCCCATTCTTATTATGGTAGTGGGAGTGGCAAGTACACATGTCTAACCTTACATAAAATGTGTCTGCTCTGTAAAACGGAAACTCGTCTAGTAATTCCTAATTTTTATCGAAAATTGCGGAATAGTCGAATTTTATTAGTCACGTGATTTACATATGGGCGTAGCAGGCAAGCAAATGCAAAAAATCTGTTACCAAACCCATAACTTAAAAAAAATACACAACATAACTTGCAACCGGTGCTTTCCATTTGTACGATATATCGTACAAAGCTTTGCAACCCTTGTGGTTATTTGTACGATATATGTATTGTACAATTTTTTTAAATTTAATAAGTTTTATAAATCAACCGAGATTCAAACATGGAAATTGTTTAGCTTTTTGCTACCAAAAAGTATTTCATATTTAAAAATTCCTACGCAGAACCACAGATTTTTCAAATTCTTGCAAAAAGATGATTACAAAACGCACTCATACTTTGTAGCCACATTCATATTTCTGTAAACAGAATGATAGAACACAGCCTACTTAATACAAAATAAAAAGCCGTTCCATAAAACATGTGTTTCAAATAATATTTTATTTATTTATTATAGGAAAGATAGTTATACACCTAAGTCTGTTTTTACACGGTCTTTTTTTACACGGTTTTGATATAACACGGTTTGAAAATTGAATATTTTTAATTTTTTTACACGATTTTATTCCATTTAGCACGATTTGAAATTTTATGTACTTAAATTTTTTTTGTCAAATTTAATTTTTGCGAAGTATGTTCATATCACAAAAAAGTATTTATGAAAGAAAAAAGTCTGAAACCATCGATAGTATCGATAGTGCTATCGATAGTTTGCGAACACTAGCTTAAAGATTTAAGTGAATTCCCTTTTAGCGCGTACAAGCAATTTTTACTGGTCAAAGCAAATGTGAATAGCACTAATTTAGGGGAATTCCCTTTATGTGCATACAATAAAATTTACTGGTCAGAGCAATTGAAACGTGTTAATATTTTGTGAACTGTCAATGCAATAAGACGTGTTTGGTAAAGAAATTTTAATAGGTTTTAGAGATTAGGAACAAATCACCCATTTTTGTATACGATCAATGTCTTTTTTTACACGGTTTTTTTTTTACACGGCTTCTTCTGGAACCAATCTACCGTGTAAAAACAGACTTAGGTGTACAATTATTCTCTTACATTAAAAAGAGGAGCATTAGCTACCAGGGCTTTCGGCTCTTTCAAATAATAAATCTTGTACGATATATCGTAAACATTTTCGGAAAGGGTTAATACGGCCGCAAAATCAACACCAAAGTGGCAACGCTGCGTTCCCCACGTCAAAACGCAAATAAATCCACAGCACTAGACAATTTGGAGCATTGTTGATTTTGCGTTTTTACTTTGTCGTTCGGTGTGCGAGTGTTTTGCAACTCTAAACAAGTTAAAAAATCAAATCAGGAATAACAAAAGGAGGCTTAAATTGAATATATTTTTATAAAAATTATAAAAAATCGATACGTTATTAAAGCTACAATTCTCCTTAAGCGCCGGTGCAAAGTCGCCATTGTTGGTGGCAGTGGTTGGGGTTAACGCAGGATATTGCCGATCGAAGCGGAAGGAGGCGTTTTGTTTATAGCAGCCATCAGGTAAAGCAACATTGGAGGACACTCGAATCGATTGAAGTGAATGAATATTACATGAACGAAAATGTAGTTTTATTATTCAAAGCCTGGCAAGTGCCATTGGCGGCACCGTGGGCGCGAGTGCAGTCCCAACGCCAACCAAGAGTAATAAATTGAAATGCAAAACTCAACATCAACGAATAATGAACAAGATCGAAACCATTAAGTTGTCGAACATTTTCACAGAATTTATTTTTGAAAGCAAAGACAATTCAATTGCCACAGTCTTGTAGTTCGAAATGAACGCGTAACGTGCTACTCGAATCAATAAAAGCCAATAAATTGTGCTTTGCTTTCTTACGTTTTGGTCTAATTGGCTCGGTACACGTGTATTTTAGTCGCTTGTATTATTTTCCCGCTTGGCTATGACTGTCGTTGCCGACCGACTGCCCAAGGACCACTTTTAGTTTAAAACGACTTTGTCTTTTCTTAAGTTTTGCAAAGTATATAATACACTTTTGTCTGCCATTTCGCCCCAACATATAATTGTTTACTTATACAATTTTAAAAATAACACCAACATTTGTCTTCGTCATCTTGTAGATATCGCAATAAATTGTCGTCACACTCGTATGTGGACGATAAAATCATAAAATAATTGCGATTGAATGCGTCAACGGGTCAAGTAGTTCATTCAGACTGCAAAATAAAAAACTTGGTTTTGTGGCGTATTTCTTTAATAAAACCAGGTTAATGTCCCATTTGAAGAGCGCTTATCAATGTGCAGAAATAGTTAGCTACTACGAATTTGTTCAAGATAATTCATTCAAGATAACGTCTAACACATACATACGTGGCCATTATAGATTTTCAAGGGGAGGAAATGTCTGCGGGAAAACGAATCAGTTCTATCTGGTGTTTCATTAGAAAAACGCTAAATTGCAAAAATTGCAATGAGCTTGTCTGAGAAGTTTCAATGCGCTCATCACAACACCAAACTTGTTGAATGCTTTTGAATTTTTATTCAATCAAATTAAACAAATGCGCAGTTTGTTTTTATAATTTATAATGACGTTTTCGATGCTGTTCATGATTATATAATGAGTTGTCAAATTTTATACGAAAGTAAAATACTTTTTTCTGTTAGTTTAAATTAAAAATTTAAAACAATTACTTACAATTTAAAATTTTAAATTGCAAAAAATTTGAAAAACAAAATAATTGAATATTCAGAATTAATTAAAACTTGCAACAACGTACAAAATTTTTATTCTTTTTGAATGCTAAAAAACTATTTTGCAACTTTAATAATAAAATATGAAAATTAAATTTTTCAGAAATGAAAAACAATTAAAAAAAATAAAAAATTTCAGCTCAACAATTTCAAATAATAAAATATTTTAATAATTAACAAAAAATAATTTCTTTTCTAAAGAAATTAAAAACTTCAATATAAAAAATTTTAAATTATTTCTGAATATAGGTCGGTATGCAGCTCTCAAGAAAACGCTCAAGAAAAAACGAGCATATGTTTCTTGAGCGTAAAAAAGTAGCAGTCAAGTAAATTTGACGTTTGAAAAAAATTGCAAAAAATATTTAGAAACTTCAATAATGAAATACGAAAATTAAAAAATATTAAAAAAAAATTTAAAATTATTACGAATTAGTTAAAATATTCCAACAATATAAAAGTTTTTGAAAGTTTCTAAAAAAATTTAATTAAATTTTTTTAATTACTGATTATTCAGAAATAATTAAAAATTCCAACAATATTCGTAATGTCGATTCTTTTCTGAATATTAACAAAATATTTAACCATTTCAATAATGAAACATAGAAATCAAAATTTTCAATCATGAAAATGAAAAAAAATTCAAGCAGTTATTAAAAAATTTAAAACTATATTATAAAATATTAAAAATAATTGAATATTATTACGAATTTATTAATAAATTCCAACAATATAGAAGAAATTTTTAAAAATTCCTAATAAGATTTATTAGAAATTTTTTTAAATAATTGATTATTCAGAAATATTTGAAAATTGAATTGGTTGATTAAATAATGAAATACGAAAATTAAAATTTGCAATAGAAAATGAAAAAATTTCAAACAATTAGTTCAAAATAGAAAACTTAAATAAAAAATATAAAAAAATTGGACATTATTTCGAATTAATTAAAAAGTTCCAACAATATCAAAGCTTTTTAAAAATGCCTAAAAAAATTAAGAATTTTAAATAATTAATTATTCAGAAATAATTAAAAATTCCAACAATATACTAACACTTCGTTCAATAATGTGTGTGACTAACTAATTAAAACACATTTTTTTGCCAAAATTCGTTTTTATTCATCAACATAGTCCCCTTTTAGGGAGATACAATCATTCCAACGCTTTTCCAATCTTTCGATACCGCCTTTGTAGAACGATTTTTCTTTGCCTTCAAAATAGGCGTTAGTTTCGGCGATTACTTCATCATTTGAGCCAAATCTCTTACCACTGAGCATCTTTTTGAGGTCTGCGAAGAGCCAGTAGTCGTTGGGGGCCAGATCTGGAGAATACGGGGGATGAGGAAGCAATTCGAAGCCCAATTCATGCATTTTTGCCATCGTTTTCATCGACTTGTGACACGGTGCATTGTCTTGGTGAAACAACACTTTTTTCTTCTTCATATGGGGCCGCTTAATCGCGATTTCTTCTTTCAAACGTTCCAACAACGCTATATAAGAGTCGCTATTGATTGTTTTCCCTTTCTCAAGATAGTCGATGAATATTATTCCGTGCACATCCCAAAATACTGACGCCATAACCTTGCCAGCCGATGTTTGTGCCTTTGGACGCTTTGGGCGGCTTTCACCGGTTGCATGCCACTCAGCAGACTGCCGATTTGACTCTGGAGTGAAATGGTGGATCCATGTTTCATCCATTGTGATGTACCGACGCAAAAACTCCGACTTGTTGCGCGTAAACATGTCCAAACAGCTCTTTGAATCATCGATTCGTTGTTGTTTTTGCTCCGGTGTGAGCAAACGCGGCACCCATTTCGAAAACACCTTTTTCATAACCAACTGTTCGTGTATTATGGTGTGTACACTGCCTGCTGATATCTTTAGAATGTCAGCAATCTCCCCCACTTTCACTTTACGGTCGGACATAATGATTTTCAGTGTTTTTTCAACATTTTCCGGAATAACGGCGTCATTTGGCCGTCCAGTAGATGGAATGTCATCGGTGTCTGTACGACCACGTTTGAATTCGGCATACCAATAACAAATGGTTCTTTTTGATGGAGCAGAGTCCGAATAATGTTTTTCAAGCCATTCCTGGCATTGACCAGTATTTTTTTTCATTAAAAAACAATGATAAATCAGCACACGGAATTGTTTTGAATTCATTTTTTTTGAAAACTCAAAAGTAGTGTCACTTAAAGCACTGTAACTTGTAAACTAATGGTCGGATTGACATATAATTTTGACAGTAAGCCTAAAAAGGTTCACAATTTCGAAAAAAAATATTGATTTAGTATTAGTGCCGCCATCTATGTGTCAGTCACACACATTATTGAACGAGGTGTTAAATGTGGATTCCTTTCTGAATATTAACACAATATTTAACTATTTCAATAATGAAACAAAAAATTCAAAATTGTTAATCATGAAAATGAAAAGAAAATCAATCAGTTATTAAAAAAATTGACATTTTATTAGAAAAAAATGACATATTATTTCAAGTTTGTTGCTTTATTAAAACATTTGTTTAATAATTTATTATTCAGAAAAAAAATTGATGCTTTTCTGAATATTAAAATATTTAACATTTTCGATTATAAAATATAAAATTTTTCAATAATGTAATATTCAAAAATTTCATTAATCTTGTTTTGTTTTATTATTATTATATAAAATCTTAAAAATTGCCCAACAAATATAAAAAATTCAATATGTTAAAATTCAAAGACATTAAATATGAAATCATATCAGTTTCGTAATTACATAAATATGTCACCTACTAATTTAAAAGATTTTCTCAATGCTTTTTATCTCATCTTAGGGTCCATTTATCGCTTTCAAATTTACAGCTGCACATTGAAAGGTATACGATGTATCAATGTATTTGTTGTATTTTGTTCAAGTTTTCGCTGCTTGTTAGCCTCTTTTGCCATTCGTTATGCTCGTACGCTTCTTCAGCGTTTGTGTTTTTTGCCGCATCGCAACGTACAAAATGCAAAAATTAGTAGCAATTGTCAGTTCAAGTTCACATGCACCCAAACTTTGTTGTCTGCGGTTGCTTTTTGCTGTCCAATAATTTATGCTGTGTTGCCAAAACTAGTTTCATAGTCAGCGGGTCAGTGTGACACACAATTGCCAATTAAAAAAACACAAATTGATTTTTTTCGTTTGTAACTTTATGTAGCTTTGAATAGTATTGATTATGCGGTCTTACGCGACGTTTTCTGTTGATTGGTTGTATATTTTAATATTTGATGATAACACTTTGCAGACGCAGCTCTAAACCATGTCGAATGGCGCAGAAGTGCTGATGGCAAATACTGCAGTGCCGCAAACTGTTGGGCTAATCGGACTTATAGCCGAAAATACTGGTGTAGCAGAGGCAGCAATTCGCTTGCTGTTGACCATTTTTTCAGGTAATGCACGCAATAATTCCTAATCAATTGAAAAGTTTTCTTTTATATTTCCCTATTTTAATTCATCGTTGAAGGTTACCCCATCGCCGCAATCTATCGCTGCCTGATCGTACAGCATTCCTCCAAAACCATCCACAATGTGTACTTTGCACTCTGCGGTTTTCTGCTTTGCCTATTCAACTATGGCTTCGATACATATCATTCGCTCATCGGCATCTTTGTTACATATCTGCTGATGCAACTGTTACACAAGGCACCACAACAACTGCTCGCCATTAATTTCATCTTTCACATGACCTACCTGCTGGTCGGGTACTATTTCACCGAGAGCGGCGACTACGACATACTGTGGACCATGCCACACTGTGTGTTGGTGCTACGAATGATTGGTTTTGGTTTCGATGTGGCCGACGGTTGTAAGCCGCGCGAGAAACTCTCTAAAGATCAACAGGAGACTGCATTGCAGCAGCAGCCCAACTTGCTCGAATTGTTGGCGTTCGCGTACTTTCCGTGCGCATTTCTAGTGGGACCACAGTTTCCCTATCGTCGCTACAAGCGTTTCATCGATGGCGAATTCAGACAGTATGACGGTGCGGTCAAGGCCGGCGTAAAGCGTTTGCTTGTGGGTGTATTGTATCTGGGTGTGCGGCAAGTGGGCGCCATGTACTTGCCGGACAGCTATTTTCTCAGCGACGAATATCGCAAAGAATCGCTCGTGATGCGACTGTTCTATATGGGACTGTGGGCGCGCATCTCGTTGTACAAGTACATCGCCTGCTGGCTGCTCACAGAAGGCGGATTGATGTGTCTAGGTAAGTGATGATAAGATTATTTTAAACTTTGATTTTTATTATTTGTAAAAGATGCAAAAGATTTTTATTCCTTTTGAATGCTAACAAAATATTTTGCAACTTTAATAATAAAACATGAAAATTACATTTTTCAATAATGAAAAACAATACTAAAAAAAAATTCAGTTCAAAACTTTCAAATAAGTAAAAATGAAAAAATTATTACAAAAATTAAATATTTTCCAAAGGAATTAAATATTTCAATATGAAATATTTAAAATTATTTCTAAATATTATTGAATATTGTATTATATTAAATAATTAGTTGAAAATAGATAGACAACCTTATAAAAAAATATAAAAATTAAATATTATTACGAAATAAATAAAATATTCCAATATAAAAGTTATTGAAAAGTTCCTAAAAAAATATAATGCAAAATTTGTAAATAATTGATTATTCAGATATAATTAAAAATCCAACAATATACTAAATGGCGATTATTTTCTGAATATTAACACATTACTTAACCATTTCAAAAATGAAACATAAAAATAAAAATTTCCACTCATGAAAATGAAAAAAATTCAAACAGTTATAAAAAATTAAAACTTTATTATAAAATATTAAAAAAAATGGAATATTAATGCAAATTATTAGAAAAGTTTTTGAAAAATTCCCAGAAAGCTTTACTAAAAACAAATTTGTGACATATTTGTGATTAATTACTTATTTTTAATTATTTTATGTTACGAAAGCAATTAATTTTTGGTAGAAATTCATTTATAATTTTAAATTAAAATTAATTAATACCTATTTCACTTAAAAATGCTCGTTATTGAATATTTGAATTGAAATATTTGTATATGTATTTGCTGTTTTTAGTATAAAATTGCATTCTAATGTAACTTTATTTTAATTCATATAACATTTTTATAGAAATATGTCAAATAATTCAATCGATTTTTCACTTGTAGGTTTCACTTACGCGGGCAAGGATGCCAATGGCCAACCCGATTGGTCTGGCTGTTCGAACGTGAAGCTAATGCTGCTGGAAACCGGCTACTCTATGCAGCACTACGTGCATTCTTTCAATGTCAACACCAATAATTGGGTGTCCCAATACATCTACAAGCGCCTGAAATTCCTTAACAATCGCACAATTAGCTACGCAACGGCACTCGGCTTTCTGGCTGTGTGGCACGGCTTTCACAGTGGCTACTACATGGCTTTTCTAATCGAGTACATGATTGTTACAGTGGAGAAACAAGTAATTCATTGACTTTAATATTTCCAACTTTGCTCCAATTGCTAACTTGCCGCCTCTCTTACAGATTGAAAGCGTCTACACGAAGTACATTGGAGTGCCTTACGCGCATGTGTTGGGCACCTCATCCATCTACAAGGCTCTCAAATATGCCGTACTCAAAATATACGATATGGTCTACATGGGCTGGTGTCTGACGCCGTTCATATTTCTCAGCTACACGCGCTGGTCTAAAGTCATATCAGCAGTCAACTATTTCGGCTTTGTTTTTGTTTTCGGCTGGCTGGCCATCTATCAGCTGCACAAGCGCGTCGTCATTGCACAGGAGCAAGCACGACAGGACCGCACATTCGGGCGCGCGGTCACACTCTCGCCCGTCGTACGCGGCGAAGACAAAGAGGATTAGAGGCAGCAGCTGCACTTAACTTAAACGACTACTTGTTGATGAAGAAAGATTAGGTATAGCAAAAAACGTATATGGTTGAAGAAAAGAAGGCTGCAAATGTGCGTTTTAGCGCTACACACACAAATATTGAGTAGAATTGTGCAAAATCGGAATTTAGTTAAACTTTGAAAATTTTCTATTTAAAAATGCAAACAAATTTTTACATTAAAAAAATAATAATTCTCATGTAACGAAATTGCGTAATTTTTCTAAAGACAAGCAAAACTGTTTGCCACAAAGGCTGCTAAAAAAACATTCTAAATTAAATCGTAATCGATGTATTGCTACGTTCAACTTATACTCAACGTATTTATACATGTAAAAAAAAATACATAAATTAGAACTGTGCGATAGTCAGACATGATGTTTGTAGAAAAACATAAGAAAAATCAATGCAATTTAATCGCACTGCTCCAAATGCTTTGCTTTCACCAAATAATTATAAAGCCAACACATTGCAATAACCAAATCTTATTTAGAGTATTATGTATTACGCTTTCGCCCGCCCACTTTGTTGCAGTAAAAGTTGTCTAGTCATTGATCGTACTGTATATGATACTTGTATGTGTATTTCTAATTTGTATTATTCACGAGCGCCCCGGAAACACTTCACAACTTAGCTTCTTTATTCGATCTTGCAATCTCCAGCAACCGCTTCTCGCAGATACCTCAGAACACAGCTTCTTTTGGGCTATGCATTTTTATGGACAATACGAAACTCAAATTATTTTTGTCAATGCAAATGCGCAATTTGCTTTTGAAAAGCGCTAAGAAATTAGTTTAACAAAAAAATTGTTTAACTTTGTTGAAATTTTGTTATTGTCTAAGTTAGAAACTCGGTATTTGGAGGCGTGATGTAATTGTTAACATCTCAACTACGTAAATTACTTTTACGACTAATAATAAATACAAGTCAAGTACCTTTTAAGCGATAATGTGAACTATTTTTAATAGATGCTGAATAAACGGTATAATTGAAATAATTCTTAACGCTGCTTTTATTATTTGCACAACTATTTTTGTGGGCAAGTTTATTTTAATGCTGATTATTGAGCAAGAAATCGCCATCAACTACGCATTTATACATCTAAACTGATCCAACTTGAAAGCATGTTTTCTGCTAACTTGCTGGCTTGCTTATCTTTCTCACCTACTCTATTGAAAAAAGGCCCGCAATATGCCGAGGAAAGGTAATGTTGTGTATTTTATTGATAAACATCTAATAACTACAATCGAGAGAATGAATGCTAAAGTCAACGCCACGCTACCCGGTCCACTTAGTGCTCCATGGGCGCATCGCCGGCACCGATCTCTTCGTGCTTTGTCACCACCTCACTCTCGCTCTGCGGCTCCGATATCTCGTTGAACATATACTCGTCTTGGTATTCTTTCAGTATCTGACTGGAGCGATTTTCATCCAGAAACAGCGAGTACACTTTTTTCACGTCCTCCGTCGCAACCTCGGTGGCTTTACGACGCCGGCACACCAGATTCGCCGTAGTGATTAACTGTATGGCATAGCGCAGGCTGGTATCTGTGGCTATGCGCGTCAATATGGTGAGTGCGTCCGGGTGCATGAGGCAGTCCTCCTCCTCGCAGCGTATTTTCAGTATCTCCTTGATCTCTTTCTCTGTGTACTGCACGGTGCGTATGATGATCATGCGGTCGAGTAAATCAATGGGAATGCCATGCGGGCTGCGGTAGTTGGTGCCGCGTATGCGCGTGATTCCGCGATTCGTGGCCATCACCACTACCGGCGCCATGTCCGACTCGAGCGCACGGTTCAGGTACGAGAAGCACTCAATGTCCAGCATGTGCACCTCGTCGATGAACAGAACGCCCGGATTGATTTCGGCTTTGCCCTCCTCGCGCCACTCGAGAACTTTGTTGTTAATCTGGTCGCGTATCTCCTGCTTGATCTCGCCTGTGTCGCCCGAAAACAGGGCCAGGAAGCCGTGTGTGCGACTGTTGATCACGTCGATTTCATGCAGCGTGACGGTGTGTACCACCTCCTTGCGCTTCTGCAGCTCACCTTCGGGGCACTGCACGAAGCGCGTTTGAGCGCCGGTAGCATCATAGTCGCGAGCACGTGTGAAGCTGCGTCCCAGCTTGCTTACTTTGCCCGAGGCTTTATCAATGGTAATGACATCGCCGGCTTGGATTTTCTCCTTCATAAAGCACTCGATGATCTTGTTGCCCAAATCATAGTTGGTCTCCATTTCGGTGGTTTTCAACGTCACCTAAACAGAAAGGGTATAAAATTAAGCAAACTAAATATGAAAACATTAGCTGATGCTCACCTTGCCAATTTTTTGGCCAGTGCCCGTTGCTGGACGATCGATTTGTATTTCCACCACCTCACCCTCAATGATCTCAGTCTCCTCCTTGATGCGCACGCCAATGCTTTTGCGCAACGCCTGCGACAGCGCCTCGGTCTTGCTCATCTCGAGCGAATAAATCTCAGAGCCGGACATGCTGGTGAACGGCGTCTCGGTACCCAATGCCTGCGCCATGCCAACGGCTATGGCCGTTTTGCCGGTGCTGGGCTCGCCGGCCAGCAAAATACAACGTCCCGCTATTTTGCCCTCTCGCACCATTTGTACTACCACGCCCGCGGCACGGCGTGCATCCTTCTGCCCGACCATGCCTTGCGAGACGGCGCGTGCCTCCAGCACATCGTCCAATCCCAGGCCGCGTATATGCGAGTGAGCGCCAATGCGCTCGATGCGTGTGATGTCGCGCACTTCAATCTTGTCGCCGTCGGCCATTTTTCAACTTTAATTGCTTCAGCAGTTCCAATGGGCTCGAAGATAGGTATTTCTGTTTCCAATGTTTCTAGAAAACGATTTTTTTCTGGGTTGCTAGGAAATTCAATCAACCGCCTGCTAGAGCTCAGTTAACGTGTTTTGGCTTTCGTTTTGACGTTTCATGTGGTTTTTGCCGGTCGTTGGGGGCCGATGGCAAACACAGAGCTGCATTTTCAGACGGTTCAGTACTTTCAAAACTGTACTGAACGGCCAGAACCAAGACCACTTTGGAATTTATACATAAAAAGCCACAATGAAATGCTAAATTAATGAATTAATTGATGTCATCACTTAACTGGTACAAAAAACAATGATAAATTACGTTTTTAAGACTATTGGACATATAAATGAAATATGTACCGTACCGTACCGTATAATTATAAATTAATTAAATTAACTATTCAAATTGTTAGCTATGGTAGGAACGTGATTTTATTCTTCTTTATATTAGAATAGATTAATTGGGGGCTAATTGCACTGAGACAATTACTGATCTATTGTGCCCCCTACAGATTGTTAGAGAACACCTCCTAGACCTACCGACCTAATAAAACTTAGTAACCCACGGGGGTCCAGGTGCTTGACATTCTCCTCTACAAGCCAGTATTGGCCCAGGTATCACCTTCTGCTACGACAGATTGCTTCACAGCGCAGTATTATGTGCTCCGGCGTTTCCTCTCCAGCTCCGCAAAATCTGCAGAAGCTTACCTGTTGTATACGGATTGTATTCATGTGTTTTCGTAGTCTGCATTGCCCAGTTAGAAGTCCGGTACTCGGTCTAAGCAGTTTTTTCCTCAGACTGAGGCACTCCTCGCTCCATTTGAGGCTATATCCCTTAATTTAGATTATGTATTGTCTAAGACCTCGGGCACTGTGCCAGTATTCTGAATTCCGAATTCTTTCCTTGAGTCTTACTGACTCTGCTACGGTGTTCCTGCCCAGACCAATAAAAGGCTCTGGCCTTGCTTTTAACTCTTAGGTGTTTTCGTTCGAATTTTCGTTGAAAATATCTCTCTAAAAAATATTCCAGTCAAATTTCACTATGTCACGAATGAAACACGTACAAAACAGAGCTATACAGCTTAGTTCTTTAATTGCGTTATTATTAATTTTTTACCAAGAGTTTTTAACATTTACATTTTATTATTAAATTTAGAGTTACCAGATTCCAATAATCGTGAATTTTTCGGAGGTGGAAAATGTGGCGAAACGTAGTGGCCTTAGAATTTAACAAAAATCTGCCTCCTAACTCACCTGTAAAAAATACAACTTTCGTTCACGTGTTTAGCTGATCACTTCACCAAGTATGGAAAAAAGCTACCATTGCTGCGTAATGGGTACAAAATACCTAATGAATATTTCAGCAACGTGTAGAGATATAAAGCTGAAAGCTGTTTCTGATCATTTTGGGTCACTTCTAGGTTGTGTATGAAATTTTATCAAAATCGTATGGGCGGAACTGGTACCCGGCAGCAATGGGTTAACGCATTCATATCCAGCGACTTAAGTACTCGTATAACAGTTTACAGACCTCCACTTCATACAGCTGCGTTTACTGTAACTGCAATTTAGTGCAGAAGAAGCACCGAAAGCAGTTTGCAGCGAACAAGGCGGAGTTGGTGAAAACTACCCATAGCAGGAAAAACAGTAAAATGCATTTTGCGGAAAATCCAAGTCGCTAAGAATTGCAAGCTTGAAAAGTTCCTATTAATTAAATTGTGTAAAATTGTGCGCGAGTTTACTAAAATCAACAGCTGTGAGCTATTTTTGCTGCAGTCACCGTCAACTCAATTGTGCAGATTTCGAAACAAAAACAACAACAAAGCAGCATTAAAAACAATATAGACGGAATAAAAATAAAGGAGCAACGGAGAAGGGGGAAAACAAATCCGTAAGCGTCAAATACATAGCGAAAAGCCACAACATATAACAACAACAACAACAATGAAGCCAATGTTACACAAAATATGTGTTAACTACATTTGAACAATTTGCGTTTTGTGACGCAAACAAAAACAACACAAAACAAAACAAATGAATATTTAATTTGGTTTTGGTCTGCACGGCCAAGCTGAAATAATTGCTGGCGACGCATAGACACTCGCGTTGATTGTCGCTGGTGCCGATGGTGTTGGCGATAGTGGCGGCAGTAGTCGGTGGTCGGGCAGTGTCGGCACTGCAGCACCACCCACCGGACACTCAGGCTTCCTTTGAGCACTCGCACGCACCCAATGCTATGCATTTGGGCGTGTTGTTGCCAAAGGATGCCACCCGCGCTCAATCGAGTGGGAGTAGCAACCGACGTCATAACGTCAGCTCATGTAGTCATCGGAATCATCGTCGGCGTATGCTGCAGCGCTGCGCCTCCTGTGTGGGCGGGCGACGCAGGTTTCGTGACACGTCGGCAATTCACTGTTAATTTCATTAAATTAAAATTTGAAATTTCCTAAAATTTCCATAAAATAGCATTTTGTATGCGTTCCGCCGAATGTGTGCGCAGGTGTTGGCGGCTTTAGGCCAAGAAATTCCGGAATCAGCGACGGCTCGCTGCAGTTAGCAGCTGCGGCTGGGAATTTTAATTACAAGTATAAATTGCTGCACAAAAAAGTGGAAAATTTTTATTGCAGCTTAATAAATATTTGAATTGCATTTCTCACACAAACGAAACGAATTACCATTGAACCTGAAATAATAATTTTTGTGAAATAATGCAAATGTGACTAGCTGATTTTTGTTGAATTTTACAATTTAAATGAAATTTAACAAGTTTAACTAAATATGGATTTTAATATTTTGAAAATATATCTTGATACATATTTTCTATACGTTTTTTAACATTTTTGCTTCTTTAAAAAAGTCATTAATAACTTTTATCGTTTATACGGCCGTATGGACATGAATTCAAGGACCCATATACGCGTAAGCATTTGTTTACGTCTCTCGTTCGTTCTAAACTCGAGTATGCCTCTGTAATCTGGAGCCCACTGTATACTTTACACTCTTCCCGTCTTCGTTTTGGCCTACAGCCGCTCTATTTCTCTGAACCTGTTCCTTCATATAGTGCTCGTCTAATGTTGATTAATTTGCAGTCTCTAAAGGTTAGAAGATTTCGATCTGTAATGTTCGCCTTTGATTTCGTCTCCAATGTCATTGATTGCCCTTGTCTTCTGGAGAAAATCCAGCTTAATGTGTCCTGTAAATAACTGCGTTACTCTCCGCCTTTTTATGTAAAAACGGTTAAAACTAACTACCTCCTTGCAGCACCTACAACACGAGCTATGTGTGACTTTAATAAGCTATCCAAATCAATTCTCTTGGATCTGTCTTTCACTAGATCATGCTTCAAAGGGCAGCTCGATAAAGTAAATCTTCTGGCACCTTAGTCATTTTTGTTTTTGTATTGAATTTATTATATATTTATGTTGTCAATTTTGATTTAATTTTAAATTTTTTGTTTATATTATTTATATCTAATTGTAAATGCTAGTCGGTATGACTTTGTTTCTATTTGATTAAACTATAAATAAACTAAACTAAATTCATATTAGGCAAAACATTAATTACTAACTTTTCTAATCAGCAACTTTCGATTTTTTAATTCCATCTTTAATTATTAATATCCTTAAGTTACCTTGTAAAAAGTGCAATAGAAATGAAAAAAAAGCAATAATATATAAAGTGTGAATTACTGACATACAAACATGTAGTCCCTTGTGTCTTGCGCCATAGTTGTATTTAATAATTCACACATAATGCTCGTTAATGGGGTACAATCCGTCCAAGTGCAGCCAGTTTGGCGCATTGTTGTTGCTTTATTTTTGTATTTTTATTATTAAATGTCCGCCATAGAAACTAGTCGCCTATTTACCACACACTGGCTTTGTATTTGCAGTTGTGGCTTCTACCGGCCCATTCCGGACAAACAACCGACCGACCGACCGACCCTCCACCGAGCAGCGGGCTGAGAACGCCAGCAGCTGGGCTGGCTTCGAATGTGAGCAGCTGCGCCGGCAGCAGCGGCAACGGCGACGCGGCGCTGAGCTGGCAAGGTAGGCTGTAGGTAGCCGGCCCCACTCCACCAGGTAGTTGAGCGACTTATGGCGCTCATTTGCGACTTTACGGTCGTAAACAAGCAACACTTATGCGGAGGCACAACACGGCAGCGGCGAGCAGCAAAAAGGCGCATCTAAGCGATATGACCTTCGCCCCTTTAAATAGCAAAATATCGTCGATTTTAACTAACAGTAACGACAACAATTACACACACAAATAACCAGCACTCGTTGGCCGGCGACGACGCACGTGTTGCAGTAGCTACGGTTTGCGACAACGGCTGCAACGCCAACACACGAGCAGCAGCAGCTCCAACGCGGGTCAGTGCGTCAGTTGTGATTGAGCTGTTGATCGTCTCGACAGCGACAAATTGACGGCACAATTAAGTAAAGTTGCGCATTGCGAGTTCGAGTGACACTTTTGTTGTGTATTTCTTCGATGCTTTTGTCCGCAGGTCGTTAGCGCGACCGGTCAAGCCGGCCGAAAAGACGAAGGCCGCAATTGTGCGTAGAGCAGCGCAACGTTATTGACTAACAATGAGCGGCAGGATTAACAAATCTAAATGAGATGGCAAAACGTCAAGGCGTGTTTTAAGAGAAAATTGAAAGAAAATAGCAACGATACGACAAACAATGCAAACCCACGTTTTTCACAAACCTAATAACAACTAAGAGAATAGTGTATAGAGAAATATAGCCACATCTGCTGGAATTTTTTGTAGTTTTTTTGTAGTAGTTTTGACATCGGCTGCAACTGCAAATAATCGGGGATCAGTTGCTGCGCACCAACCATGACTGTGAAAAAGGAGAAAATGTTCAAAATACGCGAACGCAATTGCATACTTTTGACCACCGCGCTGGTGCTGACGCCCTGCATTTTCATTCTACTAATGATGGGTCCAGAGTTGTCCACCGAACAGTCGCTGTCGCAGCAGTTGGCCGAGTGTCGTTTCCGTCTGCAATATCTGGAGTCGATGTACCGCACACGGCAGGAGGACGTTGCCATTCTGTCGCAATATCTGCGCCTCACCAACGGCACTGCGGCAACGGTTGCTGCCGATGGCGCCATACCGGCCACGCGTACCGGCAACAACAACAACAATCTAACCGCTTCCACCGTGCCCATGTCTGCAGCCGTCACCAGCATGCCGCTGCCCAGTCTGTTGAAGTCGCTCAGCCCCGAAGCGCGACAGCTGATCAAGAATGCCACCAATTCGCTCGCCACGCAGCGCTTCACTTCGTCGTCCGCCATTAGGCTGCCCACGGCTTATAATTTTCTGCCACACCTGCTGGACGATCCGTCGTCGTTGCGGCCCGCCTACATACGCTCCAAGGGTCGCGCCGATGTGAGCATTGTGCTGGGCGTGCCGACCGTAAAACGTGAGAAGCAGTCGTATCTGGTCAGCACACTGCAGAATCTGATCGAAAACATGAACGAGGAGGAGCAGAACGAGACGCTAATCATTGTGTTCATCGGCGAGTTGGATCTGGAAATAGTGCAGGGCATTGCTAGGCAGATTGAGGTGAATTTCGAGCAGTACGTGGAGTGCGGTCTGATTGATATCATTGCACCTGCGCCAACCTATTATCCGAATTTCGGTAAACTGCGCATCACGCTGCAGGATTCGCTGGAGCGCGTCAAGTGGCGCAGCAAGCAGAATCTGGACTTTTCCTACCTGATGGCCTATGCACAGTCGAAGGGTGAGCTTTTGCGTTGATAATCGATTGTCAGGTGTTGTCTTTCCAAATTTTGTTTCGTTTAAAATTTAATGCCAAGTGATTCATGATTCTTATAATTTGAAGAATTACAAATGTAACAATTGATTTACCATTACCACATCATCCAAAAAAGTTTTGTCAGTTTTGTATAATAAATGAGTTAAATTTTCCATCGTAGGCACTTTCTACGTTCAACTCGAGGATGACATATTGGCCAAGCAGCATTTCATAACCGCCATGAAAAAGTTCGCCATAACAAAGAGCGCCATGACCAAACCCGGTCAGCCGTCTTGGTTCGTTTTGGATTTCTGCCAGTTGGGTTTCATTGGCAAAATGTTCAAGTCGGCCGAGTTGCCGTATCTGATTACGTA
The DNA here is from genome assembly GCA_963971225.1 of Melieria omissa. Taxonomy (NCBI): domain Eukaryota; kingdom Metazoa; phylum Arthropoda; class Insecta; order Diptera; family Ulidiidae; genus Melieria; species Melieria omissa. The sequence continues at coordinate 77,839,248 of OZ020268.1, read as the reverse complement.
CTTTCAAATGTTCTACAACGACAAACCGGTCGACTGGCTGCTGTTGTACTTTATGGAGTCGAAGGTGTGCCGATCGGACAAGGATCAGAAGCATTGCAATCTGGAACGCGCCAAGTACTGGCAACACTATAGGCCGTCGCTGTTTCAGCACATTGGCACCAGCTCGTCGCTGAAGGGAAAAGTGCAAAAGCTCAAAGACAAACAGTTCGGCTCGAAAGTGCCCACCTTCTATCCGCATACGCACAATCCGCCGGCGCGCGTCCGGTCACACGTTGTGGCGTACAAGAACTATTTGCTGAAGCGCGCCTATCGCGGCGAAACGTACTTCTGGGGACTGCTGCCGCAGCCCGGCGATCTGGTGCAGTTCGTTTTCGAGAAGCCCACGCTGCTGCGGCACTATCTCTTTCGCAGTGGCAATACGGAGCATCCGTCGGATCGATTCTACAACACCACCGTCGAAGTGCTGCCAGCCGATACGCTGAGCGAGAACTCGTCGGTGTGGAGTGCGTACAATTCGACCGCGGACGACTACTTGATAGTGGGCGCCTTCGACGGCATGGGCGTGGCCGAGGGCAATGTTGATGCAAAGATTGGCGCCATCAAGGAGATACGGTTGCACGTGCACGGGGACAGCGAAAATTGGGCGTTGCTGAGCGAAATCGATTTGCAGACCAGCGGCGGCGATAGTGGTGCGACGCGTACGACTACGAAGGATGGTCATGGCGGCAGTTGACTGCTGCAACAGCATCGCGCACACGCGGATGAAAGTCGTGCAAAATTGCAAATGACCTGAACGCAGCGGAGTTTGATTTGTTTGAACGAGACTACAACATGGTCGTCATGAACTACAATTTCACATGCAATGAGCGGCTTGCAGTGACTGCATTAGCTTATCGGCAGCTAAAGTAATGAAACTAATAGTAGGTCGAAAGTTAGATGCTCTCTAGGAATCAAAATTATACTATATATTTGCTATTCTTTTTTTTTAATATTTTTGTAAAAATATTTCATGACTCGGTATTTGATATTTTTTTAAAATATTTTTGTAAAAATATTTCATGACTCGATAATTGCTATTTTTTAAATATTTTTGTAAAAATATTTCATGACCCGAAGCGCGGGCCTTAATTTTTTTTGTTCGATTTGGCAGCTTTTTTTGCGACGTCTTTTTGTTACCCTGAATGCAGATCTTGAAGAGATGAATTGAATCTAACAATGAGATTTTTGAACTGCTAGTGATTTGATGAATTGATGTAATCATTATTTGAAATAATGAAGTTTCATTTTCTTGTACCTTAATGCCAACATTGAAATCTAGTTTAGGTCACTAGAAATGCACTCTAACTCAAAATTTTACTTCCGATGAATAAGTATGAAGACAACGGACCAAAATCCATCAATTGACCCAAATTCCAATTATAGAAAAATTGAATTGACTTTCGAAAAGCATCAAGAGATTTTAATGAATTACTGTTAAATATTCTCCTCACCAAATATTCACTGTACTCGAATCGATTTACAACCATCGACCAACCTTTGTTTGGTTTTCAAAGTAACCCACATTAAATTCATAGCTTTCAATTTAGTTCACATCTCTCGTAAGAAAATTATTGTACTTTTAATATTGAATTTAGAGCAACATACCGAGATATGTTGATAAACATACTGGATATGTTTTAGTTTTCAATATATATATATATTTTTTTTTTGTTATAGAATAAAACAATGAAATATTAGTTAGGCCGTAGACCATGTTGAGAGAAAACTTCGACAGCACTGAAAGCCGCTCTATGCATATGGAATCATGGACTTCTCAAATACTACCCGATTGTTTGAATATATATTTTTTTGGACAGCTAACGAAACGAAATAATTATATTATATATTATAATATATTTTTGATATTTTATCTCAATGCATTGGACTCGAATGCACCCAATTACCGAACCAAAACACTTGTATTTACTGAATTGAATATTGGTGACTCGTTTGCGTGAGATTATTGACGTTTGCTTATTCGATATTGGGCGCCAAAAATGTATGATTTCAATGCGCTCCGCTTGTCCTTGTCAGCAAGTGTGAGCCAGTGCTATTTTGAAGTATATCCCATATATATATATGTGTGTGTGTACATATATATATATATAAATATATCTGCATGTATACGCATGATGTCAGACGACGATTTTCGTCGCGACTACGTCATTCAGCTGCATGAGTATTCATAAGTATCCGTTAGTTGCCTAAGTTTAGAGACAAGGAAGTTTAAAGCAGGTTTAGATTAGACGACAGGCGAATCGTTGCTTTTTTACTGTGATTTGTTATACGCTATATATATTTTTCGATAAATATGAACGATTAACAAAATACCCATTTTTTTGTATGTCATGTATGTATTTGTATGTAATAAGCGTAAATGCATTAATGTGTAATATGTAACGGTGAATATGTAAAATGAATTATATGGTTATTACTTATTACATGCGACACAATGAAACGTAGATACATTTGATTTCATGCAAATATCGAATGTATTGTAAGACTAAAGCGAAACGAAAAAAGAGAACACAAAACCACAAACAATTTCGAAATGAATTTCTCCGCAATACAAGAATTTTTTGTAATTGTATTTTTAAATTAATGCAAAATGGAATTAATAACGTAATTATCACTTTTACTATACACCATTTAAAAATGTGAACCAACTAATACGAACATAATAAAAAATAAGCTTGTGCCAGAGCCAAACAGACAACTAAACCAAATAAATCAATATGAATGATGAATACATTTCATTAATTCCATGAAGAAACCAACCGAGGCAAGTGGGCTGCACTACAACTACAACTATTTTTATAACATTTATCCACGACGCTAATGTATCCAATAATGTTGGCTCTGGTGCGCGTTTTATGAAATATTACTCGAAATTATTTCAACTCGAATATTTTTTATAGATAGTTTGTAAATAATGCTATTTCTTAAAATTATTTTATGCAGTGATTTCAAACAAAACGTCCTTTACTTTAATTTAAGTTGTTATTCAATACTTGAATGTCTGTTCAGCAGCATGAAAGAATGTCGATGTCAATTTGCAACCAGCTGAGCCACAAAAATATGTCAGAGAAAATTAATGGCTTTCGCAGATATAAAGAAATATCAAAAGTTGCTAGAATAGAAGAGAATTTCAGAGCATAAGCAAATCTGTTGTCATGATGATTTCATAAAAGTTGATAACGTATCGACAACAATGAAATTCCAATGTATTTTGAAGTATTTTTTGGTTAAAGATTGTCAAAATCCGCCAAGAAAAATTAAGTTTAATTTTTTAAACATTAAATTTCAATTGTGGCAATTGTGAACAAACCACTTTGGCAATCAAAACCTCTTCCAAAATTAAAAAAAAATAATAATAATAATCAGCTGATTCAATGCGTTCACCTGCATGAATTCGTCTTGTTTGTTATGTACACTTTTGTTTTACTTCCTTTTACCAACGAATTTGATTTCATAGTTGGAATGAGATTTCCACACTCAAATTCGTTACTCCCACTTTCAACTGATTATTTTCTGGTTTTGGCAATCACTTTTAATCTTTTAAACACTTGTTGCTTTCTTATTGTTTCCATAGTTTTTGTTTCAATTTTTTTTGCTTAATTGTTCTCTCTTAATTCTATTTTGCGCAGTTTCTTTCTGTTCACTTTTTTCATTTCCATTTTTTCCATAGTATTTTCTATAGTATTTTTAAATATTTAACTTAATAAATAAATAATGTTCATTATTTAAACCCACTTCTGATAAACGTCGAATGTGAACTTTGATCAAGAAAACAATGCAGTTAAATTTAAATTGAAGCAAACAATGTGTAAAAACTGGAACAATTTCCACACTTTGCAGCAATAAAAGCAAATCACTTTGTTTTCATTACCAGTTTTGTTTCTCATTATAGCAAAGCAGTCTAAATAAATTAAAAAAAATAAATAAATGTTAAAATTCGTCGCTTAGTAAAAATGTGTCCCAGCATTGAATTGCTGCTTCCGGAATGCGTGCGATAAATTGCTGCCGCTCGATTAGCCTTTATTTGAAAATCTACGTGTTTTCAAATACAACTCCCTTGCGATATTCAAATCCAAAGCCGTAAAATGTAGTTAGCGAAATATTTGTTATATTGTTTTGTAATGTAGAAAAAATAAAAAATGAATACAATAAATAATAAATACAATGAGATGTGCAAAAATGGTATTCAACAATTCAGTAAAATCCCTCAATTTTAGTGTTTATAAAATGGATATACAATTTGTTTTGACTTAATTTTGTTTTGTAAAAAGCAAAGCTTGTATGATTTTGTTTTTTAAATGAAAGTTTAAATAAAATGCTTTTATCGATGTGAAATAGTAAACAGAAAATCAATGGCATTTAAATTGAATAATAAAAATTGTTAGCACGCACAGACATGCAAACGCTGACAATACACAAAACATGAATGGGTTTTCTTTAAAGCAGTTAAAATGCTGTATATGTATATATTTGTATATGCTTTCGGTTTTGATTTGCTTTGCAATAGGTCCAGTAATAAATATGAATAGTGGAAATAGTATTAAATTTAATATAACATTAAGTGTTGTTAGTTTGTTTTTCTTCTTTTGTATACTTTTGCTAAGACAGTTTTGGTAACATTTGATTTTTGTTCAAATAAAAAAAACCTGTTTTTTTAACAATGTTTCTGTTTGCTTTGTTTGCTTTATGTTCACATACAGTCATGCTTTCGTTTGTTTAATAAAAAGTTAAGTTGCGAATGTAGATAAACGAAAAAAATATAATATTGCAGTATAATAGTGTGAAAGTGTTCAGTCGACAACGTGTGATAATTGCTTGCTGCTGCAGTGATTTCACTTTAGTTTCCATAGCGGATCTAATTCATTGAGAGGATCTTTGATTTCCTCTTTTTCCTTGGATGCGATCTGCGGAGCGATTTTCATCTGATACGAAGTCATGATACCGCCTGAAAGATAAAGCACAGATTGCAGCAAACGAGTTGCTCTACTTAATTAACGACTTACGTTTGTTGAGCACATCATGCGCATGATTTAGTGCAATTTGCATTGATTGCTCCAGCGTCTCGGTATCGCGTAAAGCATTCTGACGTTGCGCACAAATGCGATACCATATATCAATCACATCTACAATATAACCATTAATTATTTATTAACTATTTCTACACCTTTTTATCAACTCGCTCACTTATAAGCACGGGGCGTGCAATTTGCGTGGCCAAGATAGCACAAATTGCAATAGCAATTAATTCCGAGCGCTCCGAGCCCGTCAAACAATTCAAAACTAGCGGCGAAGATGACGTATTGAATTCCAAGCAACGCTGTTGATGTGCTTGCAAGGCATTGCGTGCAATGCCAATAATTTGCGAGGGTGAGCTGTAAGGGGAAAATAAGCAAACATGTACTTTTAGAAATTGATTTCGTTATTTATTTTCTACCTCTTAGTCCAGGCTTTTATTTGCAATACAGACAAATCAATGATTGCATCAGCGCCGTGCATTGAAAGCTTCAAATGATATTCCATGCTGTGGGAGAGCGAATTGATTTTCACACATTTCACGGCGAAATCATCAAACTGGTTTTCTATGTTGAGTTCTTGCGGCCAGAATGGATCTAGCATCTGTGGAGAAAGGATGTTGCAATGATATGCTGTGGGTAAAGTAATTTGTGTTGTGCTCACCTCATTTGGGGTGTGCAGACAGGCAACGGTGCGCGACTTCTGTGACCAAATCATGGACCAAAAATCGGTGATGGTATTTTGCTGCGGCGTCTGAGCGATTATGAAATTCGGACAGCCAAGGCCGAGATTCTAAAAAGCGAACATGTGAGTTATTAGAAACAATTGAATTCATTCGAAAGTATTAACATATGAACTATATTGATCGACTTGATTGTATGCTTTCAAATATATCGAATTTACCTTAATGTATGCCGCATTGATGTAGTCGTCGGTGTTCTTCTCCAACTTGACGCGCGCATGATCGTAAGGCAGGCAATCCAACGACCGATTCTTCTCCGGAAATAGCTTTGCAATTGTAGTAGAACGCTTGCTGGCCTCTTTGGCCAGTAAATCGTGCAATTCCTTCCATTTGGCCGATAGCTGCGTGTGGCCATTGAGCATTTTTATGTTTAAACTTTCGATTATCTTCTCATAGCGCTCTACTTCTTTGTGGAAATACTTTAGGGTTTTATCGTCGTTGAACGGATCGACTGGCTTAAGTAAAAATGTGGTCGAAGTATTGGAATGTTTATCAGCTTGCTGCTGCTCGTTACGCAATGAAACCGAATCCCAATCGAAGTTGTTATCCAATGAACTCAAGTCGGAGCCGATGGACAGATTGTCAAAGCTGGATTTGCGTGCAGCCGGCGAGTCAACAGGTGAGGCAATTTGCAAAGGAGGTGGGGGAGATTGTGGGGGTGCTGCTGTTGCTGTTGGCGGCGCAATGGTATCTACTGTTGCAGTTACTGTTGTGGTGTTGTTCTGTGGTGATGCCTGAAAAAATTGCAAACATTAAGCCAAATGAAAATTACATTCAAATGATGTAGTTACTTCGGCTGACTTTTGCTGCGGTTCGTCCTTTACGCCACCCACATGACTGGCTGGGGGACTGCTAATAATTTCCGGTTTTAATGAGGGTGCCGGTAGTATGGGCGGCGGTACGTTTACGCCCCCACCAGAGAAGTCAATATCGGTGAGTAGGTCGATGTTAGATGATTTCTTGAGCGGCTGCGGCATCGCTTTTGCTGGATTCGGCGCTGTAGACGTGGCTGCAGAAGTTGTGCCGGCTGGTGGCGCTGGCGAAGCTGGAGCTGCCGGTTGTGTCTGCTGTGCGCTGAACGCATATTCAACGGCACTTTTGGTCGTTTGTGTGGGCGCAATAGACGCGCCTCCACTTTGCATGTAAATGGAATGTCTTTCTTGTTGGTAAAATGTTTGCTGCTCTTGATGCTGTTGAAGGGGTTGCATTGGCTGCTGTTGCTGTTGTTGTTGAGTTGCATACTGCTGTTGTGATTGTTGTTGCTGCATTTGTGTAGTATTGTAAGGGACATAATTGTTGGTGGTGTCATGCGACTGATAGCCATACGGCGGCGTATAGTAGCTGACATTGGCCGATTGTTGTTGTTCGTTTAAATCGTTTGCGTTTGGTGCTGCAGGCGATTTGGTGTGTGATATGATGGGTGACTGCAAGAAATTAAATTTTGATGGTGATGATAATTGGATTTAAAATATTTGTATAGCTTTTTTTTAACTCACATCAAAGCCGGTGGCCAAATTACTTTTGTTTGCATTTTCCGAATCGGTTGTGCCCACGACGGGTGATTGTTTCATGGCCGAAGCGGAAGTATACTGGCCGTAGAATTGTTTATTAAAGACTACGCCCTGCTGATAGCCGCTGCCGTACTCGTAAATACCGGTCTGTGGATTAAAGCTGTAGCCTGGATGTTTGGTGATAGCTGAGTAGGATGAATAACCGCCTGAGATGTCAGTTGCATTGCTCGCTGAGCTGACTGCTGGTTGTGCCACAGTTGCAGTATTGGTGGGCCCATTTGCGTATTGCTGAACTGGTGTAACTGGGTGGTTTTGCTGTTGGAGTTGTTGTGGTTGCTGCATAGCATTGACTACATATGGCGCTTGCAGAGAGGGCGGTGTGGTAGTCGGCATTGGCATTGTATCAGTTTGCGTAGTTGCAACATATAAGGGACGCGTTGCGGGCGTAGCATAATTCGGTGTAACAACCGGTTGCGATTGTTGTGGATTCTAAAACAAAGCAAAGAAATAAGCATTTTGAAATTTTTAATGATTAGCATGAAATACCATATTTATTTGCGGCGCATATGTGGATTGTAATGGAGCATTGCAGCCAACAGCTCTTGCTGCACTTGGCTGCGACGCTTGTGCTGTTGCGGGAATGTATTGCATTGCAGCCGCTTGAGCATTATAATCATACGGCAAACTTGTGGCAGCTACAGCAGTCATTTGTGGCGCACCAGCGTTCGATGCCACTGCTGCCACCGACGTTGGCATATAAGCACCGCCGAATGCGGCATAATTGAGATTGCTGGCTTGTTGCTGCATATTGGCAGCGGCATGCATGTTGGTCGCTTGCTGCGTGTTGCCAGCTAAAGCAGCAAATTGTTGCTGTTGTTGCGATTGCTGTGGCGGCATGATTACGCCCATGTTGTAGGCAGCAGGTTGCTGCGAAACGTTGCCTGTCGCATTCGCATTTAAATTAAACTGTGAATTCGGCGAGGCTTGTAGCTTGTAGGCAGGCGGTGCAATGTTTTGCTGCTGCTGCTGGTACATGGGATTCGTATAGCCGGCCGCTGTCGGATCGTAATACTGAGTCTGTTGCAAACTGTAGGGCGGTGGTGGTTCATTCGGTGCCACAGCTTGCGCACTATTGGTGTTAGCCGAGTGAGGGTAATATGCGCTGGAGGAGCAGACTGCTTGTGTGGGATTTTCGGAGCCTAAAGGATTCGGGCGTATCGGTGGGACGTACGGAGAACTGAGCGCTGCGCCACCATCAGAGAAGCCCGCAGCGTTGGCAATGCTGGCTGCGTTGGTATTTTTCGATTTCAGATAATCACGTAATTTGGGTGTATTGGTGGTGGCGGCACTTGATAGAGGAGCTGCTGGTTGCTCCTTGGGCATACCGACCGACGCACTATTGATTGCATTGAGCTGCTTAGTGTTGGCAACGTTTTTGAGCCGCTGCTGTCGCTCCTCTGTCTGTACGTCGTGTGCTGACTTAAAGCGCGTCAGCAACTTTTGAACATTACCTGAAAATTAAAGCAAACCATAATGTTAATGGGTTTGGTATTCATATCCAAGGCCACAGTACCTGATAGTTTTTTGTAAAATTCCAAGCCCTTCGCTGATTTTGCCAGTAGGTCCTCGTATACGTCATAGGAGGCGGCTAGCGAGGAAAAAAAGCTCTCGCGCTTGTGCTTCACATCGGTTAGCGTTTTCAACACAGGTGCCGCTTTGGCATATGCCTCGGTGAGCGCTTGCAGGATGTTCTTTTGGGCCAGTATATTTTGATCAATCAACTGCGACAGTCGCTCGTGTTTGGCCAACTCGCGTTCGAAGAGCAGTTGCAGGCCTTCTTCTCCGCCGTGCGCAATTACTTTGGCTGTAATGTCGTCCTCGTTGACAGCAATGCGCAAATCGGCGTGAAACTGTGCTCGCTGTGCCTTCATTTCATTTGCCTTATTTAAAATCAATTTGACGTCCTTAAAAATTTCGGCTGTATTGAGCTCCGTACTTAGTTTCGGCACTGACTGTTGTATGTCTTGCAGTGGTCGTGCTAATATCTTCAGATTATTCACATGTAATTCCATTGCTTTACGCAGCGTATCGTTAGACTCGCCGGCACGTGCATGCGCCTCGGTGTATTTCTGGAATTCACGCGACAGCTCGGTGATGTGCGCGTTGGGTGTGCGCTGCACGCCGGTCTTTTGCTGAAACTCGCTTTCCTGACGTTCCTCTTCGGCCAGTATGGCGGTGATTTCTTTCAAATTCATTTCCACATCGGCACAAATCTCAGCCAGCTGCGACATAGCCGCAATCAGATCTGGTATGGCGGATTTATTGGCATTTAAGGCGGCACAACGGTCTACAATGCCTTGCGGAATTTTGTTGGCTTTCTCCTCGCTGATGTTCAGATTATCCAGCGTTAACGAACTCATGAAGCTGGCAAGTTCAGCGTCCTTTTCTTCGATGCGGGCACCGTACTTGCGCAACAGCTTGGCTTTTTCCTCACTGTACATGGAGCTGGCCTCGTGCGCCTTCATTGGCACCAGACGTGAGAAAATGTCCTCGCCTGCCACCTCCGGATCGGTGACGCTGAAGCTGGTGCCATTAACCAAATTTGCGCCCTGCACGGCGCTTATTGTGGATAGCTCCGGTATGGCTTCATGGTATATGAATTCATTTTCGTTTTTGGCGTTTTTGCGCTTTGCTTCTACCACGTCAGCGGTGAAGACAAGCGATTCGTTGATTTCTTTTTGATCGGGCAAGCCCTTGGACTCTTTGCGCGCCTCCTCTAACTTTTCCCAAGCGGCCTGAAACGGTATGAAGTTATTAGATTTTGAAAAACTCATAAAATTTACCCAACTTTTGCAGGAATCAAAAGCAATATAATCCTCGCCTTACCTGATACAGTGTGACACGTTCGCCCATTTTCTGCTGCTCCTCTGCATGCTGCCCTTGATACAAGTACAAAATACAATTCAAATAGGAAATCTTGAAGCGAACGTACTTCTTCCACAGCTTGTAAACTGAACTATCGACCACCTGTGCCACAGGACCGTCATCGCCGCCGGTGAGCAGTGCCGCCAATGCTGCTCCATAATATACAACAATTTGCGCTGTTACCTTGGCCACAATGTTCGGCTTACGATTATCTATTAGCGATTTCTCCAGAATGCATTCCTGTGCCTGCGCAAACGACACCTGCTGCATGAAGACCAACAGTTCGGTGGTCATAAAATCACCGCCGCTGTTCACGTTCGCATAGCGTTCGCGCAGTTCACCAAACGCCCAGGCGGCACATTGAAAATGCGTACAGGCCAATTTCATGCCGTCGACATCGCCGCGCGTCACTGAGGCGCCCACTTGCGTATGCGAGGCAGCTATGTTGAAGAGTACGGCGGCCAGTTCGTATCGCAAATCGGTAATTTCGTTCACATTGCTCTGGTAGAGATCTTTCCAAGTGAATGTGAACATGCCACGTTCGGCAAGCTGGGGAAAACGATTTTGCAGTGAGTGCAGCTGACAGTAGTAGCGCTTCAGAATGGCACACTTGTCCTTGGTGGGGTGCATGGCCTGATTGCGCAGCGTTTCCAAAGCGAACACTTCCTTCGAATAGGAATCGGCATCCTCCTGGTAGAACTCGGCAATGTACTATGCGTGAAAACGAAAACAAGATTAAAATTAGTAAAATAATAATCAATGCCTTATCGCATCACTCTTTTGTTTGTGTTGGCGTTTTCGCAACACAAAAGGTGTACTGGCAAAAACATGAAAAATCGTAGCAATTGCATTGGATGAGTCAGCGTTGGAAATCAGTGGATAATCGTTGCCCTGCGGTGTGTTGTTTGCTTGAAGAGTCGTTGAGTTGTTGCTTGAACCTTGTTCAATGATTTCATAAATCGTTTGACTCCCGCAAAGACAAATCGTCTGCCTTTGTTTTTTTTCTTTGCAAGTAACATATTTTTTTTGTTTAGAATTGATTACTATTTCGTGTCTTTGGTGGGCTCAAAATGTCGCCAATTATGAATTTTTATAATTTAATTAAAATTAGGTTTTCGCTGCAGTACTTGCAACGTTTTTCCACCATTTTTATTGCTTCTTTTTGCCGCACCGTTGATGCAATTGGGGCTGCGCTGGCGAATCGTAATAGCTCACCTTTTTCAGATTAGCAAAGGAAGTGCCCTCGGGACTCGTCTTGAGCACAAACCACAGCATATGCAGCCGCGGCACCGCCTCCATTTTAACGTTTATTGCTTATTACGTTTCTCGTCAAACTTTTTCAAGTATTTTTTGTCGTATTTCTATGGTCAAATGTTTAATTACTTCAAATAATGGGGCGACAATAGAAATTCGTGCAACCAATGCAATGCCGAGTGAAATTCGTTTCGCTAGCACAGGGTTGCATTTTAGGCAGTACTTTTATTGAGGTGAATAAGTGCGTGTGGTGTGATGACCATGGCAGATCATTGCCTGAGAAAACGAATGGCGTATGTTCTATGGAATTTAATAGCACATGCGACAATCGTTTTCTTAGGCAATGAGATGTTAACAAAGTTTGGATTTGAAATATGATTTTTGATAGATATAAATTTCTAATAGTCGGTTGGACCGATTTATTTAATTCAAATAACCAAAAATTAATGTTTAATTTATATTTTTAATATGCATTTCTAATTGTTCGAATGCAGCAAATTAAAAAGTTTTTATGTATTTTAAATTGCTACCGCCCACAACATTATCTTCTTCTAACAATTGCGATTGCGATATATACAAAGTTTGAGCTACAATACTCAAATACTAATCAAATCAAAATCCGTACATAAATTATAGTCGCTATGGTTTATAATATCCGAAATGGTGGTGTTGGCTAACTTTTGTGCTTCGAACTCGCACATGTCCTTCTTCCAGCGCAAATCCATGAAGCCCATAGCCAGATGTTGTCCTGCACCTATTGCTGCGTAGGGCAGCCGTTCTCTTGCACCATGCGATGATATTCTGTAAATTTGGCGACCCGTTGCATCGACGCCAGCTAAGAGTACTTGAAACGGATTGCTGTGACGTTCATTAAGAAAACATTGTGACACTATTTTGGCAGCCGATTCAACACGCATTTGTCCGCCATAATTATGCTGGCACAATTGTTGCCTAAAATACTCAATGTGTTCTATGGGATCAATCCATATCTCCGAGCCCAAAGGTGCGACGGCGACCCTTTAGAACAAAAAAAATAATAAAAATTAAATGCATAAATGTGATGTATTTTAATTTTGATAATGATAATTCATAAGTAATTAATAAAGTTCATTATTTAGCGTAACATATACCAGATTCTGTCATGTATTTTATAGAATTGGAAATTATTGTCCACGGCGGCGGCAAGAAGAATTCCATTCTCATATTCCAAACCTATAGCTGTGTAAGGGGATGGCATCGTAGTCATGCTGAAATTTTGAAAAATTAAATAAAAAGAAACATTTCTAATCTAAAAGTCAAAAGAAGAGGTATTGTGTCCAAAAAATGGTGAATTCTAAAGTCTAATAGTCTAAATAATCGAAGCGAGTTTTTTGTTTATTAAACTTGCATACGTTTTTCGTAATTTTGGGAAAACCCCTGAAGTGCATGGCTGCGTTTAGTTATGCAATCGAATATACATTCGTGTCCGGATATAGTGAACTAATTATTGTAAGGCCTGTTCACAGTATTGAGGTTGTTCAAGGTACATCAAGGTTAACATTTTTGTTCAACAACTCGTTTTATTTGCTCAATATACGATTTTTGTTTTTTCAAAATTTTTTTCAATATTTAGAGGTTCCATTTAAAAATTTGGGTGTTCACTATATCGAGGTGTTCACTATACACAGACACGACTGTATCTCTATTTTGCTTTAATAAACAAGGTAAGACACGACAATGCGTCACTTAAAAAAATTTGTACCATGTGGCGTAAAATTGAGCCTATGTAATTTTTTTTAGTATATTATACTAGCAGTGCCCGGCGGCTTTGTGCGCGTGAACTTTATGATTCCACTGTGGCTAAATGAGTGCTGTTTCTAGTGATCTGTCGATCCCACCTCTAATCCCTTCCTTTCCTTGTCCCTTTGTACTCATGTTTCCCCCTATTTTCTGCTCCCCGGCTTCGGCCGTTCGTCTCGTTTAATGTTCATTGTATTCTCTGTACATTCGTCTTTTACACGTCTTCAAATAAAGACCGAAAACCCCCTAACCGCACCCAACGCGTTTCATTTACCACGCTCCGCGACGATCGGTTTTTACATGGTCCTTCGAGCCAACCGCGAACTCGCGCCGCGGAAATACAAACACTAAAAACATTAACAAACAAAGTTAAATTACAAACTTCAAACAATATACAAAGTTACACGAAAAGTGAAAAGTGACACAAAAAAAAAAACAACCAAATACAAAGAGTGACAACTCAACAAACAGTGAACCAAGAACAAACACGAAGGTGATACACACAACAAAATCAAAAAACAGTGCACAAACCATACAATATACAAATCACCGATACCAAAATTTTGAATATTAAAAAACAAAACCAAAAAAAGTAACGAGACATAGTGCAGTGCGGTGATATCAGAAAAACAAAAAACACAGACTACATAAAACCAACAACAAACACACCCACAAAAATTGAACAGAAAAACAACAACAAAACACACACCCACAGCAGAACACAGATCAGACGAAGAGGGCAGCCAACAACGGCAAACAGCCAACAACACAACACACAGCACCACACAAAGCAGACAAAAAGGGCAGCAACAACAGCACAAACAGTGGACAAAAAAAAACAACAGCAAAACTTAGCACAACACAGCAGCAACAACAGCAAACAACAGCAAGCAGCACAAACGGCGGACACAAACGACGTAGAGGCAATCCCCATTCTCGGGCATTGGGCCCCAAAAAGATAAGCCCAACAATTTTTATTAAAAAATTAACATTCACTAACACAAAATAAAATTTATATAAAATATATATACCCATTCCCAAAAAAAAAAAATCCCTAAAATCCAGTCACAAAATTATATACTGGTACCCCCTACCCCGTTCGATTATCGCAGTAAGCAAGCCCGCTGCTGCACATAATTTTGCGCTATTTGTTTGCACATTGACTTTTTGGGCTGCAGCCTGCTTCGCACTTTTTTCTAATCTGCACATTTTCGCTACGTTTGCTTTGTGCATATCGCAGATCAGCAGCGACCACTCCAGCTGTTGATCTCGCGCTCTCCCACCTGTGTATATTTTCGCGTTTCGCTTTGTGCGATATACGCACGCACAAGCAGCAAGCACTCCCGCTGCTGCATCCAAGTGCAATTACACATACATACTTCTGCCTAAGCATTTCCCCGCTCTCGCTAGCAGAAGTATATAAACGCAAGCACAGTGGGACGAGTTACTTCCCTTTCGCAGCATATTGAAAAATTTTCTAGGACTTAGAAAATTTTCAATAGTGCTGCAGATACTCATTCACTGCGCATCTGCTGCCACCCCAAGTGCATACAGTGGGACAAATATCCCCCACTTGCACACAAAAATTGTTTGTACACAAATTTATTTTAACTTTTTTACGTTCACTGATAATAATACAAAGAATCACATACACATATACATATATATATACAAATATATACACACCCAATTTTATACACATACATACGTGTATATTCACACAAATTCACATTCACATTCCCATACAAAATAAAATTCACTTTTTCACGAATAAAAACAAATTTAATACACAATTGACTACACATTTAATTTATATTTATATTATAATAATTTTACATACATTCTCAATTCCCATATTCACATTTATATTTATTACCCATACATATATATTTCCCTTCACATTTACACACACAAGTGTACAATTTTTTATTTATTTATTTATTTGTTGCTCGACAAGTGTTCAAATTCGTTTGAACGAATTTTCACATTCCCAACTCTTCCCATACTCAATTATCGTTCGCGCGGACGCGGTTAGACTACACGTCTATTTCCCCAATACCCTACATTTAAATACACATATATTTATTCAAATTTTTTACCCTTTGTCGAGCTTTTTTATACAAAATGCCGGTTGAGCGATCCCCTAAACGCCAACTTATCACAATGGAGACTCCTTCCTCCAGATCCCCGAAGTCAACCAATGCACGTTTGACAGTTCCTGTAACTCGGGAGCCACTAAACACGCGCTCCAAACTTTCCATTCCCAAAGCAACCGATCCCAGTGTTGCCAAATTTACTTTCGAGTATGACAGACTCGTGCTATTATGCACAAAATTTTCATCGGCTCCCATTGAGGATTTGACCAACTCCCTGGTCCAAATTAAGCAAAAAAATTTGCAAGCCCAATGGGAGAGGCTTATGTGCGCACATGAGGCAGTCTTCATTGCTGAAGACAACGGCCAGCCCGACGGTTTCAAAGAGTCGGCTAGGCAAAAAATCGACGCCTGCACAGACCAGTATGAGTTGTGCATGGCTCAGATGTCGGACATCATTGAGATGCTCCAAATTCAGTCCCCCCAGCCCGCTGCGCATATGGAACCGGTTCGACTCCTAGAACCAGCAAATACCCCTTACATTTGCCTACAAGTTCCGCCTTGTGATACCGAAACCTTTTTCGGGGGCTATGAGCAATGGCCGTCCTTTCGGGACATGTTTACCGCGGTTTACATCAACCACCCCCAGCTCACTCCAGCCCAAAAATTGTATCACCTCCGATACAAGACGCAAGGTAAAGCCGGTGCTATTGTAAAGCAATATGCATTAACCGATGAGAATTTCGGACTCGCGTGGGAAGCTTTAAAATCACGCTTCGAAAACAAACGCATACTCATTGATTCACAAATTAGATCCCTCCTAAATATCGCTCCTGCCCACACTGAAGATAGTGAGGCACTTCAGCGGATCCAAAACACAATAAACAATTGTCTGTCTGTTCTCAATTCTCAGGCCGTAGACACTGGCAATTGGGATCCGCTATTGGTTTACATATGTTGTACCAAATTGCCCCAAGAGACACTTGCTCTATGGGAGCAATCATTGACATCCCGGAAGGATCTGCCACCCTGGTCGCAAATGGATGAGTTCCTGACCGGCAGATATGAGGTACTTGAACGGTTGCAAAGTATTCGCCCTTCTAAGCCGAAACCGTCTCAACCTTCGACTTCCAATGTCCTCCCAAATCGGCCACACAAATCCCTAAATTATCACACTCAAGTGAAAAGGGACTTCGCGTGCAAACTCTGCAACGCAAATCATCCCATACGGACTTGCCAGAGCTTCAAAAGACTCACCCCCCAGAGTCGACTTAAATACGTTAAGAAGCACAATCTTTGCGTGAATTGTCTTGCTACATCACATCTCACTAAAAATTGTACAAGCAATTTTACGTGCGTATATTGCCAGGTGAAGCACCATTCCATGCTTCATTTCCCTAAAGGCAATGCGCAACCCTCTCATACTCCTAATCGGTCACATTCGTACCGATCACAGGTCGCAACAGCTCCAAAACGAACGCACAACAGCTCCGGTACTCATTCCCCCCTTTCGGATGCGCAACCCCGCACATCGTCCAGGCAAAGTACGCCCAAAGTACAAGCCCTACGCTCTAATAATGGCACCCAATCTCTTCTGCCTACGGCACTGGTGTCTATTGAGCACGCAGGAAAGTTGTTTAAGGTTCGAGCGTTGATCGACCAAGCCTCTCAGCCAGGGACGGACGCAGGGGGGTGGTCCGGGGGGTCCGGACCCCCCCCGAAATCTCAGACTTTTTCAAAACCCCTTACAGCACACGGTCTTTCAACCGCATAAACTAAATCCACATCACAAGTTGGTACATTACAAATATGATTCATTCCACTTTAATTCGTAATTTTCAGTTTATTTTCACAACTTTTCTGGTCAAGATCACAGTAGTAATTGAGTGTTATTATCATGCCACATGTATTAATAGTACTATCGTTAGACGACTCGCAACCTACTGTAGTGCGAGAAAGATGCATTTTTCGTTTGTTTATTTTTTGACAGTTTGACAGAAAAAGTCACAAAACGTTTGCAATAGAAGATTTTACAGCCAGATATACAGGCTTTTTCAAATTTGTGGGACACTACCGGTCACAGTTGCCTCTAGTGAACGGTCCTTCTCCACTTTGCGAAGGTTAAAAACTTACTTGCGCAACCGGAATGGAGAGGAACGACTGAATGGACTGGCGCTTCGTAACTTTCACAGAGATGTGAATGTTACCAGTGATCAAATTCTGGATATTCTCGCAAAAAGAACAAGAAGAATTGACATCACTCTGTAAATACTCTGCCTAATATTAAAGGCAGTAAATCATATGTATTGCAATTTCATCCTTTGATTCGTGTACTGTCAATTAATGCTTCTTATACCAGTATGCGCCTATGAAACCGGTAATTATTTTTGAAAAAACACGTTTATTGTGAGGAAATGATTACAATTTTATTCTTCAAAGTAATGGCCATCGCTAGCTACACATTTTTCCCATCTCTCAGGCAATTTATGGATGCCTCGCCAAAAAAATGTTTCGTCTTTTGCCTGAAACCAATCATCGATCCATTTTTTGGCTTCTGCGTGAGAATTGAAGCGCTGTTCCGTTAATGCGTGGCCCATCGATGCGAACATGTGATAATCCGAAGGCGCCAAGTCTGGTGAGTAAGCCGCATGAGCAATAGCTTCCCAGTTGTACGATGCAACCAATTCTTTGGTGGCTCTAGTGCGGTGTGGTGGTGCGTTGTCATCGAGGAAAATCACTTTGTGTTGCCTGGCTTCATATTCTGGGCGTTTTTGGCGTACAGCACGGTTCAAATCGGCCAATTGTTGTTGGTAACGTTCACCGTTAACCGTTTCACCAGGTTTTAGAAGGTGTTTTTCTTCAAATGGTAACACAAAATTAACTGTGTCCGCAAATCGTAATTTGTAGGCACGTAATCCGACATTTTCCGGAGCGTCAAACAATGCGTTGTTGGATGAAACTTGACAAATTGTGAACTGAATATTGTTGACATATGACAGAAGAACTAAACATGACATTTGGTACGGTTCCGAAGTTTATAAATATTCGGCTATTTACCGCTAGATGTCGTTACCGGTTTCATAGGCGCATACCTGGTATTATAAAATATTATAACGTTAAATGAAATTCCAATTGACTGAAAATAAATTTTTTTTTAATTATGATCACTATTTTTAGCTAACACTTCGTTCAATAATGTGTGTGACTAACTAATTAAAACACATTTTTTTGCCAAAATTCGTTTTTATTCATCAACATAGTCCCCTTTTAGGGAGATACAATCATTCCAACGCTTTTCCAATCTTTCGATACCGCCTTTGTAGAACGATTTTTCTTTGCCTTCAAAATAGGCGTTAGTTTCGGCGATTACTTCATCATTTGAGCCAAATCTCTTACCACGGAGCATCTTTTTGAGGTCTGCGAAGAGCCAGTAGTCGCTGGGGGCCAAATCTGGAGAATACGGGGGATGAGAAAGCAATTCGAAGCCCAATTCATGCATTTTTGCCATCGTTTTCATCGACTTGTGACACGGTGCATTGTCTTGGTGAAACAACACTTTTTTCTTCTTCATATGGGGCCGCTTAATCGCGATTTCTTCTTTCAAACGTTCCAACAACGCTATATAATAGTCGCTATTGATTGTTTTCCCTTTCTCAAGATAGTCGATGAATATTATTTCGTGCACATCCCAAAATACTGACGCCATAACCTTGCCAGCCGATGTTTGTGCCTTTGGACGCTTTGGGCGGCTTTCACCGGTTGCATGCCACTCAGCAGACTGCCGATTTGACTCTGGAGTGAAATGGTGGATCCATGTTTCATCCATTGTGATGTACCGACGCAAAAACTCCGACTTGTTGCGCGTAAACATGTCCAAACAGCTCTTTGAATCATCGATTCGTTGTTGTTTTTGCTCCGGTGTGAGCAAACGCGGCACCCATTTCGAAAACACCTTTTTCATAACCAAATGTTCTTGTATTATGGTGTGTACACTGCCTGCTGATATCTTTAGAATGTCAGCAATCTCCCCCACTTTCACTTTACGGTCGGACATAATGATTTTCAGTGTTTTTTCAACGTTTTCCGGAATAACAGCGTCATTTGGCCGTCCAGTAGATGGAATGTCATCGGTGTCTGTACGACCACGTTTGAATTCGGCATACCAATAACAAATGGTTCTTTTTGATGGAGCAGAGTCCGAATAATGTTTTTCAAGCCATTCCTGGCATTGAACAGTATTTTTTTTCATTAAAAAACAATGATAAAACAGCACACGGAATTGCTTTGAATTCATTTTTTTTTAAAACTCAAAAGTAGTGTCACTTAAAGCACTGTAACTTGTAAACTAATGGTCGGATTGACATATAATTTTGACAGTAAGCCTAAAAAGGTTCACAATTTCGAAAAAAAATATTGATTTAGTATTAGTGCCGCCATCTATGTGTCAGTCACACACATTATTGAACGAAGTGTTACTTTTACCCAAAAATTGATTTTGTCTTGTGTTTATTTTTTGGAAAATAAAACTCGCAAACCGCCAATCAACACGCGATTCAATGAACAATCATAAGTTATAAATATTAAGTTTGTCAAACACAACTGTTTAATTATCCAAATTTTTCGATCGGACCCCCCCCAAAATTTTTTTCTGCGTCCGTCCCTGCTCTCAGCGTACCTTCATCTCCGCGAAGGTCCAGAAACGCCTCAAATTGCCGATCGAGAAATCCCCCTTCCAAATCTCGGGCATGGGCGGTCAGATTGTGCAAAATGCCAATCATACATGCTTCTTTACATTGGCAGTCCCCCAATCGAGCACGAAACTCCCCGTGCAAGCAATCGTGCTCCAAGAGCTTACGAATTCGCTCCCATCTTCCCACATAAACGCTCCCAATATGAAACATTTCGCCATGCTAGAACTCGCTGATCCAAATCCCTTCGAGACAGCGCAGATTGATATAGTGATTGGCAGTGATCTCATCCCGCAGATCATGCTCGAAGGTATCCACCGGAATGTATGTGGCAGCTTACTTGCTCAGCATACAGTATTCGGTTGGGTATTAAGCGGTCCAGTACCCCGTTCTTCGCATTTGACATGTGCCACAGAGGTACCAGGTCGCCATATGCATACTGGACACGCCCTTCGAAATAATCTTCCTGCCCTAAAGGAAGCTCTTTCGCAAGTGATTGCCGCCCTCAATCCCGCAGGGTTTCCACCTCAGGAAATAATGGAAAATCACTTCGAGCCCACCACTCCTGCAAACTCATGCTCAAACCGGCAAATTTCCCCCTTAGTTGCCAAACGTTTCGACCCCGCAGGAGGGCTTTCGCCTCCAATGAAGGCTCCCAAAAGGGTTCGACAAGAGCGTTGGCATGACGCCACTCGTTCTACGCATTCACAGCAACTGACGGAAATTGCATTTCCCCGCAATTCCTCATTGCACCGACTCCATCCCGGGTCCAAAAAGAGGACAGTCGCCACTCCAATGCGACTTGCTCCAAACGCTGCAAATCCCGCAGACGTCGGACTGATCGGGTATAAACTCCAAGATCTATAAGATCTCCCTCTCGGGTGGAACGGCTTCAGCAATTCCTAAAGCCTAAGGTTATGCTCGTACAAGTCCAACCCCGGACCAAAGAGCGGTTGACTGCCTACACCCTCTCGAAGAGCAAACCGGCATCCTCGATCGGTTCCCTTGCTTCTCTCGAGCCCTACAAACATATTTATTATGACGTGCAAAATAATTCCTCATAACCCTCTCGAAATTCTCATTCTCCCTAAAGAAATGAAATGGCAATACAGCCAAAAATGTGTAAATGTGTAAAAATATGTATCTTTTCATATTCCCTTGGCTCTGGCTTAAGCGAACCCCGCAGCTCAGCCACGTTTTCTCATTCCCACGATGTCAGCCTCAATACTGTAATTTCCAATCATCTGACATCTACCTCCTTTGCAGATCGTACGCTAGCCGACCATCGCAGCAGCTGCCTTCAAGTTTGTCCCGCATGGCAGCAAGGAGGCTCTCAACGCACTCTCCAGGGTTTCATCATCAAGGATCGACGACAACTCCTCAGCCGTCAGCCCATCCTGCAGCCGTCCGCCGCAGTTCATCGCCAACTCTTCGCAACTTTAATAAATTGCAATATGCAATGGCGGCCGCGATGGCTAAATGAGTGCTGTTTCTAGTGATCTGTCGATCCCACCTCTAATCCCTTCCTTTCCTTGTCCCTTTGTACTCATGTTTCCCCCTATTTTCTGCTCCCCGGCTTCGGCCGTTCGTCTCGTTTAATGTTCATTGTATTCTCTGTACATTCGTCTTTTACACGTCTTCAAATAAAGACCGAAAACCCCCTAACCGCACCCAACGCGTTTCATTTACCACGCTCCGCGACGATCGGTTTTTACACACTGAATTAGTCTTTACTCATATTAAGATAATTTAACATATAACAATAATTTATCTTTCTTCACATAAGGTCCTTAAAAAATATTAAACCCCATCAGATGTTGATTTTCAAACATTGAAAAGGCTATGTTTGTATTTTTCTGATTTTGATTGCTTTCTCCAAGTCCGATACCAATGAGCCCAATAAATCACGTTTATCTAACCTCTTTGTTAATCCCCTCCGATTTTGATGAAACAACGAAAACTAGTAATTTGAAGTGCTCTCAGCAAGTTTGAGACCACATAATTTCATATTTTCTCAGTTTCTGCTTTTTTCTTCAAAAAAAACTTTTAACCCATTGTTGACCCGTTAAGCTTTGACTTAAAAACCAAAATATTGTAAAACACTTGTTAATTAATTTTCTATTTAAAGTGTTTTTACTAAGATTGAAGTGAACTTTAACTTTAACGCATTGTTCACTACGTCAAATTTTGATTAAAAAAAAAATGATAAACACGTTTCTAATTATTGTCAATTTTCACAAATTTTGAAGTCGATAGGCATATGTATTAATTCGTTCACTCTGCCAGATTTTGATTTGAAAAAAATTACGGACAAATAACTTATCATTTAACCTTCTGCCTGTCCTTTGAGGTCTATTGGACTTTGTGCGGTTTTGTGCGCTCGTCTACTTGTGTTATTTAGTGTTACGTTTACAACCCAATTACAAATCGAGAAAAAAGCTTTTCGGGGCTTTCCCCTTTTCTTTTGTGATATTTGAGTAACGTTTCTTCATGTTTTGTCAGTGAAGAAGATAAGAACAGGAGAGCCGAAAGCCCTGGTAGCTAATGCTCCTTTTTTTAATGTAAGATAATAATTACTATTACTATCTTTCCTATAATAAATTAAAAAAACAAAATATATTAGGTCAAGATGGGTGTGGTGACTTTACACACAACGGTCATCACGTTTTGAAAGAAGCATGAGTTCACTCACAAAGGCGGTATTACTTTGGACTCAAGGTTCTTCTTGTATCTATTTTAATTTTTTCCTCGCCAAAGAAATGCAATTTTCATGGCTTATTATTTAGATTAAAAAGTGCACTACATTTTGCACTACGCACTGAACGTATGAGTGCATGGTATTATACACAAATTTACATGGATCTTTTTTTTTTAATTATTTATTCAATTATTTAGTTTATTCTTTATTGTTCACTTTAATGTTGTCCTTAGAAATGCTTATAACTTTAAATAAGATGGATTAGAAAAAATTTACTTTGCAAACAATTTTAAGACCGACACCGTGTGTTAAGATTTGTAGACTGAGCGGCCACTCATTGCTGTGGTTCGGCGATAAGCGATTTAGGTCGTAAAAATTTTTTATGTTAAAGTAGCCGGTCAGTGAGTGGCAGTGTTGCTTACCACGAAAACATTTGAGTAAAACTAAAACCCTAATATTTTAAGGTTATCGATACTCAATGTGGTCACCATTAAAGTTTTTGAAGATTTTGGCAAACAATAGTTAAGCGGGTTTCACTACATACGGGCTGATTGAGGCATTTTGGCAAAAATTAAAAAAATTTGAAAACACAAAAAGAAATCGATGCACCCGCGAAACTATGAGCCAAATGTTGTAAAACTGCGTTTTTAGTCTTTCTCTCTGATGTCAGAATTTTTCTTAAAAGGAGTTTGAAATTTCAAGGACATCTTTAAAAAAATTTTTTAAATTGAGCGCATTCAGAGAGAAAAAATCCTCAGAAACTTAGAAAATTTAATGTTTTGGTGCAAAAGGACGAAGAGGTATTGAAAATGTCATATTAAAACTTTATTCTTGAATATCCTTGGAAATTCCCAATAGTTTTGTTTTTTATATATCTTAAGGACTAATGTGTACACTACCACATTCTTGAATTTCGTCAACTTTAAGCACTTTTAAGGCATTATTTAAGCATAACATATATAGGCATATTTAAGGCATTTCTTCAACCAAAAGTCTCAGAGTCGGTGCACGCAACGGGCAACGCTTTCACAATTTGACGTGGAACAAACATTTTGCAATTCAAAATTAAAAAAAATGCACAAGAAGTATGTTTCTTTTGGGTTTCTTCTGAAATGTGTACCACACAGTCACGCACACACACACCCACACACGCATGCAAATGTGCACGCATCTACATAGTTACGATGCATTTGTGTGGGTAAATGAGAATACATGGCATAGTGCGTTTGCCTACGGCACAACCAGCAAATGCAGCATGCAACTTTCATTCTATTCATTTTTTGTTTCTCTTTATGTGTGTTTGTGTGTGTTTTTTTTTTTTTTTAATAAGAAAAATATGTTTTGTTTGGCGATTTTTGTTTTTCTTTTCAAGCAACAGCAACTTGGAAATGTTTATTGTGTTGTCATGCGGAAACGTGCAATAATTTGCATTCCCACTCTGTGTATGCATTTGTCTGTCTGTCTGTCTGTGTGTGTGTGTCGTGTGGTGTGAAAATGTGCTTTTCAACTTCATAAGCACATTTTTGCTCCTATATTTTAGTTGCAATCAACACTTGAAACTCCTAGCTGCTCAATTTTCGTTGTACTTTTTTTAGACTAATTTTTTTGCTTTTACTTTTAAAGACATTTTTGACATTCTGGCATTGTGTAAATTAGTTTATTTAGGCCTCATATGCATGCAATTTGTACAAGTGTCATATGTGTTTTATAAATTTGTTGTTGTGTTTTTGTTGTGACACTATGTAAATCATTCGTTAGTGTGTAATTTTGCTGGTTGACTTTGTGAAGCTTTGCTTGAATTTCAACGTAGACGACAACTTAATCAGACACTTTGTGTGGTGTTTGAATGTTGTAGTTTTTTTTGCTTCCGATTTTGCATAATTTCTATATGGCACATTCATTCATCTATTGGATGAACCAGCAAGTAATGTGATTGTTTTGCGTTTTCTTTAATTAATACGCAACTAAAGCGATAGAAAAACTCTATTAATTTTATGAATAGTCTTTTATTTGAATATTTTGAATTAATTTTAATTAATAATTGAATTTATTTTAATAAATTTTATTATTTTTTTAATTTCAATTAATAATCAATTAACTCTTTATATGAGTTGATTAATGTTTTTCTTGAATTCTTGAATCTAATTTAGTTAAACTAAATTTCTATTAAAAACAGTGCTTGATGTTATTTTAATTAAGTCAAAAGATTACTTTAAATTCATGGGCAACTAAGTTTGAATTCAATCAAAATATATGTTTTTAAAATATTTATTTGAATAATTTTAATTAATTTTATTTAATAATTAAAATGCATTTAAATTTATTTTATTAATTTTTTAAATTTTAATTAATAATCAATTAACTCTTTCTATGAGTTGATTAATGCTTTTCTTGAATTTTTGAATCTAATTTACATGAACTAAATTCCAATTAAAAACTGTGCTTTATGTTATTTTAATTAAGTCGAAAGTTTACTTTAAATTCTTGGGCAACTAAGTTTAAATTCAAATCAAAATATATGTTTTTAAATTTAGTTTTTTTTAATATTTTTAATTAATTTAAATAAATAGTTAAAATTGATTTGATTTATTTATTTTAATTTTAATGAATTTTATGAATAAAAAATTAAATAAATTAAATTAAATTGAATTAAAGCAACTGAAATTAATTAAATTAAATTAATTGAAAGTAAATTAAATTATTTAAAGCAAACAATAATTTCTGTGAGTTGGTAAATGTTTTTTTTCGAATTCTTTGTCATTTCTAATAATATTAATTAATTAATTAATTAATTTTATGAAGAGGGAGCAATAAGTTTGAGTCGGGATCAAATATGGCTGCATTGTTTTCGATCTGGGAGTTTCTGGGAGAAAAACTGTTGCAGTTTCAATAAGACACTATTATTGATTATTAGTTATTTATTTTTAATTTGTTTTTATTTATTTTAATTTGATTTAAACTTAATTAATTACGATTTTTTTTGAATGAATTTTTATATGAAACCCAAGAATTTTTATTGCCCTAGAATTGAAAATTAGCAAATAAGGTGGTAACAAGTGGAGCTCGTAGAAACTATCGATAGTTGGCCCATTTGATATTTTCGATAGTTTGAGTGAAAAATATCGATACTATTGGACAAATCGAAATTGTCTCATACATGTATGCAACCGGTAATTGTATTGAATAATATTTATACTGAGAGCCAAGACCCCTTATTTTGATACGTAAGTATGTTGTATGATATTAAGTAAGATTTTGGTTTGCTTGAAGAGTACCAAGCCCCTGTTTCAATGCTTATGTAATGCAATTTACCTGTTTAAATGCTATGAGAATTGACTTATAAAAACTGTAGTTATATGGATGATACCACGCCTCTTTGTTCAATGCCTTTGCCATTTTTGCAGTCAAAGGTTGCATCAAAGCAGAGAATTCGCACCGAATGTCATACACGTGACACTTAGATATAGTTCCAAAGTGATAAAAAAATTGTTGTTTAAAAACACAGTGCCAATCCCCTTATCCAACGCCCATGAGATTTCACCAGCGGAGCAACAGACGACCATAGGTTAGGTTAGGTTAGGGTGGCAGCTAGAAGAGCTCACTTAGGCCATAATACGGCCCGCTGTGGTACCACGTGAAGGACGTGGCCGCCCTTCAGACTTACACACCCCCCGGGTGTCAGGCAGGAGCCATCCCGATTCCGTGATGAATCGGGCGATGTGGCCGATGCTGGGTCCTGAGAGGTCGGCCAGACCGCTGAAGAACAGCGCTCCCAGCACCCGGAGTCGTCTCCTCGCTAGTGCTGGGCAGTGGCACATCAGGTGCTCGACGCTCTCTTCCGCGCCCACATCGTCGCAGCTGCGGCAATAGTCGTTGAAGAGGAGGCCGAGTCTCCTGGCGTGTTCGCCGTTCGTCCAGTGTCCTGTCAGCACAGAAACTGTGGGATAGATGGAATTCCGCTTTAGTCGCAGTAATTCGCGTGTTCTGCCATGGTTAAGCGACGGCCAGGTTTCTCTGGAGATCCTACAGTTGCTCTCCTCCGCCCAGAGTCGGTTAGCCAGGCGAAGATACGCTTGCCTGACCATCAGTTTGACAGTCGCAAGGGGGATGCTACATTGCGTAGTGGGTGCTGGAAGTAAAGTGCCTTTCCTGGCCAGCTCATCTGCAACACAGTTGCCAGAGATGCCGCTATACCCAGGGACCCAACTCAGGTGAACCCTGGCATGTTCCGCTAAGCTGTTCAGAGCGGCACGGCACTTTGCTACCAGTTTGGAGGAGGTATAAATACCTTTCAAGGAGTTGATTGCAGCCTGGCTATCCGAGAAAACACATATAGCCGAGGGGATGGGGGGTTGCGATCGCAACCGGTCCACAGCCAGCAGTATTGCCATGGTCTCCGCTTGGAAGACGCTACAGTGGTCCGGGAGTCGAGCAGTAATGCTGGCCCACAATTGGTCGCAGAAAACCCCACACCCGACTCTATTCTCAAGTTTAGAGCCGTCTGTGAAGATTTCGACGACGTCTGGCAGTGAGCGACGGTCCTCTGACCAGTCGTTCCTGCTGGGGTTCCCTATAGTGAACTTGCGCTCGAAACTAGGGGGAAGGACTATGTAGTCGGTCTGTGTCGGGGTTGGAAGATCCAGCCCGAGGATTCTGGGACCATGTTGTACAAAATTTTAATGCTGACCAACATTTAAATTCGACGTTATTCGATATGATAGATTTGAGTTGTACCAGCGGTGCCACGCCCTCTTGTACACATACAACAAATAATATCTAGAATTGCTCTCTTCCACATATACATTGTCATCCATTGTGTTAAAATTTCAGATCACTCAGACAAGTAGTTCAGACAATTACTTCAGATCAATCAGACAAGTAGTTTCTACTCGAACCCACATATTTGAATATCATAGAGGAATATCTATGGCAGCACTGTCAGCAAAGAATAAGCAAGAAAGAAGAAAGAATCACGAAAAAAAACCGATAGTATCGATAGTATATATTGTAGAAAAAACATCGATAGTGATGGCAAAAATGAAATTATCGATAGTTGCACAGCTCCATATACCCAGTGGGCCAGTTGCAGTAATGCCCTATTTGAAATTTGCACCACTGGCATACCTGAAATCGGGGAATCCCCAAGTTTGGTGCATTTAATACTTGACTTATGATCTTTGTAAACTTCAAGCTAGTTTTGCAGCTCTACTCTAAAAATAAAATAAAATAAAATAAAATAAAATAAAATAAAATAAAATAAAATAAAATAAAATAAAATACAATAAAAATAAGAAAAACAACTTTTTTTTATTAATAGTCTTTTATTTGCAATCTGTTCCATAAACATTCAGCAAAATTGAGGATTTAATTATAAAATAAAATAAAAAATAAAGTAAAAAAATAAGCTGCCGGGAACTCTATATAAATTTAAAGTATACAAATTTATACGCATATTATTTTTTCTTTAGGAAAAGGTATTAAACTTGATTAAACAATAAAACAATTTCGTTAAAAAAATGTCACTTATACAAGAAAAAATGCTTTTATTACAACTCAGATTTTAACTATACAATATTAGTAAGAAACTATCGATAGTAGGACTATCAGATACTTTCGATAGTTTGAGAAAAACATGCATCCAAAAAACTAAACTAATCAAAATGATTAAAAAACCATTTTTAAATTTCAAATAACAAAAAGGAAACAATTAATAGCAAAATAAAAATGATAAAATAAATATAAAGCTCAGACAATTTTGTGTTACGAGATCTATGTACATTTCACTTATTTATTTGTTTAGAAAAACGAAGTATGTCAACATTTGGTGTTTTTTTTCAGGTTGTAATCCCAATGGAAAACACAGATGGTAGTGATTCGATAGTATCGATAGTAACGAAAACCATCGATAGTGAAAATTAAAATTATCGATACTATCGATAGTGTTATCGATAGTTTTGCGGCTCTACTCTAAGCTGAATCTATATACAAATTTAAAGTTCATTTATATCTTATTTTTTCTTTAGTAAAAAGTATTCAACTCGATTAACCAATAAAAAGATATATCGTTAAGAGACTTTCACTTATATAAGAAAGAAACTGCTTTTATTACAACTCATGCAATAACTATATACAATTTTTTTAAGAGATCCTTTTCCAAATTTAACTGTAATGAAAAGAGCATAAACATTCACTTGGCAAAGTCAATTTGCTGCATGGTGCAAAATCCATATACGAGTAAAGACCAATTACAACACATCGACATGCGGCATCAAGTGAAAATCGTCAAATGATAACAACAACAAAAAACAGTTAAGGTGCCATAGAAAGTTGCAATAAAACGGACACGTGACTTTGGTGGCCATTGAAATGCATTCGCAGCACTTCAATTACACTTACGGACACTGCATACTCAATGCCAACGTTTTTGCCTGCTTTCCCTGCAAGCAACTCGGTAGTCGACTACAAAAATAACTCACTTCTAGTTAACTTTCATGACCTAACTATAAGCTAACTACAAAGTAATGCAGAACTTCCCAAAAAACAATGCAACTTTTGCTTTTTGGCATATTTTAAAGAACAGTTAATTGCTATTTGTTCTTATGCGATTTTATGTCACTAACTATAAGCTAACTGCAAAGTAATTCAGAACCCACCCAAATTTAATGCGTGCGTTTGTGGCATAGAAATTAAAAAAAACAGTTAATTGGTGTTTGTTTTTTTGCTCTTTGGAATTTTATTTTACATATTTGTCATTTTCTTTCGTGCATTATGAAATCATAATCAGTGCTTTAGCCTCGTGCGTGCGGTCGCAGTCCAGCGAAATAAAATTAATTGTGTAAAACTAAATTAAAAAACGTGAATTGTTAAACAATTTTATATAATTATTTCAAGCGATTGCTTTAATTTTCATTATTTAAGCTAAGCCAAAATGAGAGGTGCAAGCAAAAGAAAGTTTAGAAGGCTTTTGGAAAAGGAAATGGATTCGTATTCAAATAAATTAAATTCATGTAATATTGGTAAATCAGAAGCCACCTGTTCCTCTGCTAATGTGCAGAGCCAAAACAGAATTTATATTGAAAATATTAGTGTCCAAGAAAATTGTAAAAAAAAAAATGCATTAAAAAAAAATCGCTGATTGGTATTTTAAAAATAGGCCATCTCGCAAGTGTTTTGAAGAGTTGTTAGGTATTTAAACATTTTTCAAATAAAAAAGGAAATACAAAAATTTTAAATTTACATAACAATCATAAAAATATCCATTTTTATGGATAAAGACGTAACTAATAGTTGAGTTATAGATGATTTAAATAAAGTAAACTTGAAGTTAACTGAAATGTAATTAGTTTATAGCTAACCACAAATAAGATAACTTTTAACTAACTTTTGAATAACTAACTTCAAGTTAGTCGAAAAGTCATGCAGAGTCGGACAATTGACTACTGCCTAGGCCATCGCCATGTTAAAATAGTCAGTTGGCTCCATTGAAAATAATCCAACTATCAACCACAACTAGTTGAGAATTAGTTAGATTAAAGTGCGTTAAAAGTTAGTTGAGTTGCTGGCAGGGTTGCTACACTTCTCACTACTACTGTTAAAAATGCTATGGTTTTGCTTTTTTTTTGGGGGGAGGGGGAAGGGTAAACTGTGTTTTTTTTTGTTGGTCGTTTGTTTTTGGGTTTTGGCGTGGTGCCGTGCGGAAGTGCACTTTGTAACATTCTTCTGTCAATTAGCGAATTGACATTGAGGAGACACTTCAAAGGCAACAAGAAGGTCTCAAAAGGCCGTCAAATGCACAGACAAACGGACTAGCTTTGGCCACGGAGCGACTGCATGGACAAAGCAAGAAAGTCGAAAGCGTGGAAATGGGCGTGAAAAGTAGTTGCATTGCATACACTCACACACGGATAGTGGTGAAAGCATATGTCTGTGTGTGTTTGTGTGGTAGAAACGGCAAACAAAGGCTTTTACATGCAGCAAGAGAGACGACAAAGTATCGACACGAAATTGAAGTGAAAAGTTCGCATGTAATCCGCGAAAATGCACCTCTCGAATGAGTTTAATGTGCGAGTTGACGTTGTGTTGTTGTTGTTGTCGAATGGCAAAGCCACGCTGGTCAGCAGCGGGGAAAAGTGCAGTGAAGTTGAATGCGAACGAAAGCGCCGACCAAACAGTCGAAGAAGTGGAATCAACTGCAGCCGCGAACAAAAGGCTATTAAAACGTAGACTTTTTTGTGTTTCCAGCTTTTTTTTTGGTGGGCTTTGTTACACTTTGTTTTCAAATTCCTTTGGGATTTTTTGAAATTTTCTTTTTTCGTGGCGACATAAAGTGCAATTTTATTAATTAAAAAAGTATGAGTGGTGTGGCGTGGGGAAAATTCAAACAACTTTTCATACAATAACTTTAAGGCGACTGTGTTTTTTTCTTATTACACTTTTTCTTATTCACTACTGAACGGGTTTGTGGGCTAAAAGTTTTTGCAGTTTTCATGCTTTGTAGAAATTGTATTGTATGAGTGCTCTATGTATGTATTATTCTATGTGGTTTTCTATGTAAAAAACTACTAAAGAAAACGTTTTTAATTAAAGATAAGAAATGATGACTTTACAAACTGATACAATGTTGTAGCTTTCCTCATGGGTTCTTGGAAATATGCTTTATGGAACTTAGAGCTTCCAAAGAAGATGCAAAAAAGATTTGGTAGAGCTTATTGAAATCAAAAAATAGTCTTGGCGAAATATTAGATTTGTACCATACATACTAAACTTGTGCGACTTTCAATATAAAACTAAGGTCTAACTTCTTACAATCGTGAAGGGTCCACAATTTCACTCCCATTTCAAGTGGCAAGTTATACAATTTTTCTTATTTATTCTACATTCAGATGTTTGTTCTTTACTGTTGAGAAAAGGTCACTGAAAGGCATTCGGAAGGTATTTCTCTTCAACTTCATGCGCAGATGTTTGGCATTTTCTGCTGAGAAAATTGGCACTTTTTGAGATTCTGAATGAAACACACTGAATCATGATTTTTACAGTCCTATCTTGAAATAGTTGTACAGCATTAAAACAACTCTAGAGTCTTCGAAACATAGGAACAAAATTGTAGTCGATTAGTGCAGCGTTTAAAGTATATGAAAATATACAAAACTTCGAAATTTTCCCAACCAAGTTTATTCATTTGTTGACTGTTCATTAAAGGTTTTTGCGTTACCTGGCATTATTCAGATAGATAATAGTGCCTTCTTTGTTAAACAATGTCGTGAATTGCTGCTCATAGAGCTAATATTAAATTTGTGGTCGATCTTCTTAGTAATTATACTTCATAATTTCACTGAATTTTTAAGCATAGAAGCGATTGAATCGAGTTGCTTATTACTTATCTTGATTAAGTTATACGTACATACTTACGTCCATAAGTTCCAAATAATTTTCAACTGGCATTTGGAAAAGCAGATAACTTTTAAAATGGAAAAAATCCCATCGTTTTCTACATTTTCTTCTTGAAATTACTTTTAAGTAATATGAACGTTTGAACACTTTTACATTTTCTTCCGGCTGAGCATTGAGAGTGAAAGTTGATTAGATTTGATTTTAATTTCTAAATAATTGGTTGTTTAGCTTCAAATGCATACATTTTTTTCTTATTTGTAGATTAACAGATTAATTTAAAAAAAATCCCATTTAGTTTCTACATTTTTGAAGTAATGTGAACGCTTAAACACTTTTACATGTTGTGAATTTTCTTTCGGCTGGTATTGAGAGTGAAAGTTGATTAGATTTGATTTTAATTTCTGAATAATTGGCTGTTAAATTTTAAATGCCTGTATTATTTTCTTGTTTGTCTAATAAACATAGTTTTTTCTATAGTGAACTGATTTAAGAGAACCAGGTAGAATGACGTATGTCACAATGCTAAAAAACATTAACCCTGAATCTCTGTGTGCGCCACTGAGAAGGGTTTTTGGGTTTAACCCCCCCCCGAAATATCTCTAAGTTAGTACAGAAATTTAATTTATAACCAATCATCAATATTCAATCATCAATAACGTTACTTGACACAAAACATGCAACCAAAAATAAAAGTGTTTTCTAGACTAACTTTGGGCCACTGAACATGAAACTGAAGATAAAAAATTTTCCAAAAATCTTCGAAAAACCAGTGTTTTTCCTGTTGTTTCAGTTATGAGGAGGAGACAATACCTTTGCCTTTCCAGCAATATACAGATTGTCCAAATCAGATGAGATTTGTGGAAATTACTGACGGTGAAAGTTGAAAAAATGTGAATTTTTCGACCAATTTAAAAAATCATAAATTTTCGAATGTTTTTTGATAGATAAAATAAATTATCTCCTTTGGTTTTAAAATCTAATCTGAAAGATATATTATGGGTATTAAGGAAGGGTGTGTGCATCCCAAAGGCCGCACTTCCACTCGGAGACCAAAATGCCCCATTGTGAATCCCTTCTTAGAAGATTCTGGAGCTAGCCAGTGGCTCTCAGTCCAGGGCAAACCAATTCAACCTCTTGATGAAGGAGAGTAGATCCGAAATTTCAACTATTGCTGCGCAGGCCAGGTCTGCCAGGAACCTTAACCCAAGGTACGGAGACGGTGTTCCTGCAAAGCCGGGCAGTGGCACAGGTAGTGTTGGATCGTTTCCAATCTTCTTCATCTCCACAGCTTCTGCAGACATCACTGGACGAGAGGCACCATTTGACCAGCACAGATCCAATGGCGCAGTGTCCAGTAATGACTCCAACAAGCTGCCTAATAGAGGTTCGACTCAGGGACGGTACATATCGTGTTTTGCTCACGGAAAGGAAAGGCCATATTGCCCGGCAGGTACTGCAATCAGTTCTGCTCCGCCATGAGGACTCGATGTAAGTTTTGCTCAACCTGTCAATACGCAAATACAGAGCAGATATCGGAGGGAGCACAGAGTTATTCACTTCGGTGAGAGGCAGGGCGACCCCCTTTCTTGCCATCTCATCCGCTGCCTCGTTTCCTGCCACTCCACAGTGGCCCGGAATCCAGCAGAGAGTGACTCGGTGATGTCCGATGCCTTGAAGTGCAGTGCGACAACTCTGCACCACCTTAGATTTCACAGTGGCTGAGTCCAGCGCTTTAAGAGCTGCCTGACTATCCACACACACAATTGAATCGAAAGAAAAATTACAAAATTATAAAGCAGTGAGTGATAACACCAACTTTACATTTATTAAACCGCGCGAAAAATTGTTTGTTTTGCCGAGACCCCAAATATGGATATAATCGTGAAACTAGAGGTTATTTATAATATTCTGGCATAGTCAGTTTCTGACCCAAAGCCTCTTTTAAAGGAGTTGAAAATTTTAAGGACATACACTTTTAAAATATTTTTTTAAATATTTGCGGATGTGCAATCATGAAAATATGGGTATCAAATGAAATAGAAAAAATGTCTCCTTTTAACTAAATTTTTATTTTGAACTTTTAGGACCAAAATGTGACAGGTAGGGAAAAGATACATGTTTTGGATCTCAATCTGTAGATTCATACATCTAAATTTTATTCTATTTCAAAAATCTCAACAAAGTCCCCTCGAAACAAAATTCTGCATGCGCCACTGCCTTGAATGAATAGACAATAGTTTTAAACTAGGTGGGGTTTCAAACAAAAATGTAAAATTTCAAGAAAATTTTGGGGAATCGTAGCTATATTGGCAGCAACACATCTAATATGACAATTTATGTAGATGGATGAGTGTTTCATGCAATGGTCAGCTCAAATCCTGATTCAATCAATACAAAATTTAAAAAATTACGTTTTTTGGGAAAATTAAGCGAAATTTTAGTTGCTTTCAAACAACTTCTAATGCTTCAAATGACATCAGTGTGCAATAAGAAAATTAAGAGAAATTTCAGAGGCTTGTGAACAACTTCTAACAGCCCGATTCTGTACACTTGATAAATTCACCATATTGACTATTTGTCAAGTTTTTATTATTTGTCAAGAATCGGTATTCTATCCCAAAAATAAAAGCTCTTTTCTTGATAAATTGTCAAAACTGTGAATGCTATTGACAACAGCATACAAATTGAAATTTTGCCTATTGAAAATGGAAGAATTGTGCATGTTTACACTTTTACATCAGAGAAAATAAAAAAAAATGCCGTTACCTCCCACGAATTATTTTTTGTATGCAAAAAGCGCGTATTGTGATGAAACTATTGAAAAAAACGCACGAACTTATTTCCAGCCCAGCCAGGATTCGATCCAAGGGCGCACGGTATGAGAAGCCAGCGCGTACCCGCTGGGCTATCAAGGCCGGTTTTTTTTTTGCAAAACTTACTGTACTTAAACTGTTTGTCTTATTTTTTGACAATTTAACAACTGTCGCATATTCACCTTATGTTGAATTAAATGAGCTTTTTACTTTATCAATGTTGGATCAGAATACGAGCAAAGCTTTTGCTTGATAAAAATCTTGACAAAATTTCTTGATAAAAAATTTGTCAAGAATGCACAGAATCAGGCTGTTAATCTCCATATGACCATAACATGTACAGTAGAATCAACTTAAGTTACTCACTACACATTCAACTACAAATGCAATCTTTTTGAATGAACCTAAGCGGTTTGAGTACGAATCGTTTATAGCTCATAATGCAACAAAATATTGGTTACTTAAACGTGATAGGTACATAAGGATAGGTACTTAAGCGGGGATCACTGTAGTTATTTTTAACTATGAAAGTTCACCTAAAAAGATTTCCTAACATTTTCCATTTCACTACTAATTTCTATACTTTAACTATTTTCCAACTATTTCAATTTTCATTTAGTATTTAACTTATTAATTAATTTTTCTCTTCACTTTTGCATTTCTCTAGCATTTGACACTTTTTATCACTGCAAGCTTTCCCTACACTTTACTTCACTTTCCTTTGGTTTCCCTTTTCTTTCCCTTTCATGCCCCTTTGGCTTCTTGCTCATACTTTTCTATTCCCACTTACCCTTTGGCCGTCACCTACACTACTACTTTGCCACTTGTCTACTTTAATATCGAAACGTTTAACGCTTTCAAATTAAAAGCGCAGCGAAAAAAAATGTACTAAGTAGCAGCAGTAATTGCGTGCCATTAGACTTTGCAAAAGTTAGAAAATGAGAAAAAAAAAGTGAAAACGTACTAAAAGTAGTGGAAAAGCGGCGCGCGTACAAAAAGCATAGTTGCAGAAATTAAAATTTAGCTGTCCGTCCGTTGTATTAGCGGAAGTAGATACTTAATTATATCATGCACACAGCTTAGTTAAAGTTTTCAAGCTACAAAGTTTTTAATACGATTTGAAGCAAGTTTTTTTTTGCCTGACTTTTTGTAGCTTACAATTTTCCTATGACGGCAAATGGTTTAGCTTTTACTGACAGTTCAGCGGTAGCGGTTTAAATCTAAAGTTTCACAAATGTATAAAGCTAAATGAACAAGTGTTGAGGCAGTTTTTTATATTTTCATTTTAAATAAAATAAAAAATTCTTTAAATATTAAATAAAAAAACAAAATTGCTTGCTTTTGGCAAATAGCAAAAAACCAAATGGTACAGGTTAATGATTCTTTTGGCTGATACTACACTTTAGACTATGACATGGCAGCGGGGCTCTATTTATTTATACAAAAAATTGTATAATAGAAAATACAAAAATAGCACAATTGAAAAAGCGAAACACATGTTGCTGCGGTTGCTGCAGTTCGGCGGTGACTCAATGGCCAGCGACCAGTCATGATGCGCGCTGGTTCGCGGTCAGAACAACCGCCATAAACGGAAGCATTTAATGGCCAACATTACAACAAAATTCAACAAAAACCAAAATAACAATAAAACAGCCATAATAACAAACAACAAAAACAACAATCATTGCCTTTATGGCAAATATAATAACAATAAAAATGTGGTAATAAAAATATTTT
The DNA here is from genome assembly GCA_963971225.1 of Melieria omissa. Lineage (NCBI taxonomy): Eukaryota > Metazoa > Arthropoda > Insecta > Diptera > Ulidiidae > Melieria > Melieria omissa. Next base: position 77,802,548 of record OZ020268.1, on the reverse strand, counting down.
CCAGCGCACATGTGACCGGTGACAGGAAGACTTTCCTTTTCAGATTTAACAAAACGAAATAAATAGAAAAACTGGCAACAATTTGTGAAAACGAAGTTTGGAGAAAATATTTTACATTAATAAAATTGCAAAAGGTGTAGTTTATGACAAGTGACCACTGTGTTAGTTGGCTTAAAGGACAGATTTGATGGTCTTTTGGCTGTTGGATTCGTATGATTTAATGAGCGTGGGCGAAGGACAACGGCCTCCCGATGAATCCTAAAAAGACCGAACTAGTTCTGTTCACCAAGAAAACGAAGATTCAGGAATTTGCACAGGGTTTTCGAGTGGACAGGGTCCCCTTCCGTAATCTACCCTAACCTAATAATTCGTAAATGAGTATTTATGTAGTTGGAAAAAGATTGAAATGAGGACAAACATTTCATGAAAGGTGTCAACTTTACTGTGATCTTGTTTTAAACATTTTCTAGAGTTGAAATGTTCTTTTCAATTTAAATAAAAGATTGTCTGCAAGGGTTTGCTTTAACACTAGAAAGACTGTAAGTTTTCCATACCTATAAGGACTACATGTTATATCCGCTGATATCTCGAAAAGTACACATCGGATTTGGCTAATTTTTCACAAAAAAAATTTTAAAAATATACAATTTTCCATGATACAAAACTTAATGTTTCTAAAGCAAAAGTTGACAGAAATACTAAAGAAAGTACAGATATTTAAAAATGAATAACCATTAAAATGACCGCAATGGTCTTTCTAGTGTTAAAAATCCAGAAAATGGTTAATATTTTTTTTGCTCTCCACATTCAAATATGTCGAATTGTTGAATTAATAATAATTGATTGGCACGACAGCCCGCTTACGCGAGACTAAGGCCTAGCTTCCCGCCAACCACCCGTGTTGTGCGTGTGAATTTTGTACGCGGGTGGAAGGGACCAACAGTTTTATGCCGGTTCTGAACGGCAGGTTGGGAGCTTTTTCATAGGCAATTTTTACTCTCAGAGGTTTGCCATTTCCAGCTGAGAGGACAGCCACCGAAAGAGAAAACGAGTTTCCCGTTATTTTTTTTAGGTGTTACTACATGCAGAATTCGAACTTGCGTCGCTCTGCATGCGACTCGCTGGACCGCGCACTAACCAACTGAGCCACGGCGGATGACAATTGAATTGTTGAATTACCATTTCAAAATTTTCGATTCTATGGGTTTTGATTTTTTGGTGGCTTGTCAGCCAAACATTTTGGGCTCTACGGATACTTTTCAGGCCTGTATGATTTTATTTCAGATGCTGAATTAGATTAAATAAACCTGAGTTGTTCCATAGTCCAGATGGACGCAAAAAAGTTGGTCGTTGTGTTATCACAAAGTCAGATTAAGTGGCAGAGAAAAGTGAGAGGAAGGACGTGAAAAGACATAAAGAAAGGACATACATTTGGGGGTTTAATGGTCAAAACTTTCACGAGTGCTGCTGGTTAAAATATAGAATGGTTTATGGGTTCAGATGGTTCGGTTGGATTATAATTCCGGCACTACGTGCAGTAGGCGAAAGCACCAGAATTGAGTGCGTTAGGTTCAGCAACTTCTTTGGAGAGAGTTGAACTTCGGCTCAAACGCTCTTTTAAACTCTCTTGCTCTTCTTACTATTGGATAAAACTCTTTTATTATAACGTTTGGGTTTTGAATCGTCAGCAGTTAGCCGAGTCACTTTAACCCTTTCGACCCCAAAGTTGCCTGAGAACAACTTTTGATTTAAATACCAAAAAGTAATATCGAGACACAGGGTAAAATTCGAGGTCGAAAGGATTAACTGGCTTTTGGACTCTGTTCTCGTAGTTCCATACAACAATTTATGCCCTATTCAACAAGATTTTAAGACACTTGCGTCGAGCTTCCAGCAACTACTTGATTCTGAGAATATAAGGAACGCTTTAGAAATTTTATTAATACAAAATGCATGGAAAATAAGTTTTCGAACTTTCTTCTCTATATTCTTATCCCTTTCTATATGTTTTTCTTCACATTTTAATGCTCCCATCAGTGCTGAGTATTTTTTCATTCAATATTTTATAAAATTCATCATGCCCCAGTTTTGAATGCACATTCCTTCAATTCAATTCACTCGCCCTGTCAATCCTTAGTTTTCAATTAAAACGTACTTAGTTGTTGCAATATTGACTGTCAGTTGACACAGTGGTTCATGTTACATGTTTTTGCAGCATTTTTGCATCATCTTCGTTCCCCTTTCATCGCGCTTGCTGTGCAATTTCATTGCATTGCCTATGCATGCTTATGTACTGGTTTTTTTTTGTTTGTTTTGTTTTTTGTTTTGTTTTTTGTTTTCTTAAATCAGGATTTTCTCACTCGCACTTAATGCACATTTACAGTTCATTTTCAATTTTGCTTTACCGCTGCCGCAAACTTGCAATTTCAATTTTCATTTCTTCTTTGCGCTATTTGTTTTTGCCAAGTCTCAATGCGTTGACATCGCGCGTTTCGTTGGCATCAACAACTCAAACAAAAGTCGAAGCAATTTTAATTATGTTGGCCAATGCAATGTGCGTAGGATTGCTGGCAGAAAGAGAGAGACAGAGAGAGGGGAAGAGAGGGAGAGATGGCGCCACAGTAGGCAAAGTAGTAATGAGAAGTAAGTTCTTGTGATGTGGCAGATTTATAATAGAAAACGCGTAAGTAGTAAGAAAGTTCGAGAGACTTGCGTCAGATAATGCATTGTTGGGTTGGAAAGTTGATGGAAAAAGGGGGCATCGGAGAGGCTTAAGAGATGCAGAGTTGTAATTATATTAAAACTCTGGTTTTCAAATTGTTGTGCTTGCTAAACAAAAGTGATGGTAGCGATGGAGGCTTTGAGTTTATAGAAACTAATAAATAAAATTTTGCAGCATTTATTTAAAAAAATGTGAACCAATGCGATGTCCGGAAAGTTGTCAGCGAAGTTATTCAAGCTTACTTTAAATAAATAAATAAATAAATAAATAAATGAATAAATGAATAAATGAATAAATGGATAAATGGATAAATGAATAAATGAATAAATGAATAAATGAATAAATGAATAAATGAATAAATGAATAAATGAATAAATGAATAAATGAATAAATGAATAAATGAATAAATGAATAAATGAATAAATGAATAAATGAATAAATGAATAAATGAATAAATGAATACATGAATAAATGAATAAATGAATAAATGAATAAATGAATACATGAATAAATGAATAAATGAATAAATAAATAAATAAATAAATAAATAAATGAATAAATAAATAAATAAATAAATAAATAAATAAATAAATAAATAAATAAATAAATAAATAAATAAATAAAAGTTAACACCCCTGCTCCGCTACCGAAACCGCTGACGTTGCAGCAGGCGTTGCAGGTGCAACAACAGCGTGGGAATCGCCTAATCAGCAGTCTTAGGGCTAAGTAGGGCTGGATAAGTTAGAATTAAGCTTAGGTAGAGTTAGTCTTAGTTGGGACACGGACGACTAAAGAACTGGAAAACTGCAGCTGCGATTTGAAGTTTCTTCTTTGGAATCTACCGAGTTTTTGTGTAAGTATGGGCTGGCTGTAGCCAGCCCCAACTTTAACTGTATGGGCCGGCAGTGTGCCAGCCCCAACTTTAATTTTTTGGTTCGGCCGGCGTGCCGGACCTTAACTGGCGCCCGAGCAGGGACCCGCAATAAAAATGCGGGCTCCTTCGGTCTGGAAAAGGAGCGTGAATTTTTGCATGTGTTCTTGTGCAGCTGAGGTGGCAGGCCTAAACAAGCCGCACCTTTCAGCTAGTGTAGTGAATTCCCGTGGTGTGCAAGATAAAGGAACCAAGTGCAAATCGACAGTGAAATGATTAGTGAAAGTGTGAAATGGGAATTGAGGGAGCAGGCTGCGATTCCTACGGGACCCTCCAGCTTGGGAAAATAATGAGAGAAGAAGTTCTATAAATAAATATGTCCACCTTAAAAAAATACGTCCAAATCCTGCGACTCCCACGGGACCCTCCAGGATATAACGAAGATAAATCTGTGACCCCGAAGACCCTCAGATCTCAATAAAATAAGAAAAAGTAATAATAGTGATTATAAAATAAATAAAAAATTTTTTGAAAAACCAGTTCACTGTCGGTAGCGAGAAGTAATGGTGAAGTTAACAATTGGTTAATGAAATGTGCACCCACGGAGTTCGCGTAAAGCCGTCAAGGACCTGCACTAACATCTCCCGATCCGACCGCAAAACCGGCTAGCAATTTGTTGCCTTGCGATAGGCGCCGAAGTGATCCTGGTACGCCCTATAGGGTGCACGCTGTCGTACACATAAGAACACGGCAACCACTCCACGATCACGGCAGCCACTTTCGGGCGTTCACTTAAGAACACGCCTGAGATCGCGTTGTGCTCAAAATTTGCTGTGAAGCAAGCTGTGCCCCAGTAGGTCGCCTTCAATCTGATTGTCGGCGACTAAAAAGGATCCACACAGCCCTTCCTTGGCCAATAAATGACTCGATGCGTAGCGCCCCTCGGGGTCGAGGATGCCGTTCCCTTAAGACCACGGTAAAGCTTTCGCTAATCCTTTTTCCCTTTCTTTCCCCAGAAATGTTGATGTTGTAAGTGCGATAAGTCTAATCATCAAATTAAATAGTGCTGCGGGTGCTGAAGGTGCTGATCAGATTACGTAAAAGCCAAGTTGCTGCGAAGGTGGGTCACTGGAAGGTGTTGGTACGGTGAGTGATTGTTTATTTGTACGTCTCGTTAAATCTTTTGTGTAACTCAAACCGCGATGGACGGTCTTGCCCAATCCATTACTGAATTGAATGGGGCGGTCGCTACCCTTATGGGTGAGCTAAAAAAAGCGGAAAGACGAATTGTCGAGCTAGAGAAGGGGAACTCACTTAGTGAAGCGACGAGAGAGCAAACCCCGCTTCGTGGGCCGAGTACGGTGGAGGAACTGTCACTGATTGATCGGTTGCCGGATAGCGTAAAAGAGCTACAGGTCTTTGAGGGTGAACCGGCGCAATATGTGTCATGGGTACATACGGTGGAGGGGATACTGGATGATTATAAAATCATCCGTGGGAATCCCAAATATAGGGCCATCCTCAAAAGTATACGTGGGAAGATCAGGGGAAGCGCGGACAGCGCTCTAATATCGCACAACATTTTTGACGAGGATTGGCCAGAAATAAAGGGGTGTTTGTCACTACACTACGCAGACAAACGTGATATACGGACATTGGAACACCAATTAGGGCAATTGACTCAGGGAAGCTTGAAGCTTGACGAGTTTTACGCCAGGGTGAATCACCAATTCTCCCTCATTATAAATAAGGTGAAAACGGATAATTACTCGGCGGAAACGATTGGGGCTCTGATGGAAACATACCGTAACCGAGCTCTCGATGTATTTATAAGGGGGTTAAATGGTGAATTATCGAAAATGATAATCGTCCAGAGACCGAAGTCATTGCCCGAGGCATATACCGCTTGCCTTGATATCCAAAACCTAAATTTTCGCAATTTCCCGATCCACAATCAAACGAGAAATGTAGTGACGGTTCCGATAAACCAACTCTCCAAGAGGGATCTGCCCACGCCGATTCAGATGAGAAATATGAGGCCTATCTATACTAGTCCTCGCGCTTTCACCAATGAGCGTTTTCCACCACGGGGTAATTCGGGCCCTCGATATGTCAACCCATTCACGAGGAATAATGGAATAGCACCATCTAGGCAGGAAACCACGACCAAACCTCCCGAAGCAATGGAAGTTGATGGGTCCTTCCAAACACGGCGGATGAACCCTACCGGCAGCCAACCCTCGCAACTACCGCATTCGAATAAGAGGAAATCTTATTCAGATAATTATCCCAATAAACAACAGCGAATGTTTAACATTGTTGGCGGGGAAGAACAGAGTGAGATCGACCGGCAGGAGGAATGCGAGGATCAGGTAAATTTTATGATGGACGGTCATCCAGCGTACCATATATAAAATATATTACCAAGGGCGGAGTAGCACGGCAGTTTCTGGTAGACACCGGTGCCAATAAGAACTTTGTAAGTCCGCAATTGTCCGAGAATTGTGAGAAGGTACTTAAACCGTTTACTGTTCAGTCCGCCGGGGGTCAAATACGAATCACTGAAAAAGTACGGGGCAAATTCTTTGAGAAATTGGGAAATAATGCAACTATCACATTCTATGTTTTGCCGGGGTTGTCGTCCTTCGACGGAATCATTGGCGATGATACGTTGAAGGAACTGGAGGCGGTTATAGATCGCAAAAATAATCTACTATTGTTAAAACCGGACATCAAAATTCCCTTGTTCGAGAAAAGGTCGCAGCACATCTGCGAAATGATTAATGCAGATGTACCACCAAAGTCCTTCGCTGAATTAAAACGCTTGATCAATAAATATGGAATTCTGTTTGGTCCGCTAAATAATAAAGACATAATAGGAACAAGTATAAGGGCGGAAATCAAAACGACAACTGCCGAGCCCATCTATACCAAGAGTTATCCTTACCCAGCTTGCATGCGAGAGGAGGTGGAAAGACAGGTGCAGGAATTATTGAGCGAGGGAATTATCCAACCCTCTAAGAGTCCGTATAACTCCCCCATATGGGTGGTGCCGAAGAAACCCAAGCCAAGTGGGGAGAAACAGTATCGCATGGTGATTGATTTTAAAAGGTTAAACGCCGTCACGATCCCCGATACTTACCCAATTCCGGACATTAATTCCACCCTAAGCAGCCTCAGCAAAGCAAAATACTTCACTACTCTCGACTTGACGTCGGGCTTCCATCAGATAGCCATGAAGACTTCAGACATACCCAAGACCGCCTTCTCAACGATGAATGGCAAGTACGAATTCCTTCGTCTGCCTTTTGGGTTGAAAAATGCCCCAGCAATATTTCAAAGAATGATAGACGATGTTCTCAAAGAACATATTGGTAAAATTTGTTATGTGTACATTGACGATATCATTATATATGGCAAGGATGAGGATGAACACCTTAAAAACGTCGACATTGTCCTTTCTAAACTCGCCAAATCCAATTTAAGAGTAAATCTGGAAAAAACGCATTTTATGAGGAAAGAAGTTGAATTCCTCGGTTACATTGTTACTGCTGAGGGCATAAAGCCTGATGAGAAGAAGGTGCTAGCAATACAGAATATCTCCCCTCCGCAAAACCTTAAAGAATTGAAAAGTTTTCTGGGTTTGACCTCATATTACAGGAAATTTATTAGGGACTACGCCAAGGTGGCCAAACCATTGACAAATCTGACAAGAGGCGAGCATGCCCAAGTGAAAGCCAACGCCTCCAGGCGAGTCCCAATAACTCTTGACGAAGAGGGTCTGAAAGCCTTTAACATGCTAAAAAGGTTGTTGATTTCGAGCGATTTACTCGCCTTTCCCGATTTCGAAAAACCCTTCAACCTCACTACAGACGCCTCTGATTACGCAATAGGTGCCGTCCTATCACAGGGCGAAAATGGAAAAGATAGGCCAATCTCGTACATTTCACGATCCCTCAGCAAAACTGAGGAAGCCTATGCGACAAATGAAAAAGAGATGCTGGCAATAGTCTGGGCTCTGGATAATTTGCGTTCCTATCTGTATGGGGCGAAATTGATTCGGATCTATACCGATCATCAGCCCTTGACCTTTGCGTTGGGAAATAGGAATCATAATGCAAAACTGAAACGCTGGAAATCCAGGATCGAGGAGTACAACCACGAGTTAATTTACAAACCTGGTAAATCCAACGTGGTGGCTGATGCTCTCTCGAGGCTCCAGACTCAGGTGAATCTGTTAGCTGACTCGGGTACGGATACTGCGTCGGAAGGCGAATGCAGTACTATAACTGCGGATGAGGGAGAATGCAGCACTATAACCGCTGACGAAGTAGATGCACGAACGGTGACCGCAAGTGAGTCTTCGTCGACAGGCGCTACTGCCCATAGCGCTTTGCGAGATTCAACCGACCTTATACCACACGTGGAGGCCCCATTAAACGTGTTTAAGAATCAAATTGTTTTTAGAATTGGAATAGACTTACATTCTTGGGAATCACCTCATCCAAGTTATTATCGCCATTACGTATCGATGAGGCATTTCACAGAACCCAACCTGACCGAATCGCTGAAAAAGTTTCTGAACCCTAATCTAATTAACGGAATTAAAATTCCGGAGAGCCTCTTGCAACTCCTGCAAAATGTCTACTTGAAACACTTCTCCAAGTACAGCATTCGTATCACCCAAAGACTAGTCGAGGACGTTACAAGCGAAGAGCGAAAGTGCGGGATTATCGAAGCTGAGCATCGAAGAGCCCATCGGAACCCTCGTGAAAACGCACTGCAAATTTTAGAAAAATACTATTTTCCGCATATGGCAAGTTTAATTAGGAGTTACACTAAGAGTTGCGAGACGTGCAAGTACCAGAAGTATGACCGTCACCCGAGTAAACCTAAATACCAACCTACCCCAATACCGTCATATCCGTGTGAAATCCTTCATGTTGACTTGTTTGAGGTAGAGGGGTGTAAATTCCTTAGTTGTTTGGATAAGTTTTCTAAATATGCGAAGCTATTTCATATAAAGAATCGGTCCGCGATACTGTTGCGGGAAAAGTTAACAAAGGTTATTCATTTTTTCACAGTGCCAAAAATCCTCGTTACGGATAACGAGCGAGGCTTGTTAAGTCCTACCGTGTCGAATTTCATTAGATCTCTCGGTATCGAGTTATACCAAACTCCAATCCAAAAGAGTGAGGTTAACGGGCAAGTTGAAAGGTTACATTCAACACTGCTAGAAATTTATAGGTGCCTAAAAACGGAACTCCCAAGAGCCTCGGTAAAGGAACTCGTGTACATAGCGGTAGACCGATACAATACTTCTGTCCATTCTATAGTTAATAGAAAACCTGCGGACATTTTCCTAAACAGGGCAGGTAGAATAAACTACCAAAACCTAGCAGGTTTTCGAGAAAGGGTACTCGAAGATGTAAAGGCCTTAATAGAGAAGAATCAGGAAATGAGAAACGCCAGATTAAACGAAAGAAGGCAGGAGCCGAAGCAATACGACTCCGGAAAAGTAGTTTTTGTGCTTGACAAACAAATCAAGGGCAAGCACAAGAAGCGTTACAAGAAGGAAACAGTAGCACGAGATAACGGGGTAACCATATTAACCAACTCGGGAAAAAAAATCCACAAAACCCATGTAAGAAACTAACCTTCGGCAGCAAGGCTTATCTAATAAAAGATGGTAGAACAAAACAAAAAAAAACCAAATAATCATGACACCAAGCACCCTGCAGAAAGCACATAGAATATAAAAATAGCACCGAACAATTTACAAAATAAAAAATTGTTCAAATGAGAAGTTGAAAGTCAAGAAATGGAAATGCCATTAAGAGAAAAATCTAATAAAATAATAGATAAACCGTTTTTAAAATAATAAAGGAGTTTTAAGAAGACGTGCATCTAATAGTAATTAAATATGCTTAACACGCTTGTACTTAAGTAACACTAAGGAAATTGTGGTATGCTAACTTACCTTAGGATAATTACGGTCATTACAATATTGTCATTCTAAACAATGTTCAATTTAATTTTTAATTCTAAACAATGTTCAATTTAATTTTTAATTCTAACCAATGTTCAATTTAATTTTTAGTTCTAAACAATGTTCAATTTAATTTTTAATTCTAACCAATGTTCAATTTAATTTTTAATTCTAAACAATGTTCAATTTAATTTTTAATTCTAACCAATGTTCAATTTAATTTTTAATTCTAAACAATGTTCAATTTAATTTGTAATCCTAAGGAAAAATGTTCAATTAAATCCTAAGCTCCCTTTGTTTCAAATTTAAGCTATGTTCAACTTAATTTTAGGGTTGACAAATCGACGAACATACCGACAATTATAGTAATTTAATTCAGATTTAAGGAACAAGCAAACACGCCTTCTTAAGTAGGGAATCTAAGAAATTAAGAGTAACTAGAACATAAATAGGCTAACACTGATTTATATGTACAATAGACTGCTTTTCATCTCTGGAGCTTGTTGCTTCGACGTTTTCCCGTACAACACCCCCTTGGTAATGGTACAGCAGGGCGATGGATGGATTGTCAACGGTCATTTTAAGCTGATTCACGTGGTAAACTTGAACCTGATCGACGACGCACTAAGGAGTCTAACAAGTTCCTCTCAGCGAGAAGTGAAGGATGAACCAACGAGATCGCTTATAAATTTCGAACTCAGTGAAGCCCAGCGTCGTATCAATGAGCTACAGGGAGGTAAACTGCGAAACCGAAGGGCCATTAACTGGATAGGTTCCGCCTGGAAATGGATTGGAGGCTCCCCAGATGCGACGGATTGGAATCAGTTGCTCGAATCGCAGAATGAAATAATTAGTAACAACAACCGCCAATACAGAATAAACGAGGAACTAGTTAACGCAACGAGATGGGCAGTGGATAGGCTGAACGACCTGACACGATCCAGCAACGCACTAGGAAGGGAAGTTAGCCTGAAGCTTGTGGAAGATGCACATTTTAAAAGGGTACAAATTATCAAACAACACATTCACGAAATAGTCCGAGCATGCCAAATGGCCAAGGCGGGAATAGTCAATACCAACCTCCTAAACCGAGAAGAAGTCGAGCTTATCCTTAGGGAGGAAAGTACCTTACCATACCGAAACGCGATAGAGGCCATTGAATACACGACGCCATCTGTATACTCTAACGGTACGATGCTTCTCTACATACTATCAATACCCAAGGTGGACGTGGAGCAATATCGTGTACTAATGGTAAAAGCCACCACGCTGAATAGGAGAAGGGTTAGCATCAAACATGAGAGGATACTTGTTAGCAGAAACCAGACTTACGGCATCACAGGCGATTGCGTGACAGTAAGCAACACCACGATATGCGAGATGGGTTCCCTCGAAAGGGTGCCAGAAGCTAGCTGTCTTGCCCGCTTAGTAAAAGGGGGAGATGCGCCTTGTCACTACGAACCGAACCACGATGAGGTAATTGAGCTCATCGACCATGATATATTGTTCCTGTCCAACTTTAAGGGTGAAGTCCACAGCACGAACTCTTCGAAGTTTCTTGAGGGATCTTTCATCATTCGGCTGAACAACGAAACGGTCAAGGTGGGAAACGTGACATTTACAGGAAAGACGCTGAGCATATCACATTTGCTACCACCTGTCCTGGCTAACGTTTCGTCGCAAGGAATTAGACCCAACCTTGGGTATATTCACGGCCTGAGTTTGTCAAACATCAAACGCCTCAACAACCTGGATGCAATGTTCGGCGTATCAGCTTTAACGGATATTTGCATAGTAGCTGCTCTAGTAACCATCGGATACCTAACATGGCGGAAGCTTACGAGGAAATTCGTAATACCAGCAGTCCTCACAGGTGTGCACAAGGAGCAAGCCGAAAATCTGCGGGACGCAGATATTTGAAGGGGGGGCAGTTAACACCCCTGCTCCGCTACCGAAACCGCTGACGTTGCAGCAGGCGTTGCAGGTGCAACAACAGCGCTGGTCTTGTGTTAAAGCTGCTGACTGTGCGTCTGGCGAACATCCGGAGCTTGCTGGTGCGACAACAGCGTGGGAATCGCCTAATCAGCAGTCTTAGGGCTAAGTAGGGCTGGATAAGTTAGAATTAAGCTTAGGTAGAGTTAGTCTGAGTTGGGACGCGGACAAATAAAGACCTGTAAAACTGCAGCTACAATTGGAAGTTTCTTTGGAATCTGCCGAGTATTCGTGTAAGTATGGGCTGGCTGTAGCCAGCCCCAACTTTAACTGTATGGGCCGGCAGTGTGCCAGCCCCAACTTTAATTTTTTGGTACGGCCGGCGTGCCGGACCTTAACTTGAATAAATGAATAAATGAATAAATGAATACATGAATAAATGAATAAATGAATAAATGAATACATGAATAAATGAATAAATGAATAAATAAATAAATAAATAAATAAATAAATGAATAAATAAATAAATAAATAAATAAATAAATAAATAAATAAATAAATAAATAAATAAATAAATAAATAAATAAATAAAAGTTAACACCCCTGCTCCGCTACCGAAACCGCTGACGTTGCAGCAGGCGTTGCAGGTGCAACAACAGCGTTGGTCTTGTGTTAAAGCTGCTGACTGTGCGTCTGGCGAACATCCGGAGCTTGCTGGTGCGACAACAGCGTGGGAATCGCCTAATCAGCAGTCTTAGGGCTAAGTAGGGCTGGATAAGTTAGAATTAAGCTTAGGTAGAGTTAGTCTTAGTTGGGACACGGACGACTAAAGAACTGGAAAACTGCAGCTGCGATTTGAAGTTTCTTCTTTGGAATCTACCGAGTTTTTGTGTAAGTATGGGCTGGCTGTAGCCAGCCCCAACTTTAACTGTATGGGCCGGCAGTGTGCCAGCCCCAACTTTAATTTTTTGGTTCGGTCGGCGTGCCGGACCTTAACTTAAATAAATAAATAAATAAATAAATAAATAAATAAATAAATAAATAAATAAATAAATAAATAAATAAATAAATAAATAAATAAATAAATAAATAAATAAATAAATAAATAAATAAATAAATAAATAAATAAATAAATAAATAAATAAATAAATAAATAAATAAATAAATAAATAAATAAATAAATAAATAAATAAATAAATAAATAAATAAATAAATAAATAAATAAATAAATAAATAAATAAAAATAAATAAATAAATAATAAAACAAATAAGTTAAAAATAAAAAAAAATTAATTAATAACACAAAAACAAGAACGAACTAGAACCAACTAAAAACAAATGTTTGAGCAGTTGTGAGTGAAATTTATAGGTTTTCTGAGCACTTTTTAAATTTGAATCGGATTCAATGCTTTTTAATTTCACTTCACCTTCAAGGTTTTTTGGCTTAAGCTGTTTTTTAGATATAAAAACATTGTCAGTCTCGGCAAACGCAAAACTCATTACTTAAGCGTCTCCAAAGAACATTTAACAATTCAACGCATAAATTTTTAACTTACATACAACAGCAATGAATGAAAACACTTTGGGATGTGGCTATTTAGCTCACTTAACCTGAGGCCTGTACTGCGATAAGCAGTTCCCCAAAATATATGTGAGTGTGTATAATATTCATGTACAATCAGTGGCGCACATAGGATCTCGTTTTGGGAGGTTTCGTACACAACTTTGTGCCCAATACTATTGATGCCATATTTACCGCCAAAACTCCCCTTTGCTTGCGCCACTGACACACATGTTTAGTCGCTATTCCCACACGTACATTTTATACTCCATTCGAAAGCAAATTTAACCAAAGTGCCGCAAGCCGTTTGACAAATTCCACAATGACCATTAAATTTTGAGTTTTTACACAATTCGATTAAAGCTAAGTACGCGCAAATGTTTGTTGGTTCATTTGTCTCTATATGTGTGCGTGTGTGTTAACTCAACATTCATTCATTCATATATTTTGCACGCATTCGTAAATTTTGGGCTTTAGTCGAGCACCAGTGCGCAGCGCAGCATAAACAGCACAACAAATATGCTGTCAATAATTTTGTAGCCCACAACAACAACAACAACAAAAACAACAAAATAAAGCATCGTAAACGACAGCCATGACCAGCGTTTAAATTAATGCGAATTTATGACGAAATTCGAAATGCATTCGCCAGCGACAATGGCTGCCGCACTGTCGTCGGCTCTTCGGCGCATATCATAAACATTTTTTATATGAAATTCATGCGCAATTTCTTCATCGCCCCCCTCGCCACTCGAATTTTACTTTTCGACAGCAAATCGCATTGTGAGTGTGGTTGTTTGTTTGTTTTGTTTTATGAGAGTCGGTCGCTTCAGTCGCTCCCACAATTTGTGTCCTGTGCCGCCAACATTTTTCTTAGTATTAACGCACGAAATTTGTTTGTTTGTTTGTTTGGCTGTTGCTGCTGTTGTTTTTATTTGTTGTTCGTTCATTTGTTGGGCGAATTTGGTTTTTATTAGAGGCGGCGTATGTGATGTGCGAAATGCTGCAGTTATAATTTTTATGACCACACGCCGCACTGTCGGTGGGCGTTGGGCTTGCGGGCAGCGTTTGGATATATTTTACATGACTGTTTGAAATTTCTTGCTAAACTCATTGGAGTGAGAATGCGCGTACGTCTTGTACAAAGTAGCAGCAGTTGGCCATAAAATGCGTCAAGTTCAATAAAAGCAACAAATTCGCAAAAGTTAAGGCCCAAGGCCAATGCAATGCGAAGGAAGAGAAGCGACGGGTGGGGCGCTGCTTTGTTGGTCTGCACTTTTATGTTGAACATTAACGATATAAACAAATTGTAATAAAAATGTATGCACTCACACTCACACTCACACACACGCGCACACACACGCGCACACACACGCACACACACACACGCCCACACACGAACTGGGAGGCATACAACTTGTTAGCCGCGAGCCTTAATAAATGCCTGTGGTGGCCTTTTAAGAGTATTGAATGCAAAAACAAGCGAGGACACTTTGAAGGTTACGCGTATGGGATTATAAGTGGGTGATAAATGGAGTTAAAAAGGTTTGACACTTTGTTGAGGCCTCACTTGATGAGCCAGCAGACGTGTGAATTAGAAGATGTTGCTAGACAAAGAAGGGGGAAGGAAATGTAGGCAAATGGTCACACAGAAGGCAGCAAAATGAGGAAACAGTTTGAAAGATAGTTAAGCTTTTAAACGATATTTAAGTGCTCCATTTATTAGAAAGCAATTTGTCCACAACACATATCACTCATACGCCCTGGGTACCAATTTGCTGCTGCTAAGGGAGAGAGGAGCAAATTGCAGTTTAATTGGAGCAGAAAATGAGCAAAGTGTACTTAAATGAAGTGAATTTGTAGAAATTCAATGCTTTAGAATGACTCATGTGCTGGTTGCAGAAAACTGTGAAACAATCTTAGTTGATCATAAATAATAAATAATGTGTATTGAGTTTTCAGGAAAGTCACTTCGGTTTTCACAAATAGATGGCATTGGATATGTTTTGAAGCTCGTTGACATCCATAAGTTTTTAGTTATGGTTGTATAATGTTTATTTGATAGCTGACACTTTAAGCTTACTTTAGAAACAAATTGTGCACAGTTTTGGTTTCAGCTGTTAAGTCAAAGTCATTTTGAAATGGAATTCAAAACAAACATTTCCGACATATTTAACTCTTTTATTTTATTAATATTTTTTTATTTTAAGAGGAAAGAAAACCGCTAAAGTTCACTACAAAAATGTGTAATTTATAAAGTTAATTTCTTAACAGAATCAAGTGCCAGAAAGGGTTTAAAAAATTGTGTTCTGAAATTCATTCAATCAAAGAAGTCCTGCGCCTCAAAAATGGGATTTAGTTTAGTAAAAAAAAAGGTTAGAGTGATATTTGACGCTCTTTTGGTACGTTGCCTAAAAGTTTCTTTTGCACTTTGCACTAAGTCACGTAAAACCGGTACTAAAGTTCCATCTACAGTTTAACAACTTTGGTAAAAGATTTTAAATGAATTTTTAGTAAGTAAAAATAAACTGAAACTAATGTTTGTGTTGTTATATATAAACCTACTATACCTAACTATAACCTACAAATATAAACCTACTATACTAAAGTATTTAGAGGCTAAACTGCAAAAGCGCTGTGAAAAACAGGCTTAAATTTTGTCAATAAAAAAAATTACTCATACGTCACGTAAAACCGATATTAAAGTTCTATTATAATTAATAACTTTGGTAGAACATTTGAAAAAGATTTTTAGTAAGTAAAAATAACCTAAAACTAATGTTTGCGCTATTAAAAGTTACTCATACATCATGTAGGCCAAATATAAACAAACCATATTAATGTATTTAAAGGCATTGAACTGCATTGAACTGTGTGTGAGTTACTGTAATAATGCATTTACAATTTAGTAAATGTTTAAAGTTACTTATACGTCACGTAAAACCGATACTAAAGTTGCATTTGCAGTTTAACAACTTTGGTAGAACATTTGAAATGAGTTTTTATTGAGTAAAAATAAACTAAAACTAATGTTTGTGCTATTGAAAGTTACTTATACGTCATGTATGCCAAATACAAACAAACTATATTAAAGTATTTAAAGGCATTGAACTGCAGAAGTACTATGAAAAATGGGCTTAAAATTTAGTAAATGTTGAAAGTTACTCATACGTCACGTAAAACTGATATTAAAGCTCCGTTAGGAGTTAAACAACTTTGGTAACACATTTGAAATGAATTTTTAGTGAGTAAAACTAAACGAAAACTAATGTTTATTCAGTTAAAAGTTACTTATACGACCTGTGGGACAAATATAAACATAATCGGCCTTATGCTGAATATCGTCATCGTCTGAAAAAATGACGATACGGCAACTTTCGTATGCTGCTCATCGTCGTATCGTCAGCTGACGACGGAGTGCTATGCTCGTCATCGTTATCGCCTTCGCCTTTCGTCTATCGACGAATATTTCCATCGTCGGAAATTTTGCTGACGAAACTAAAACGATACTGAAATAAAATTGGGATCTCCCGTTTCCCAATGGCTTCCCTTTTCCAGGGAAGGGAGCGTAGTGTGGTGGTAACATAGGTAACAAGGTTGGCTGTGGTATTTTCTGCAGTCAGCGAAGCGAAGCCCCAGCTTTTCCTTCCACCTGATCATTGCAGTGTCTTCCAGGCAGAAGTAATGGCCATTTACCAGGTTTCTATATGACTTATCTGCGAAAACGCGTGCAAAGCGGATGTCCACATATACTCGGACAGTCAGGCAGCCATCAAGCCGCTCGCGGAGGCGACCACCTCATCTAGGCTCGTCTTGGACTTCCAAAAATTCTTAATCACTCTAGCTAAAGGCTCCAACGTCTCATTATTTTGGGTGCCAGGGCACAAGGTATCGTAGGCCACTGAGAGGTGGGCGAACTCGCCGGAGCAGAACGCTGCTTACCGAGGCCGCATCCTTCCTCCCAGTGGGGGCTCCGCTTGCATTGGTCAAAGAAAAATAAATTACTTGGTTTCAGGCAACGCAAATAAGTCCACTGTTTGCATTAACAGCCTCCGCTGCACCGTCGAAGATTTATTTTCTTCCTCGTCGCTTGAAAAAAAAAACAGCTCGTAATCCATTTATTTTTCAAATAAACACACAAATCATTTGAAGTAACAGAATTTCCCACGTGAAATACCCAAAACAAAAAATTTCCCACTCATAGAGTTGCCGTGTTTATTCAGTGCACAACGTTTCGTCTACGTTGCTTGTACAGCATACCGAAGTGTCGACGAAACGATAGATTTGACGATACACATAGACGATCGTCAACGATGAGTGAGACGACATTCAGCATAAGGCCGAATAATAATAATAATTGACTGGCACGATAGCCAAGCATACTATATGAAAGTATTTAGAGGCTGAACTGCAGAGGTGCTGTGAAAAACAGGCTTAAAATTTTGTCAATAAAACAAGTTACCCATACGTCACGTAAAACTGATATTTAAATTCCATTTGTAGTTTAACAACTTTGGTAAAACATTTGAAATGAATTTTTAGTGAGTAAAAATAAACTAAAACTAATGTTTATACTTTTACTTAGAGAGTTACTCATACGTTCTTTAGGAAAAATATAATATTTTCTAAATTAATTTATAAAATTTATTAATTATATATAATATGTTTATATTTAAGGCATTTAAGTGCAGAGTTACTGTGAAAAACAGGCTAAAAATTTAGTCAATAAAGAAAATTACTCATACGTCACGTATATCCGACAATAAAGTTTCATATGCAGTTCAACATTTTTTATTCGAGGCTTCATTAAAAAACTGCAACGTTTCTACGCTCTATAAACACCAGGCACACAACTTCATGCATGTATATATGTACAAGTGTTTGTGCGTTTGTGTGTGTGCGGTCAACTGAAACAAAAGGCCAAACTTTGCGTCAAAGTCGTTAAAATTAATTGAAATGGCTAAAAACAACGACACCATCAACAGTGTCGATTGTTGTGACAGCAACAGTAGTTGTTGTTGTTGTTGTCATTATCATCATTTGTAGTGCTAGTTGAGTGTCAGTTTTTCAGCGAATGGTAGAAAATGTTGAAATTGAATTTGCGGCAAATGCGGCACATGTTGGAGCATTTTAAATGCAGCGCTACTAATTAATACGAAGACATTTAGTTTTGCACTGAAATTACAAACACACATATACACTTGGCGTATTCAAGCCCATAGTTGGCTATGTGGCCACATCGATGTGTGGATAAACATGCAGACAGTGAGACAGACAGACAGACAAATCGGATAAACGCACAGACAAAAAAATTGCACAGACTGGCCAACAGACAGCCACACCACGGGGCAGACATGGACTGGCGGCCATCTAACGGGATATTGGGCGCCACAAATGCACACACACACAGTCTGCTGCAATGGTCGACAACAGTTGTTGGTGCAATTGCCCAAACAACTGGACAGACTGGACAAACTGGACAGTGGCTGGTGGCCATTTGTAAAGTTTTTACCAAAATCGAAACAATCCAAAATAATGAACCTTCACACAAATATCGACATACGCTGTCAAATCTATACGAATACGTTGCTATGTTTGTGGCAAATTGTTGGTTGTGTTATTTTGGAAAATTGTTATTGTTGCTATCGGGATGCTCTTTGGTTTTGATTTTTTCTGCAAGCCATATATGACTTTTTTGCTTCCGGTTCAATGTAAAAGAAGTATTACGAATTTTGTTTTGGTTCGTTTAGAGTTTGTTGTTGGCGGTTTTATGTTGGCCACTGATGGGCACAAACTGGTTTTACAGAACACAACTGGTATTCTGTTGGTTTGTATACAATCAACATGAATTCAAATTGTTCAATGGCTTACAAGATAATAAAAAGTTGCTCAAACATGTGTGTGGACATTTGGGTGGCATTTAGCATGACACAAAGTGGGTCAGAGTTAAACGTTAGGCTGTCAGTTATATGTGTGTGCTTGTCTGTGTGTTGAGGTGTGCGTGTTTTAGAGCAAATTGTAAAACAGCGTATAAATACACTTCAATCTAACTTTACCTTCAAATATGTATTTTTAACATTGACAGTAGCAGCTAAAATATTTCAAATTGATTCAAAACTTATAAAACATACACAAATTGCTTTCAATATTGAAACAAGAAAACTAAATTTTCAATTTCGTTACTCATATAATGGAATTTATTTTACTTTCATAAAAACGCGCCTCTGACAATTTACTTTAGCTGCCGCACTCAAGTCGTACTCTGCAGTCGAATATTGCATTTGCTTGCGCTGCACAAACCGCAGCCCACAGGCGGCGTCGGTGCTGCAACTGCAGCTATGCCACAAAATTAACAAAATGCCGCCGCATGTAGAAAACAAAACCAAAACCGACGATGCGACAACAAAATTGAAGTGTTTATAGAGTTGTGTCTGACAGGCGCAGGTAGCTGGCAACAAAACGCCATCAAACGGCAAGTGTCGTGTGGTTTGGTAGCGCACTCGTTCGCACTGCCATTTGGCAAACAACAGCCGAATGTGCGCAACTTAATTTCATTGCGCCGCAAACTATGCAATGCTGCTACTCGCTGCGCTGAACGCGTGCTTGCAAGAGTGTCAGCGCCGCCGCCGAGAGGCACAGAACACACACGTAATCACATACACACTCACGCTCACACACTCATCGGCTGTCAGTCAGTTATACAGATGCAGTGGCGGCATGCTTAGCAAAATTTACTTTCACTTGGCATCTAATTGAATGGCAGCTGCCTGATCCCCTCTGCTGCCTTTTCGGCAACGCGTGCGGTGAAATGAATGAAAGGAAAGTGCAGAAGCTGATGAAGGGTTTTCGGTGGTTTTAATTCAACTTTGCAACCGCGTATTTCAGCGTATTTGCGTACACCGCAGCGCGTTAATGAAATTTGCTGCGGTCGGAAATTGTTGCTGGCAATGCACCTGCCACATCAGCAGCAACAGTGGCAGCGCAGCCAACTAAACCACGGCCGGTGGAAGCTGTCGCTGTGTTGCTGGCTGTGCAGCGTCTTTGGTTCGCCGCGGCACACCATCGCTTCATGAGTTTTTGTGTCGAGTGACGTATTTGCTTGCTCTAATTGGATTAATGCGTTACAACAACAACAACAACAATAACAACAACAATGATAGCTACCACAGCGACATTGAAGGCAACTCGCAAATTTTCCCGCTTTGCTGTGCAAAAAACAGTTAGTACTCAAAGCAGCGCCGCCACTCATCACCGCAAGGTGCCCAACACTTTTCGACTGATGAAGAAAGTTGGCACTGTTGTAGTGTTGTTGCCGCTGGCCATGTTTGTGTTGGTGCATTTGTTTGTTTTATTGGCACAATGACGTCTTGCTGCCACTTCAAATTCGTGCGCGCTTATTTGTTTGCTGCGCAGCAAGTGCGCGCACATTGTTGGCTGTGTTGCGTATACGCCCCGCATAACTTTTGTCTTTTGCAAGTAAGTTGAGAGGAAGCTGCAAAATATCGCATCACTGCAAGGCACTGAAAACTAATTTGGTTTAATTTGATTGGAATTAGTGTGAAATATAGAATCACCAACCGCCAGCTGGAGAGAAATTTGTTGTAGAACAATTTTGTAATTTTCTGTTTTATTGACATGCGTTGTTATATAAAATATGTTTGATGACTTTTGCAATATGTTTGAATAAAAAATATTTCATAACTATGTGATTAATAGGACTAAAGTCTAAAGCTTATTTAAAGTGACTTGAAAAAATGGGACTTAAATTAAACTGTACAACACAAAAAAAAATAACAAGGTTCTGACAACGGAACGGGGCAAAAAAAAATACACGTGTATCGGCGTTTTAAAAGTTTACGTCTAATTTTTTTTAAGAGGGGTCAAAGTTTTCCCCTTTTTGCACATTCTTATTGTGAATCGTCATCGAAAACCATGTAATAACCTCACATTTTAGGTATATGATGTGTTCAGCAATTTGATGTAAAATACTACAAAGGAAATTTTTGTTCAGAATTTTTATCCTGTTGCTGCTATTTGAATGGGTCAATTCGACCCATTTTTTTACTAAAATGTCAAAAATGTCCTTTAAAACAGGACATTTTAAGGACAAAATGTACCACGAAAATATTCGGCTTGAATTCGGTTCGGTTTTTTCTTATCTTATCAAATGAATTAAATAATTAATAAAAACAACAACAATAAATTGTTTCGTCATTATTGAATTTTTTTATATTTATAATCTTTTGAAAAGGCGTTTTTTCGAAAATCTTATCAAATGAATTAAACAATTAATAAAAACAACAACAATAAATTGTTTTCTCATTATTGAATTTTTTTTATATTTATAATCTTTTGAAAAGGGGTTTTTTCGAAAATCTTATCAAATAAATTAAACAAAACATTTTTTCTTAAGCAAAAAACTTATGAAAATTTTTACTCAATTCAAAGTCCATACTTGATTCAATTACTTTTAGTTGTGATCTTAAACTTAAACATTTTTCATTTTGGCCTTAATTTCAGTGTTCATTAATAACAATTTTCTTATAATATAAATAAAATCGCCCTCAAAAGCCACTTATTTAATATTTTATAAATCTTCACATACATACTTACGATACCATACCAGATGAGAATGCGTGTGCGTATCGCGCACAGATGCCGCAATGCTGGCAGACAAGCGCCAAATCAGAATTGCCGACAACGGAAGCGGAAGTCGCATAAGAAAATTTTCGCTTGAATGTCTGTTGCTGTTGCTGCAGCTGATAACAAATGGCGGAAATGCTGCACTTATAATAAAAACAACAACAAAAAGTACAAAATTATATAGTAACGAAAATCAACACCGATAACAACAACAATAACAACAATCACAATAACAACATAAGCAGCCAATATGCGCGGCAGCACGAACCAACCAACTAAGGCCAGCAACAACAATGCCAACAACAGTAGTAGCAGCCGTTGCAATCATTTTTCATGCGGCATATGTGCGTCGACTTATGTGCTTACACATTCAAATGCATGTGTATGTGTGTGTGTGTGTGTGAGTAGACACATGCAAACACTCACACATGCGAAAGCATGCAAACTTTCATGCATCTCAAGTGCAGTGTTGCAACATTCCTGAGCGAAATTGTTGTTGTTGCAAATGCCAATGTACATTTTAGCCGCTGGTGCAATTCCCAGACTCTTCCACCCACTCGCAGTGGTGTTGTGTGGGCTTTGACTGCTTTGCTTGGTTTATTTTTTTTTTGATGTTTTGCAACATTTTGCACTCTTACTCGCCGAATTTGCCTATCACCAACTACTCAGTGGCAACTGCGTCTCATTCTCTGCTACTTTGTGTCACCCCTTACCCCCTTACACTGTCGCTTTTCTGTGCTACCCTTTTTTTGTAAGCTCATTTTTTTGCTTTGCATTATTGTTTCCTTGATTTCTTGTTCACAATAATGGAAAATCTTACAATTTTCTGCTTTGTAAATCTTCATATTTATTACATTTGCCGTTTAGCTTTTTTGCGTTGGCGCGTCGTTCTCGTTCTCGGCGTCGTCGTCGTCGTTGTTGTTGGCGTTGGCATTGTGCGCTTTTATTGTATATTTGTGTATTGTTAACGATTTGTGCTGCCGTCGACCTGTGCACTGATTTTGTTTTTGTTTTGCCATTTACAATTTCTCTATTTCATCTCTATTTCAGCGCAACATGCGTCAGTTCGACTATCATTTGCCGCTACCCGCTGTGCGCCGCATCAAAGTTTTGCCGAATGAATACTTGAATTGTTACCTTTTTTGCTGAGTGCAACTTATGTGCCGCGGCCATAAATTCGCGCAGCTACACATGACATTGTAGTGTTGTTGCGACTACTCTGTTGCTACTCTTCGATGATGGAGTAATGGAATTTCCGCTTTAAATATAATGCAAGTTGACTTTTGCTATTATTACATTTTGACGACGCTGTGCTGACGCTACGGTGGGCATATGTACTTACTTGCCATCGCATAAGTGTGTGCAGCTTAAGTTGGATTTTTGCATTTTCTTGTCGCTGCTGGGTATGCAATTTACGATATGTTATGAAGAGCTCAACAGTGAAAGAGAAGAAGAGACAGTCGCATTACAGTTGGTTTGAATATTAATAAAAGGCGCCCAGTTTCCTCGTCAATATTGGTGAGATTTCAGATAATAGGTCGAAGGAATTCAATTTTGTATTCAGTGAAGTTCTGGCTTAAGTTTGCGTATCAGTTTTGCCTGTTGGGTCGAGGCACGTTAATCAAAATTTTTGACTGTCTACATGTCGTGAGGTTATGCCAGTAATATGTAGTCTTGTGCTCAGATAAGCTGATTCAAGTCCTATAAAACTGATCGTACATTCAGCTATGACAAACTTGTCTGCCTTTTCGCTGCCTTCGAGATTAGAATGTCCAAGGACCCACATAAGTGTTACGTATTTTTCAGTGCTTAGCTCTTTCAGTTTGTAGACAGAACGATTACAAATTTGCATTGCTGAATAGCCCTTTGACTTAACACAAAACAAAACATTGTTCGCTGCCCACCACGGCGTATACGTGTTATTTTTTGTGCAATAAAAAATATTGAAATATTGAATAAATTTCAAAGCAAACAAGATGAACAGGTACGCACAAAAGTGTTACGTGGTTTTCAGTGCTTAGTCTGTAGAAGAAGAAGAAGAAGTAGAAGAAGAAGCAGAAGAAGAAGAAGAAGAAGCAGAAGAAGCAAAAGAAGAAGAAGAAGAAGTAAAAGAAGAAGAAGAAGAAGAAGAAGTAAAAGAAGAAGAAGAAGAAGAAGAAGAAGAAGAAGAAGAAGAAGAAGAAGAAGAATAAGAATAAGAAGAAGAAGAAGAAGAAGAAGAAGAAGAAAAGAAAAAGAAGAAGAAGAAGAAGAAGAAGAAGAAGAAGAAGAAGAAGAAGAAGAAGAAGAAGAAGAAGAAATACGCTACTACTGCTTTCAGTCTGTACTCAGGACAATTAGAAATTTGTGATGCAGATGTTGGTTGATAAAATAAAACACGTCTTACGTCTTGTTGTGTTAAAGTGTCAAGGAAGAAGAAGAAAATTGTATTCACCATATTGTGTGACATTCGCATTAAATTAACGACCAGCCTCTTGACTTAACCCTATCGTTATTTTGTTGCCATATAGCAGTATGCTACTTTGTGGCCGTCTGCATCCTCTATGGTAGCAAGAATAAATTTTTTTGTTGGTCCTTAGAATAGCTTGAAGCTTTAGGAAAAATACGAAATTAACAAACTGAATATTTAAGTTTAAAGAAGAGAAGTATACACGTTTTTTAATGGTATATCTTGACATAGTAAAGGAAGAAGAAGCAGACAAAATTAGATAACTTTTAAATTTGACGTTTTCTTTTTATTTAGATACTTCTTTTTTAATTTTGACTGAAGTAAAGGAATATATATTCAAGTTCTTGTTATGTGTAAAAAGTTTTATGTTTAAGTAATTATTACAGAAACAACAATGTGGTTTCTCTCATAGAAAAACAATCTAAAATACAGGGTCTGTGCATAAACATTACGACAAATAACCACATAGAAGCCTAAAAGGTAAAATTAAAAATTTTAACTTGTCCCAGTAAAAATCTGTAGCGAATGGGTTAATATCTACAAACAAAACATTGTTCTCCGCTCAACGTGGCGTATACGTGTTATCTTTAAAGCCATTAAAAAATTTAAGCCTATGCAATAAATATCAAAGCAAATCAGTTGCGGTGGCTTAAAAAATTCACATAGATATCAGATAATTTACAAAATGTTAAGTGAGAAATTTTAATTTATGAAATAATTTGTCAATAAAAAATAACAATAACGTCAGTGGATTTTTCTGTTTATAAGCCTTCATAACTGAAAATACATTTTTGTAGTGCCAATAAAAATAATGATAAAAAACTTTGCGGTGACATATGTGGTTTAAAAATGCAACAATTAAGCCCATTTGACATACTTTAATACTTTATGAATAGCAGCCAATAAGACAAAAATCCATATTGATATGGTAAAATATGCGGCAAATTTTTGAGAGCGAATGCAACATCGATTGCGATTTAAATTTTTATTGCATTCTATGAGTAAATATGCACAGAACAGGTATGCAGAACAATTTTGTAACAACTTTTTATAACGCTTTAATTTCAGTTAGTGTTTTTTTCAAAGTGGCCAGTAGGTCAAACACAATGTATAAAAAATTGAGCTTAAATTGCTAATCATTCTAAGGTCATTTGAACCGATTGTGTTGCTTATATTTGGGAAAAGTAAAAGATGTTCAGTGTACTTATATTTATGAATCTCTAGGCAAATGTTACTATCCCGAATGTATTCGTTATCAACTCATTTCTGTGCAATAAATCTTATGAAAACTAACTAAATACTTTATGTTGTTTTAATAATAAAATGATTTGAACAGAAAAGTTATGAAGAAAGGATTAAGATATATACAAATATAAACAGTTTCCTCGATTGTTTCGTGTATTTATAAATTTCTTTAAATATGTCCAAGCATTTCTTTGTACCAGTTACAAAGAAATTTTTTGCTAAAAGCCTTTAATATGGATTCATGGACATTGTCTGCCTCTTTCAATGTATAAATCCCATGACGAGCTTAAAATATTTCCAAGAATACTGATGCAAAGAAATTGCATGCTAAAATCTTTTCACATGGATTCATGAACATGAATCTGTTTCCTTTATGTTGAAGACGGCGACAAAGTACAGCAGAGTTGTAACATAGTCATTCCACACTTTTCAATCGATTGTTCAGACCATTTCTTGTATTTTTGTACAATCAATTGTTCAGACCACTTCCTGTCTTTTTGTTCAATGGATTGTTTGTTTAATCGATTGTTCAGACGAATACTTGTCTTTCTGTTCAATTAATTGTTTAAATCATTCCTTGCCATTTCTTGTCTTTGTCCCTTGTTCAGACCAATTTTTGTCTTCCCCTTGAATCGATCCACTCCTTGTCTTCTTATTCAACCGATTGTTAATTGCACTCCTTGTTTTCTTATTCAACCGATTGTAGAGTCAACTTCTTTTCCTCTTATTCAACCGATTGTTGAGTCCACTTCGTGTCTTCTTGTTCAATCGATTGCTCAGACCACTTCTCCTCTTCCTATTCAATCGATTGTTTAGACGAATCCTTGTCTTTCTGTTAAATTGATTGTCCAAACCATTCCTTGTCTTCTTCTTCAATCGATTGCTTAGACAACTTCTTGCCTTCTTGTTCAATCGATTGTTCAATCCACTTCCTGTCTTCTTGTTCAATCGATTGTTCAGCCCACTTCTTGTCCTCCTATCGACTGTTCAGCCCACTTCATGTCTTCCTGTTCAATCGATTTCTTCGACCACTTCTAGCTTTCTTGTTCAATTGATTGCTTATACTATTCCTTGTCAATCGACTGTTCAGTCCACTTCTTGCCTTCTTGTTCAATCGATTGTTCAATCCACTTCTTGTTTTCTTGTTCAATCGATTGTTCAGTCCACTTCTTGTCCTCCTATCGATTGTTCAGTCCACTTCGTGTCTTCCTGTTCAATCGATTTCTTGGACCACTTCTAGCTTTCTTGTTCAATTGATTGCTTAAACTATTCCTTGTCAATCGACTGTTCAGTCCACTTCTTGCCTTCTTGTTCAATCGATTGTTCAATCCACTTCCTGTCTTCTTCTTCAATCGATTGTTCAGCCCACTTCTTGTCCTCCTATCGACTGTTCAGCCCACTTTATGTCTTCCTGTTCAATCGATTTCTTCGACCACTTCTAGCTTTCTTGTTCAATTGATTGCTTAAACTATTCCTTATCAATCGACTATTCAGTCCACTTCTTGCCTTCTTGTTCAATCGATTGTTCAATCCACTTCTTGTTTTCTTGTTCAATCGATTGTTCAGTCCACTTCTTGTCCTCCTATCGATTGTTCAGTCCACTTCGTGTCTTCCTGTTCAATCGATTTCTTGGACCACTTCTAGCTTTCTTGTTCAATTGATTGCTTAAACTATTCCTTGTCAATCGACTGTTCAGTCCACTTCTTGCCTTCTTGTTCAATCGATTGTTCAATCCACTTCTTGTCTTCTTGTTCAATCGATTGTTCAGTCCACTTCTTGTCCTCCTATCGATTGTTCAGTCCACTTCGTTTTTTCCTGTTCAATTGATTTCTTGGATCACTTATACCTTTTTTTGTTCAATTGATTGCTTAAACTATTCCTTGTCAATCGACTGTTCAATCCACTTCTTGTCTTCTTGTTCAATCGATTGTTCAGTCCACTTCTTGTCTTCTTGTTCAATCGATTGTTCAGTCCACTTCTTGTCCTCCTATCGATTGTTCAGTCGACTTCTTGTCTTCTTCTTCCATTGATTATTTAGACCACTTCTTGTCGTTGAATTGAATTTTTAGACTCTTCCTTGTTTTGCTATTTAAGCGATTGTTTAGTCCACTCCTTGTCTTCTTATTCAATCGACTGGTCATTCCACTTCTTATCTTTTTATTCAATCGATTGTTCAGACCACTTCTTGTCTTCCTGTTCAATCGATTGTTCAGACCACTTCCTATCTTCCTGTTCAATCGATTGCTCAGACCACTCCGCAAAAAGGATTAGTCATGGAAAATACTTTTTGATTTTTCTCAATAGTCTTTCTGCACTTTCTGCTCGGTAAATGGTTCGGACCACTTCTTGAAAAGTCAGTCCGAGAAGACATATTGAAATTTCTCGATTAATTCAAGACATAAAAAGGTTTCGTTTTTTCAAAAATCCCCACTTCAAGTTAGTCAATAAAAAACCTGTTTGATAAGCAACTACAAAAAAAGTTCAATTAAACATTTATTAAAGTGTTGAGTGTTAATTTGATATTCCTTTGACTGTTGTTGCGGCTTAGGGCGTCCATTGTGCTCTGTTAGACTGTGGCAGAATTGCGGTTTCTGGTTTACTGCACGTGAAGCGAGTGTTGCAACTATATGCAACAATGCAGCAATGATGACTTTTATGAGCTGCCTCAAATTACATGCCACACACCGTTGCCCAGCCCAGCCCAGCCCAGCGTCACGCATTTTCATGCATGTGTGATTTTAGCTCCGCGCACGCCGCCCCTCATCGCTATTCGCTCGTCTTTGCGTTTTTCCCGCAGCTATTGGTTTGTAAGCCATCAAGCAAGCTACATTTTTTTTACGCCACGTTGTTGCTTTAGTGCATGTTGCAGCTTTGCGGTGTGGCGCCATTGTTAGTTGCTACGCCTCGGCCACACCCTTATGGCGTAGCTGCTTTTTATGTTGTGCCACATTATTAATTTCATAATTTAATTTTTACTGCTTTGCATTTTTGCCGCCGCAGTTCAACAGCGCACATTGCAGCTGCACATTTGAATGTTGTTGTTGTTGCTGCTGCTGCGTGGCCATAACATGAAGTGCGCTTAAGCGTGCACAATAAAACAAATAAAATTCTATATAAAAATGCATGAGAGCAGCAAATGAAATGCAAGCAACAGGAAAAGAAGCAGCAAAATAGATTACAAAAATTGCGCGTAAAAGCAAACCAAAAGCAAAGGCAAAGCGCAGAGGAAAGAGCAGAGAAAATTGAATTTATCACTCAAGTATCTGCTGTCATTGGTGTATGTAGTTGTTAGTGTTGTTGTTGTTGTTGGGTTTGTTTTTTGTCTTAGCAGTGGTTGCTTAGTTGGCTGCTGTCAACGTTCGCCACGGCACAGTGGTGCGAAAACATAGATTGATGGGTAAAGAATGTGAAAAAAGAAATGCTTTGGTTTTGATAAATTTTGTTTTTTAGTTGTTAGAAGTTGAATTGGGATTCGAACATGGGATCTTCTGACATGTAATTCAATGCATGCAAAAGTTATGATTCATCCAAAAAACAGATTGGTCGAAACGATTGAGTCGATCAAGAATATACAAAGTGTGACAATTATGTATTAAGACTGCCTCTAAAAAACACAATTAAAACACGATATCTGCTAATTCTTCGGTATATTTATTCGAAATATTCTGCTCCTGATTATATACATTTGTTACATCGATTTAATAGTGATTCAAACGCGTGTTCCAGTTAATTTTTCGGAATTACCTCCAATGCCCTCGTCGAAGCCCGTTGTATGATCTGAATGTCATCCAAAAAGTATTCTTTCAACTTCAGTTTCGGGAACAAAGAGAAGTCGCACGGTGCCAAATCAGTGAATACGGCGGATGATTCAACACCCGATTCCGAGCCAAAAATTGACGAACAATGAGTGCTGTGTGACTCGTTGCATTATCGTGCAACAGAGACCAATTTTTTGAATAGCGGTATTCTGGTCGAATACGACGGATTCTGACCATCAAAGGCTTCAAATCTTCGAAGTCATATGCGGCAGCAACTGTTTGACCAGTTGGAACAAAATCTTTTTGGATAATTTCTTTGCTGTCGAAGAATGTGATGAGCATTGTGTTGATTTTTGATGGAACTTTTCGTGTTTTTTTGGCTTGTGGTGAGTTTTTTGATTTTCATTCGGCACTGTGACGCTTGGTTTCTAGATCGTATTGGAAAGACTATGTTTCATCACCCATAACAATTGTTTTCAGGAAGTTTAGAACATTTTCTGCGGCTTCAATGATGTCTGTAGAATGACTGACTCTCATTAATTTTTGCTCCTCGTTCAATGTGTATGGAACAAATTTTACGCAGACCTTTGTTTTGCACAAATCTTCGTGAAGAATGAGTCGAATAGTTTCTCTGTTCATGTTTAAAGCCTCTTCCATCATTTTCAGTGAAGCATTGCGGTCTTCTGCAATAAAATCGCGAACTTTCTTTCGCGAAATTGGCCTTCCTTCTTGTATTTCATCTTCCAGCGACTCTCTGCCATCCACAAAACGTTTTTGCCATAAAAAAAACATTTGATCTTGATAAACAAGCATCGCCATACGCTTGCTGCATCATTCGGAATGTTTCTGATGCACTTTTACCAATTTTTGCGTGGAATTTAATGACCACACTTTGCTCCAAGTTAAAATTTCAACACCAAACGAAAATGTGTTTTGCAAAATGAATTTTAATAAATATTAATTGTCAACCAAATGTCATGAAATTTTGACAGTTAGTAGAGGAAGGTTGAAGCTTCGAAACGCACATAGATGGCGCGCTTGGTTTGTGAGATATGTTATGTTTTTTTATGATATTGTTACAAAAATCTCAAGTTTTCCAAGGTTCGTTTTGATTGTGTTTGAAAATAAAAACAACTTCAGTTATTCAGCGCAACGTAGTCAAAACTAACAATCACTTTATTTACAGATCTACACTTCGCTTGTATCCACACTTGTTACCACCTTGCTTGCTCGACCCATTTCGCTGCACACTGCTGCTTTTATACCAGTTTTGTTATCGCGCCGAATTTCTTGCAACTTCCAATTGGAAAGCGCTCGACCATACTCGCACAGCCCATTTCTTCGAGAACCATCCTTGCCATATCGGACTATACCAAGCGAATTATACCAAATTTGCCGTACTTCAAAGTGCATGCCTAAAAGTATGCTTGGAAAAGCGTTCATGCACAACACAGAGTGCCTCTTCGTTTCAATATATTTCAAACATTAACTGGTTTATAGAAATAATTATATATTTATTGTTTATTTTTTTCATTATGCAGTATATTTCTTTCATATTTCTTACAATCGTAAATGCAGTGGCGCACACAGCATTTAATTTAGAGGGGTTTCAGCACAACTTTTGGGCCCAATAAAATTTGAAATCATATCTTGTAACAGCAATTTTTCTATTTCGGAGGACTTAACCACCCCAAACCCCCTTTTGTGTGCGCCACTGCGCATATGGCATCACTGTGCATCGTTGCCACGCTATTGGAACGCTGCCTTGTTATGCTCTTTCTCAACTTTAATACCATTAAGTAAAGTTGAAGTTATTTTTCTGTTGCACCCTATTGTTGTTGTATTTGATTTGATATCTATGTGTGTGTGTGTTATATTTTGAAGCGCATTAGCAATAAAAAATCTTAGCGAACGCATGCCATACTACACACACATATATATACATCAAACACACATACAGCTACCAATGTGAACCACACAGCCACACACACACACACTTCTTTTATAACTACATATATAAGTACACATGCGTGTATGTGTGTATGTGTGTGTGTCTGTTGTTGTCTGCTTGCTAGCGGCAGTAATTTTTATGTTTATTGAAAAGCTTTTAGTCTGCATTTGATAAGCGCCACCCACCCACGCACTCATCCCGCCCGCCAACTTTTTCACATGCGCTGCTCTCGTCACCGTCGTGCACTGTGTTGCTGTTGCACACCGCCAACTGTATCGCGGTAATGAAAATGCGACGCGTTCGCAGTAAAAACTTGTTAATAAAATATTCTCTTTTTCTTATTTTCTTATTTTTTTGATTTGCCATAAAACAGCACGAGGCACACTAGCAGTGCGGTAGCTGGAGTAGCTGCTGGCAAATTGGATAGAAGGTGGCCGCGCTGCGCTGCGCTGTGCAGTGCAGTGCGGTGCGATGCGGTGCTCTGCTGGCGTTGCACTTAAATATTGAATAAAGTCATTTGAATGTGATATATGCGCGATTCAATCATGAGAACGCCAACTGCATGAATATGAAATGAATGTATATCCAGGCGCAGCGATTGTATATTTTCTAATACGTGTAAGGATTTTAGTGATTTATTGAAGTCAACTTTTAATAAGCCATTTACTTAGAAATGATATAAAAAAAAGAATAAAATTTATGACACTTGAAAAAGCTTCAGTGTAGTAAAAGTAAATGGAAACCTAAGTTTAAAAGATGATACTTTCAAAATTTAAGCGAGCTGCATGAAATTATTTCCATTTTGTTTTTTGTTTTGTGATTCATTCGTTTTTACTGCCGTACATGAGCATGAAGGGAGTAATACATATGAAAAACTTGTGCTTTGCCAATACTAAAGAAAGCTTAATATTGCTTTGTCCTGAAACACAACAAAGAAAGTATTTTTGGGTTCAAAGGATTTCAGTGTTTATAAAATTTTCTTCGATCTTACTACCTCAAAAATTTCGTATGCCTTCAGTACAGCCTGACTGTCAACGAAGGTATGTTAGTGATCAATGGCGCACACAGGATATCATTTGGTTGTAGTTCCATACAGAACTTTTGAGTACAATACCATTTGAAATCAAACAATTTTTTTCCTTGTTCATCGCTCTCGGGAGCATAAGGCCTGCACAAGACCGCCTTGTGTAGGTTACGTTAATCGGCTGTAATGTTCTGCCAGGGTAGGTGATTGTAGTGCCGCAGGTAGTCCTAAGTGATAGGGCTGCCATCTAACGCCGCTTAGGAACGTCGCCTCCGTTATTTCGAGCTACTCCTCGTAGCGCCATCTGTTGTGTAAGGAGGTTACAGCAGAATGGTTGGGACGTCGCTAGATCAATTTGGTGCGCTGTTTTTTCGCAATTGTCCCCTTCCCCCCGCAGACGTCGCTAATTCACCGTGTAACTGTAACTGTTTCCTTAATCAAAATTGCTACTCACAATTTATGTAACAAACAGTCACTTGGGGGTTTAAATTCTCCAATCAGTGCTTACAACAACAGAACCTTTTAATTTAATTTTTTATTCCACATAAAAAGATACTCATTCATTCACGCTCCATTCTTTAAAACTTATTTGTTGACCATCTTCAACAAAGCAAAATGCAGAAAAAGTAAAAAAAACCAAAAGATTGAGAACCACTGAGGTGATGAAGAACCTCTCATTTGATGAAAAACCCAATGAGCCAAAAAATTGTGGGGCTAGTGTGCAGTTATATGGCGTTGCATCGAAGACAAACTTAACAAAAAAGCTGGGAAATTCGACAAATTGCTCCACAGCTACTCAGAAATTTCTCTTAGGGGATTAAAATCTATGTCTGACCCCAACTAATTTTCCCTATAGAAGATTTCTTTCAAATATATTCATACCCTATCTTTAACCCTTAATAAGGCTCCCATACAAATTGATAATTTTTATAAAATAGGCTTCAACTGCTTCCAGGTTGTCCCCAGATGTGTCAAATGTAAGATCTTCTAAATATTTTTTCCAAACATTCCCACCCGCTATCTCCAAATCTTAAGAGGGCTGCCATTCAAAACTGGCCATTTTCTATGGAACAATACTGTTTCCAACATGTGTTACAATAAATATTTCAAGCGAATGGGGGAAGGGAGGAGGGGAGTTTTTCTTTCACACTTTGAGGTTTTGCCATTGTCAAGAGCGATGTAATTCGTATCTGCTTTATGTGGATAGTAATAGAAGTAGATGATGTCACTAGCCTGAGCTAGGAATCGAACCCAGGGCCTCTGATATGAAAGTTAGCGCTCTACCCACTGGAGGAGTTATTTAAGAAAGCCGTAACGGCCAGCTAGAAGATATATGAAGCCGAAAGCAGGAATGGAGTTGAATAGATCACGTCTTCTATCATAAAAGACGGCAGCTAGAAAAGCCATCAAGTGGAAGCCACTGTCTGGCAGTTAAAGACGGCCCTAGGAGTCTTGCAAGCCCTAGAATTGAACTTCAGAAGGACGATTTGTTGAGGAGAAAATTAAGAAGAGTTTAATGTTCTGTTGATGAATTTTTTGCGACTTTTGAGGAACAATGGTCGGCCGTAAGGTTGATTAACTCACTTTAAGCTACAAAAAGGTACAAACCAAGTCGACAAGAACAGCACTACTTGACACATAGGTGTGGTTGATGCTCTACGTCCCGTGAACAATTTTAAATTTCTGAGATGCTGATAATTACAATTTGTTTCAACGTTGCCAGAGTAGAAGATTTCTCTTTAGATTTGGAAAAATCTTAGTTTATTAGGAGCAATGTTAGAAGAAAGAATTGTTCAGGAAACAGTTCAGAAGATTCTAGAATTCTTCTGATACATTTTTTGGAGCTTTGGTGAATATTTTTGGTTGGTATGGGTATGATGGAATTTCTTGTTATTGAGGAAGCTGGCATATTTAACAAACTTGTGCTACTTATGGGATGCAATTTTAGTTGTTTTTTACATTTGAAAAAAAAAACAGTTTTAGGTAAACGGAGCAGTGGTCTGCTTGCAGTTGCCTAGAGATATTTAACAAAACTCATTATTGTTGTATTTTTATGAGCGGAAAAGTCAAAAGTGGAAAGCGAAAACTTCACACTGTCCAAAAGTTTGATTAGCAATTCACTTAATCTGAAATGTTAGGCGCACATTTGAAAAAATCTCCAAATATGCTGCCAGTCAGAATCACCTCGATTTAAAACTAAAACATTTTTTAAGGCTAAAAGTGAAATACTAATGATTTTTTGTGATATTGCGAATTGGTTGGATTTGGGAATTTTTTTACTAATTTTTTTTACTATTTTTGTATATGAATTGTTTTTGACACATTCATGAGTTTTTCTCAAATTGTATATAACTTTTCTCTTAATATTTGTGATTTCTGGACGCATAAAGAAGAGACAACTTGTTGCTTTGATTTGTGAAATTTTTTAATTTTTTCTTGTGTGCTTGAATTTTTGTATGAACTATTTGATTTTTTATATTTAATTCGCATTCTACGGCAGATATTTGAAATTTCAAGAGAAGATTTCTGAAAGGTATTAAAATTTTCAACCTATGAAATTGTTACAAGTTTAAAGCTTTACGTGTGGCTGATGGAAAGATGTCAAACTGGCAATTGGAGATGAAAAATTTTAACTGGCCTCATTAGTTGCTTGACATTTGTTGCGATTTCGGCATTTACCAGCAAGACTGCGTTATGTGTGTGGGTGTTGGTTGGATTTCAAATACGCAGCAACTAATTTGCCATTCACATGACATGCACAGATGTATGTGTGTGTGTGTGTTTGCGTTCATGTGTATAATATATGTGCTACTGTTGCCGACTGCGCTGCTGTTGGCCTTTGCGTTCAGTTGTCCCATAGAGCAAATTAAACTAATTCATGTCATAGCGCGTGCAATTTGCAACTACAAACACACCTAACCGCAGCAAATCTACAAACAACATGCGCACACTCATTTAGCATTATGCACATACACACTCACAACTATAATTGTAGGCGATATGTAGGTAAGTGTGGCATGACATTTGGAAATAAATTGTGCTTATTTCATTTATTTAAAGTAATCATTTACTTGCACAATTACGCACACAGTATACGAACTGTGGCATGTATTGTGTGAAATATGTATGTATATATATTGATATATGTATGTATGTATATTGATAAGTTTGGTGGTGTGTTGGCACACGCAGTGCAATGCATTATTTAAAGCATTTACGACCAATTAATATTAAGTAAATACAACGCTTTTTCCGTTAGTGTGCGCGACACAGTGGGACAGCTTAATGCGATGAGTGGCCAAAAATAAATATGAAAATATTTTTTGATTTTATTGACATAATCAAATAATGATCAATGTAGTCTAGTCTAGTCTAGTCTAGTCTAGTCTAGTCTAGTCTAGTCTAGTCTAGTCTAGTCTAGTCTAGTCTAGTCTAGTCTAGTCTAGTCTAGTCTAGTCTAGTCTAGTCTAGTCTAGTCTAGTCTAGTCTAGTCTAGTCTAGTCTAGTCTAGTCTAGTCTAGTCTAGTCTAGTCTAGTCTAGTCTAGTCTAGTCTAGTCTAGTCTAGTCTAGTCTAGTTGAGATCTTGTTTCTGAGTCTTGGTTTGATTTTTTCAGTCAATATACTTTCAAACGAGTACTGGTCCAATTAGTTCAGTTCAATTTCATATCTTGAAAGAATTCAAGTCGATCTCGACTGAGCAATGGGATCCATTTGAAGTATATAAACTTTTCATTTAAGTTTCTCTTAGTTTAAGTCCATTGAAGGCCATTGTGACACTGTGCACTGCCCTACGCTCTCATTTGCTCACAGTTTCAGTCGGATCAGCTGTTGCCACGTTGCTTGGTTTATTCCGAAACCGCAACGCTCCCTTGCGTTGGCTGTCACTCAGATGCTTATTTGTGGTGTTATTCTGTAAATGTTGTAATTATCAGCATTATCCATGTGCTTATTTAACACACACTCACACACACACAAATACATTCTGACATGTGTATCGTAAAGTGCATGCAGACAATTGTGCTCGCATATGTGTGTGTTTATGTTTGTGTCTGTGTATATACTCAACACATTTTTTGTTATTGTTTTCACTTGCGAATGTTTTTCTTTTATCATTAAAAAAAAAACCAATTGGCATTTTATGCGAAAATTTATGCGCGTTGGCATCTTTAAAATTGCACCAACCAAATGAAATGTGCATTTGTATTGGTTCGCATGTATGCATTGAAATTGCCCAACAATTGCAACTGCAACAACAATAAACAAATATGCAAATTAAAATTGCAATGCAACAATAAAACCAGCGACAATGCCGCAAGCATTCAAGTGATTACTTGCGGTGATGTTGGTGTTTGGGTTGGACCGACTGTAGAGGTGTTTGGTATTAAATATTTGAGTTAATGGTAAACGGGCATCGGTCGGTTGTGGTGTTGGCGATTGTGTTGTTCATGCTCGCTCTCATGTTTTCTCTCTCGTCCCTCTGTTAAGTTGACCATAGTCGCTGCAGTTTGCTTCATCGATTTGGCACTTAAGTTCGACATGCTTGCGTAAATTTTTGTAGCTCGTGAAATGTTAAAAATGTATTAATTTTATTCATCCAATTGGCCATAAGTGGCACTCATTATTGCCAGCAGCCACAGCAACAGCAGCAGCCGTTGTCGTATTTAAATTTGGGTGCTTGTCAGATGTTGGTTGGTTCGTTAAAATCCGATCATAATCGCATAATGTTGTATGCAACTTGTTTGACTAGTAGATACAATTGTTGACATAATGTGAAAACCAATGTGATTTTAATATAAACACATCGATAGCTTCTGGTGATTGCAAAGATTAAGACATTTAATTTTGAAAAAATCTTTTTTTATTTTTTTTATTAAACAATTTCATTTTTTTATCAACAAATTTTATTTTTTATCAAAATATTTAATTTTTATTAAACAATTTTATTTTTATTAATTAAATATTTATTAATTTTTTTATTGAAACGAACAATTTTTTTTGTTGGTAAAATAATTTTTTTATTGTATGAGTTTTTTGTATTAGAAAATGTAATTGTTTTATTAAAAAAATTGTTTGTTATTTCTTATTTAATTTAAAATTGTTATTTTCTTTTTTAATTTTAAAAAAGTTTTTCATTAATAAATATTTTTTTTTAATTTTAGAAAATTTTATTTCTTTTATTAAAAATTTTTTTTTATTAATAAAATATTTTTTTATTAATTTTTTTATTACAAAAAAAATTTTGTATTTATAAAATGATTTTGTGTTAATGAAAATAAGTTAAAAAATAAATAATAAAAATTAAGTCTTTAATAAAAATAGATGTTTTTTAAGAATTAAAATATTTTATATTTTTAAAATACATTTTTGAAATAAAAATAAATTTTTAATTCAGAATTTTATCAGTTATCAGAATTTTATCAATTTGACGTTTCAAGATTGGTTCCACATTTGGATAACTGGAAGACACGGAGATAGAAGTGATGGTTTATAAATAATTGTAGAAAATCAAAGGCAGTTCTAAGAAAACCATTGACCACTAAAATCAATGGGATTCTGAGTTCAAGCCGTAGAGTGCCAAGTAGGCCACGTTTTGATGGTGTTTCAGGTAGTGTACATAGAGCACACCTGCCTCTCTTGAAAGTTCTCATGTCAATAGGACAACATCTTTTTAAGTGAACGAGGAAGCGAATTCATTGGTTTCTTTTTGCCAGCTTAACCTTTAACAAAAGAATTATATACTTTAATATGTGCCTAATAAACCCTTTGAAATCAAATACTACTTCTTTCTTTATACTTGTGAACAAAATCGTCAAACATTGGCCTTCTTCTTGGCGGTAAGAGTTACATTCTGAAGTGATATCGAGGCATAACAACTTCTGGAGACAACTAGTGTAGTTTAGTCTTCAGCTTGGCATGGTTAGAAAGAAGCCTGTAATCAGTAAAACTTACAGTAGGTCAATGAAAGCATTGTCGATTCGAGCTCTAAACTCTCAAAAATCCCTCTTTCGTTCTTGTTATTCTTTCTGCTTGCTCTTTCTTAGGGTTTCAACAAGTCTATGTCAGTCATCATTGACTTATCTTGTGTTGTTTACGTTAATCGATTGAATTTTTTTCTGATTAGTCCATCCTTAGCAATCTTAGGTAATGAAACTGTAATTTCTTTTCTCTCCATACATATGCTGTATGTTTCTATAGGTGAGAGTTTAGTACTGGGTTGTGTAGAGAGCGACCTCTGTGCATTCGTTCTTCCTAGGTAGAAGGTGTTGTTTGAAAACGCGGTGGTTGGTGTCTTTGATGAGCTTCTTTTGGATGTAGAGACGGAACGATTCCTAATTTTTGACCGATGCCGATTAAATGGTTGGACTCTATTTGAATGAGAAAAAGTCCTAATAATGCCTGGTGTGGATTACGTTAATCGATTGTTAAGTTTAAGCAGGGAGGGTGATTAACACTTCCAGGTGAATGGTCTGCCAACTGTTGTCCTCTAATAGAGATTCCTTCATATGTCAAAGTTTATTACTGGGTATGCATTCGTTGCTGTTAGGAGGGAGCCGTTGTTGAAAACGTTGGTTGCTTAGTTGCAGTGTAGCTTTGAAACAACATTACTAGGTAGGCATACATCGTCTTCTTGACTATCTAAATCTATTAAATCCAGTCCAAAAGATTAATGAAGACAACTTGCAATTCTATGGAATAATTTGTTACCTCTTTCAAATTTTAAAATAAAAGTTTATCTAACATTTCCGGTTGGCTTGTCTCGACACTTTTCCTGTATGGATGATGAAGCTCTGGCGAGAAAGTAACGGACGGACGATAACTGGTTGCTTTGGCCAGTTAAGTAAGTAGCGTTTCCCATCTTCTTCTTAATAAACCATCTTCTTCTTAAACAGGTTCCCCTACAAAGACCTGGTTCAGGTGCTAAATACAATAACAAAAACAACTAGTTGCTTGTTTACAACTGCACTTATGGCAACATAGAAAATCCACATTTTCTCATACATCCTTAAACTGTACCACATCACACATGTTCAAGTGCATCTTTGGTTATGCATGTTCAGTGCTTTCACTTATTTCGTTTATGACTTTACCTGATATATACAGCTCTAACCGCAAATCTGCTCCGATTATGCTTTGCGTATTGGGTGACTTCAAGTAAAATGAACTACAATTTATTAGTTGGCTTTGAACTTAAGTCGTACAAAGAGTAAATAGTGCTGACTGCTGACTAGAATGGACAAGATGGGAAAGCAAAAGGAATGTGTGTGTGTGTGTGTGTGTAAGGGTCGAGGTCAGCCAATCTAACACATGCACTCACACATATATCCCAACCGCATTCTATCGGTTGTTGTGCTTGTGGTCAGTGTCAGTGCTGTCTGTGGCACCAACAACCAGCGCCAACCAAACATTCACTACTGCCACTTAGTTTGTTACTTAGATGTTTGTTGTTTTTGGGCATTTCGTTGTGTTGTTAGTGTTGATGTTTTATTGCATGTCGTGGTTGTTGTTATTGGTAACCAATGACTTGTTGTCAGCTTAATGTTGTACAGTTGTTGTTGCCGTTGTTGTTGTTGTTCTTATTGTCATTGCTGCAGTTGACATTATTATATTTGCTGTTGTTGTTGTTATGTGTTAAAATATGCAATGAAGCGAATGTTTTGTGTGCAGCTTAATGTGACACTTTGGTAATGAGCCAAAGAAAGTGTTTATTGTAAATTGTCTCACACAATAAACAGCACACATAAACATACTTACATACACATACAAACATAGTACGGCAGTAAACTTAGTACAAACGGTAGTACCGGGCGGGCTAAGGTACGAAAGCGAGGTGGTGTTATTTAATTTTTTATTTTATTGTATTTTATTTTCTTTCAATTTATTTTATTTTATTTTATTTTATTTTATTTTATTTTATTTTATTTTATTTTATTTTATTTTATTTTATTTTATTTTATTTTATTTTATTTTATTTTATTTTATTTTATTTTATTTTATTTTATTTTATTTAATTTTATTTAATTTTATTTTATTTAATTTTATTTTATTTTATTTTATTTTATTTTATTTTATTTTATTTTATTTTATTTTATTTTATTTAATTTTTTTAATTTAATTTTATTTTATTCTATTTTATTTGTTCTATTACATATCAGGTGTACAACTTTGCTTCCGCCGTTTTTTTCCAAAATTAAAAGCTTTATTGCGAAAATGTGCTTACAGATGTATTATTCAAAGTATTGTCCGTCGCTAGCGACAACTTTCTCCCATCTTTCCGGCAATTTTCGGATACCGGCTCGAAAAAAGGAGTCCTCTTTTGACGCTATCCATGAAGCAATCCATTTTTCCAATTCTTCGAAGGATTGAAAATGTTGATCTGCCAGGCCGTGTGCCATCGAACGGAATAGGTGGAAGTCAGAAGGGGCGACATCTGGGGAATACGGCGGGTGGGGCAAGACTTCCCATTTCAGCGTTTCCAGGTACTTTTTGACCACTTTTGACTCACCATTTTCACTCACCACGAAATCACCATTTTTAAAACGTTGAAACCACTCCCGACACGTTCTTTCACTCAGAGCAGCATCACCGTAAGTTTCTGAGAGCATTCGATGCGCTTCAGCTGCATTTTTTTTCGAATTGTAACAGAAAAGTAAAACTTCCCGCAAATGGCGAGAATTGGGCACATAAACGGACATTTTCGAGCGTGAATAATACGAAAACAAGAACAACTGTCACTGAAACGGCGATGACAATTCGTTAGGCACTGTCCACACTCACTTTAAAGGCATTACCATCTATGTATTTCAACCAGCCTCAGCCGGTACAGCCACCTATCGGAAAACGGCGGAAGCAAAGTTGTACACCTGATATTTTACTTATTGTCTGCCACAAAATAATAATTTTATTAAAATAGAAATCAATCATGTAAAAAACGTAAGCACAATGTTACTCATACGCCATGTAGCACAATGTGCTTAATATTGGCTACGCAAAAAATTGTCAATAGTATTGTTCAACAAATGTCACTCATACGCCCCGTGCTTTCCAAACAAGGCAACGCGCCTTGTTGGCGCCAGTAAATCAGCTGGCCGGCATTTTGACACAACAAAACTGCTGACAAGGCCGATAACCGTGTTCACGCTCAGCAATTTATGTGCTTTGGCATATTTTATTGAAGTATTAAGTTTTTTCTCAATTTTGTGCGTACAATTATTGCACAAGTAGTCAAAAGCTATTGACTGCTGCTGTTGAATGTCTTCAATGCTGTCAGCAAATGCAACAGAAGCGTGCACTTTCACAATTCGTGTATTGCAGTGCAGCAAATATCCGAAATTCATGAGGAAATTGCAATACTGCTCGTTGCGGATATGGCATACAGACGAGCGACTGCTACTGCTGCTGTTGTTGCTGTTGCTGTTGAGTGCTGTTGCAAGTTCATAATTCATTTGATTTTCAACGATTGCCGAATGCGCTTTCAGTGTTGGCCCAAATGAATTATGGCAATTTAGAAATTTTATTTGCACACATACGAACAAATGTACTCGGCACTGTCGCTCGGCATTCTAGCAGCATGTAAAACGTTTATTAAGCCATTTATGCTGTTGCACTTTTTGCTGTTGACTTTATTTCGCATTTATTGCTGTCAACTACAAGTGCTCGTATTGAAGACTTTTCATTTCAACTCACACACACACACACAAATACAAAAAAATATACAAATCAATGCGTTTTGCTACCAAAAATTGTGATTTATGTGTCGTTACAGAAGTTATGGCCACCGCCTAAATGGTGCAAAGCGGATATTGGCTTTCTTTGATTTACACTTAGTTCTGTTGGGCGTAGACACATACAAACACACAAATATAATATTGATGTGTGACATTGCGCCTGCTAGTGTGTATGTGTGTGAAAGTATTTGAGTCAACAAAACTGTGCACACAAAGGTAAATGTGTTATCTGTCGTTGAGCTGTTGTGTTGTTGATAAATTGAATTGCAGGATTTCAATTTTAATTACAACAACCATAACAAATTGGAATTGAATAGCTTTGGCAAATTAATTGAATTTGAATAATTTATACACGACCAGGTAAAGTAGGCGCTCGTAGATGTGGTCTTAGCGTGTTTCTCAGTTCATTATACATAGAACACAATTTCTGGGGGAAAATTAAGCCTAAGCGTTGGATTCATAGAGTAATTGATCAGCTATTAGATGGTTTGGGGTATTTGCTGTCATTAAGGTGATTAGGCCATAGACGCAGAGGCAGAAATAGGACTGTCTGAGTAGTAAATGCCAGACTAGTAAAAGCCAGGGCCTAAATCTGAAGGCCTAAATTTTGATGGGTCTTAAACAGTTCATTGAGACTAAAATCTCTTTATAGAAGAAACCAATTGGTTATATGACATTTAATTTGGGCACTCTGGGGTTAAATGCAATGCGACAGATGGCCGTTCTAAGGCTTGGTATCAGTACAGGAAAGATTGTAAGCAGCTGAAGAGTATTAAATATTTAGCTTGTTGCAATTTGAAGCCATCAGGTGTGGTCTGATGTTCTAGTAAATATATTTGTATATGAAAAGGCTTTAGGTGATCGTTGGATCCCTGCAAGGGTGAATTTTTTTTATTATTGGTACATAAGAAAATAGTATCAATTCATAGTTTCATGTGCTTTTTAATTGGAGACAATAAGAACAAGTTGACTGAGCACTTTTTGTGTGTTTTTCCAAACTACGAGTATTTCCTTTCCATCTTTGGCTATAATTAAATTAACATTAAATTAACATATATTTTTTGATTTATGAATTTACGTAAAACAATTAAAATAAAAAAATCGAAATAAAGAGGAAAAGAAGAAATTAAAACAATGTCATGTATGAAATAAATTACGAGGGTTGCCTTTTATATTTCTTCAAAAAAGATGACAATGAATTTTGTTATCATCAAAAATGGTTTTATTGCTTTTCAAAGTATTCTCCTTGAAGATTTATACACTTTTAAATGCATTCAAATCAATTGTCGAAGCACTTTTTCCACTCCGATTGAGACACCTCCAAAACATGGTTTTTGAATGCTTCAGCAGCATCTTCTGGCGATGAGAATCGTTGACGACGTAATTTTTTGTTGATGTGCGGAAATAAAAAGAAGTCATTGGGTGCTAGGTCAGAGCTGTATGGCGGATGACACATTAAATCGATGCTTTGGTCCATCAAATAGGTAGTTGTTTGAGCCGATGTGTAAGAGCGCGCACTGTCATGGTGAAGAATGTTTCGGCGTTGGCGGTTGTTTTTCCGTATTTCATTGAAAACTTCTGATAAAAAAAATTATTCTGTACCACTCAGAATTGACCGTTTTACGTTGCTCTAAGGGCACAGTAGCCACATGACCAGTTTTACCGAAGAAACAGGCGACCATTTGCTTCGATGTGCTGCGTGCCCGAACAACTTTTGTTGGATTTGGCTCATCTTGGAAGACCCACACGTTCGATTGCTGTTTTGTTTGGCCTCATACACATAAATCCATGATTCGTGAGCTGTTACGATCTTATAAACGTCTTTCGCAGTACCGCGATGGAATTTTTCCATCACTTCTGTGCACCCATCGACACGAGGTTTTTTTGAGCGATTGCTAAATTATGCGGGATCCAACGAGAACAAATCTTTCTGACAGCTAAATATTTATGCAATATCGAATGCCCGGCCGTGGAACTAATGCCTCTATCTGACGGTATGTCACATGATGATCTTTCATTATCAGCTCACGCACAGCATCGATGATTACTGGCACAATGACCAATTTTGGACGACTTTCACGCAACTCGTCCTGGAGCGAACGGCGACCATGCTTGAATTCGTTAAACCAGTTATAAATTGTCTTGAGGGTTGGTGCTTCATCACCAAATGCCGAATGAAGGCGATCGAAGCATTGTTGTTGAGATAATTCACTTTGGAAATCGCAACAAATTGATGCTCGAAAATGTTCACGAGTTAAATCCATTTTTTGACCGAGGTGAATTTTTCAAGTCAGTGTAAACAACACAAATAGCGCTTGAACAACAAAATTTTCTAAGCATGTTTATGGTAAAAAATTACAAACTTTTCAATGGCAATCTCAGATTTTTCAAATTATTATTTTTTTATCTCTTTTGAAAAAATATAAAAGGCAGCCTACGTATTTGATTTATTGATTCAATCTAAATAAAATTTTAAACTTAAAAAAAAATAAGTAAAGAAATATCTGTATATGGTAAATAAGAAAAGTTTTCATGAAATTATGTCAAAAAATAAATTTATAAATAATTTTGCTTATTTTTTGCTTTAATTTTTATGTATTCAAACAAATTTTCTGATTTACTGATTTAATTTTTGAATAAAATCATAAAAGTTATAAAAGGAATTCTATGTAAATAAGATAAGTGTCAATAAATTGATGTCAGGGAATAAACTTATTAATAATTTTTACTGATTTATTGAGTTAATTTGTATTAATTCAAAGAAATTAATGGATTTATTGATTTATTTTTTGATTAAACTAATAAAAATGAAATAAAAAGTTATAATAAAACAAATAAATTAAGATTTTAAACAAGCAATGGCACAAGCAATAAAGC
This sequence comes from Melieria omissa, assembly GCA_963971225.1. Lineage (NCBI taxonomy): Eukaryota > Metazoa > Arthropoda > Insecta > Diptera > Ulidiidae > Melieria > Melieria omissa. Next base: position 77,757,800 of record OZ020268.1, on the reverse strand, counting down.
TATTTATTGCAATATTTATTTGTATGAACGTTCATATATTTGTGCACATAAAAGTAACAATAAAGATAAATAAAAAACACCGAGAACGAAGAACGAAGAGCGCCAAAGTTGGAAAGAATTAACAAGCAGCACACTAACGCCGCAAATAAATCACAACATCCATGCGAGCGGCTTACGTCGAGGTAACTGTGGCACTAACACATTAAAACCTTTAACGCTGAGTCGAACCCACACACACATGCGCTGCACTACTAAGAATAATAACCGCAATGATGCTGCTTGCACGTACCTGGCCACATGCGAAACGCTGCTGGCGGCGGCAACTCGGCTAACTGCATTCCTACTAACCATTTCATAACGAAAATCCAAAATTGAATCAAACTGCATGCGGCAGATAGCGAGCGATGCGATGCGGCGCTCTGCAGACAACAGCAACAACTGCTAACTGCCAGCAGGATGGCCGAGGTCACAGGCGAGAAATGTGCCACAGTAAATCAAATTTTACAACATGTGACCTTTGCTAATAAGATTTTCTGGGAACTCGCTGTATGTGTGTGTTTGTGTGTGTGTGTGCATGGATGTGAATACATACGTATGAATGCGCTTGTGGGTGTAAGTCTTTGAGTGTAGCTGTGTGCCTGCAGTGGATTATGGCTTCATGCAGGTACAGAGATTTGTTTCACTTATAAATGCAATGCGCGTTGGAGATTTCAGAAAATATGTAATTGAATGATGAATTAAAAAAATTAAATTAGTTCATGCTGCACACAGACTTTGTTCATAGCTTCAATGGCGCCACTGATTTACTTACACAACTGCCACACTTTGCCTTTTATATTATTAATGTGAATGTCAACAAAATCCCTTGCACCATTTCTTGAAACCAATTCCCACACTAAACAGAACTCATCCTTCGTCGCCTATAGATGCTTTAAGCAGCATTCACGCTAACAACTCCACAGCTGCTTTCGCAGTGGCGCATTCAATGCTATGCTTAATTAATATCACTCATACGACATGCTGGCTCACAGCTAACTAGTTACGCGGTAGCGCACATCAAAGCGTTGCCATAATAAGGCGAAGAAAATCAACAAACAACAAGGCGACAGTGCATTTAAATCAAAATATTAAAAATAACAAACACCCAGGACGGTGGCGCAGTAGTGATGGCAGCAACGTTGGCAGCGCGAATGAAAGCGTTTGCATTAATTAAAAACAAATTTGTGTAGAAAAATGCAATAAGAGCGAACAGAGAAAGCAGTAGTGCTGGCAAAAGTGCAGCATGCATAATGTAAACAGCAAATGTTGCTTCTACTACTACGCCCATACATTAGAGCGAAAGTGTGCGCTGTGAGCTGTGAGCCCAACGTTGGCTGCAGTTATGTAAGGTGAGTGCAATGCAGCGAAGGTTGCTGAGGAAAATGCATTTTTTACGCTTGTTTAGTTTCAATTAAAATACAAAAAAACCATGGCTGTTTGCTGGTGTTGTTGGTGTTGGTGTTGCTGGTGTATGCAAACAACAACTGCAACAACAAACGACATTTGCATTAGCTTACACACCATAAAGACTTGCGTGTTGGCGCCGAGTGTTCGGCTATGTGTGTGTTTTTTTTGTTTGTTTGTATGTGTGTGAGAGAGAACGCTTGCATGTGTGCGTAGCAAAACACTTAGATTTTTACCTGGAAAATTGCATAAAAGAAAATATAAAAAAATTGTAAGCGAAATGTGCAAGTGCCGCAAAATTTCAGATGATTTTATTTTCTTGCTACATTCATTTCTAAATTTTTTTTTGTGATTTTTTTTTCTATTTTGTTAATTCGTAAAATTTGTATTTTATATGCGCTTATTAAAAATGGCATAATTAAAGAATTAACTGGCGCGCTGGCTGCTGTTTTGTATGGCAGTCAGGTGGGTGCTTGGCGCTTGGCAGCTGCACTTGTAGAGTTGTTGCAACAAGTCTAAGGACGAATGCAATGCGTTTCAAGTTTTGTTTCTAGTTATATGCTTCGATGTGGAATAGAAACAGAGTTCATGAAAATGAGCGATTGGTAGTTTGGAGGTGTTGAGATAAACGAAGACACATTTATGTTGTAGAAAGTGATGATGCAGGGGAAGGGATCGTTCTGGCGTCCGCCAGGCTTTTACTCATCCTTTCGCTGCTATCTTTTTCATCATGAAAAACATGGTTTAGTATTAATTAATTTGCATTTGATCAGAAATATGTTTTACTTAAAAAAACTCCTTTTACATAACACTAAGATTTTCCAGCAAAAACTATGCATTTTTTCCATAACACCAAAATTTCCCAGCACAAATTTTGCTGTCCTTCATGCATTACATTTGAACTGCAAATTGTCGCAATTACAATTAAAGCGAGCTGACCTGTGCACGCCTACAATTTGTCTTTGGCTTTATCGCTTTATTGCTATGCCACGTTACCTTTGCAACATACAAATTGCGCGCCGCGCCTTGCTGCCCTTTGTACGCTTCGCAACAGCGAGTTTTACAGCGCTGTTCGCCCCCCGCTCGACACTGTTGTACGCTGATAGGCGATGTGCATGCATGCGATAAATTTTGCGGTTGAATGCAATTCAACAGCTGGCAACCACAAAGTGGCGACTTGGAGACCACGACTGACAGTGCGGCAGCAGCAAAATAGTTGCAGCAACAACAACAAAAACAACAACAACAACATTGACTGCAATGGCAACATTAACGAAGGCAGTTGCGTCAAGGAAGCAAAAAAAAAGCGCGGAATGCAAAAAAGAAAAAAAGCGCAGCGGAGACGCGATAAGGCAGAAGCGTCCGGATGCGCGTCCAAAGTTAATTACAGGGAAAATGTTGCTGCTGCTGTTGGCTGTCACATTGCCGTTGCTGACTTGTTGACGTTGTTGTTGTTGTTGTTGTTGTTGGTGGTCGGTGTTGTTGCTGCTTGTTGTTATAGCTGCCATTAACGTCATTGGTGCTGTCACTTGTGTGACTTTTGTGTGTGTGTGTGTGTGTGCATGTGGGTGGTTGCAGCGCAACAGTGTTGCCATATGAAATTATTTTTATGACGCTTCTGGCTGCTTTTATCGCGTCTTTCTTTTCGTTGGTTTTGCTGTGCTGCTGCCTTGCGTATATTTTTTTAAACGATTTTATCTTAATTGCTGTGCATGTGTGAACGCGCTCGCCATATCACAGTGTTGGTGAGTGCAGCGCCTGTGTCTTGGATGTGTGTATGTGTGTGTGCGGCTATTAATGGGCAAAGTTTTACAACAATTTACATGGCAAAGCAGTGGCACACAGTGCTGGATTATGCTGCAATTTGGCCGCTCGAAGGTTTGTGTGTGAGTGTGTGAGCGAGAGAAGTTGGAGGGTTCTGTGCGCGTAGAACTTGCCGCCATAAATTCCTTGAAACTTTATGACTGCAACATCAACTAATTGCTTTAAATACCAAAATTTGTTTATAGCATGTAATAGAATTTACTAGCGACATCAAGCTGCATATAAATTGCATGCAACATTCAACTGCACGAAAATTGCATGCAATAATTTTGTTAAAAGAGACTTTGTTGATGATTTGTAGTTGATTTTTTTTGATTAAAAAATAAAAGCTTTGAAAATTGCACGCAACATTTAATTGCATGAAAATTGCATGCAGTAATTTTGTTAAAAGAGACTTTGTTGGCGATTCGTAGTTGAATTTTTTTGATTAAAAAATAAAAGCTTTGAAAACTGCATGCAACATTTAATTGCATAAAATTGCATGCAATAATTTTCTTGAAAGAGTCTTTCATGATGATTTCAAGTTGGTTTTTTTTTGTTAGGGAATCATATGCATGCAACATTTAATTGCATAAAAATTGCATGCAATAATTTTCTTGAAAGAGTCTTTGTTGATGATTTCAAGTCGATTTGTTTTATTAGGGAATCATATGGTAAATGAAAAAAAAGATACAACAAAAATTTAAAAAAATGTCGCATTAATTTGAAAAAAAATTGTATGACATTACATTACAAATATGCCAATAGAAAACCATTCAATGGTTAAACTTTTAAGTTATGCACACAATTCATTTATAATAAGTAAATAAATAAATAATAAAGACAATTTTATTTAATTTTATTTGATAGAATCAAATGAAGAACTTTGCGTCTCAATTAATTTGGGTATACAAATTCCAATTAAATTTAATAGCATTTAATGCGGCCATAACACTTCATGCGGCAGGTCCACGTTTAAGCTCAATGACAGCACTTAGGTGAGGCAGCGGCGTGCATAAATATGCGTTCGTTGGTGCACTCAAGCACAGACACAAACCAATCAGGCGAACGCACAACACACACAACTGCTCGCACTCAATCGGGCAGCGGTGGAGTGATACCATAAAAAGTGCGCTGAAAGCATGACTGCCGCTCGCTTTCTCACCCATCTCGCCGACCAAACGATGCGTTATAAATTATTTATCGCATGCAATATAAACTACACACGACCAAAGCCAGTCATGGCCAATATTTGTGTTGACTACATACGCGTCCGGATGTGGTGAACTATTGTACAATATATGGCGAGCGCAGATGACGACGATTTTATTAAATGCGGCGGCGAATTGAAATTCCTTGCACCTGCATTGTTGAACTAAACACTGAACCATGCGACGCACAGGACGGAAACGGACAGCTGTGCACATAGGACAGCAACGCAGCTAATAAACACGTAAAAATGTTAAGACCAACAGTACAAGGAGGTGACGAGACTAGCGAGAGAGGTGGGCAGTGGGAGAGAGGGCGGGAATTAGGTATGGAATGAAATAAATTGCGGAAAAGTATGAAGAAGTTGTGAGGGCAGTAAATGGCAGAGCGCGTAAAACAGCCACATGTGAAAATTTTGCTAGAGCTATAACAACAACAACAACAAGAACAACAACAACAAGAACATGAACAACAATAAGCAAGCAGCAGTCAGACGCATTCGCTGCTCGACATGAATAAATGAAGTCAGCATTTTTATTGGCTATGTACGAGTAGTGATAGCGATGCGCACAGTTTGAGCGGCACTGCAAGTGATTTCGCAGTGTAATAAAAGCGAAAAACTGCGCCATAAGTGAAGTGCGACGAGTGCGAGTATGTGGAGGAGAGTGAAAAGTAAATGTGGTAGTTTTATAGCCGCAAACGAGCGCGCAAAGTGAAGTGATCTATGGGCGACATGGGGGCAGAAGTGAGGGTGCAGCTGCTGAAAAGAAGATAATGTGGATTAGTCGAAGCTGAAACTTTATTTTTAGCGGCAGAAGTAACCGGAAAAGATTGGCAGTAAAAGAAATATTCGAGATAGAAATATTCGAGATTGAAGAGAGGAGATGGCTTGATTTGTGTGAAAGCGGAGAAATCAACTCTATGGGTTAGGTTAGACAGTCAGCAGTCGATTGTAGGCAACTAGTACAGTTGGAGGTGTTTGAGACTCATTTTGGTGGACCACTAACTTAAAGAGAGAAATACAGAGCTTTTAAAAAAATCGAAAACCAAATTCCAAATAACTTCTGTGTTATTTCAGTCTCTTGGTGTGCAAAAAAATATAAAATTGCACAATTATAAACCACATCACAGATATGCCTTGGATTATTTTGTTTACAATGAATGAATAACGAGCAATCCTAGCTTGAAAGTCCCATAGTCTCATAATCTAAAAACTCTGAACTGCATAATACTTCTTGTTTGTTTGAGTTGCAAGCCTGTACAGGCATATCAGACACAAAAGACATTAAAGAAATGAAATATCACAGCTTGACAAAGAAAATCAGAAAACGTTTCCAAGACTCAAACCTATTCTAATATATAAGTATATATAAGTGTATAAGTATCAGACACAAAAGACATTAAAGAAATGAAATAACACAGCTTGACAAAGAAAATCAGAAAACTTTTCCAAGACTCAAACCTATTCTAATATATAAACCATTGCCTAAATCAATTATAGAAATCTCAAGTAAAGGACACCAACTAGACATAATTTTTTCCTTACTTTTCAAAATATTATTTTCTAACTCCACATTGCTGGAATGCTGCAAAACACAATGGAAAATTACATAAAAGGAAATCCTGTGAGCTGATGTGGACAAAGGAAAATAGAAGAGTTCATATGAAGTACTTCAAAAGAAAAATAATATTGAACCAGTGAGAGCTAATGAAAGATGTTAAAGAGACAAAATAAGGCAGAAAGTCTGAATATAAAAAGCGAATAAGAAGAAGAGCAAAAAAAGTTGAGTAGAAGTAAAAGGTGGGAACAAAAAAGAAGCAATCCTCGTAAATAATGAAACTGGAAGTTTTTAAGGATTATAAATGCATGAAATAAACAGAATAGGAACAAATAAGAAGAAGAAGGAGAATATACATATACATAGAAAAGATAAAAATGTTGAAAAAAAAATTTATTTGAAACTGATTGAAATTATAAGAAACTGAGATGGAGCTGTAAAAAATAAGAAATTAAAAATAAGAAACTATAACAAATGAAAAGAAATGATCTGAAATAAAAGTAAATTTAACAGAAACTTATCTGAAACTGTAAGATATTATGTGGAACAGACATAAATGAAAAGAAACTAACCTAAAACTGGTTAAAACTAAAATAAACTGATCTAGAACTGTAAGAAATGAAAAGGAATGATCTGGAACTGTAAGAAATTGAAAGATCGGGACCTGAATGATACTAACAGAAACTGATCCGGAATGGTAAGGAATGAAAAGAAATTATCTGAAACTAAATAACATAACCCAAAACTGATCAGAAGCTATAAGAAATAAATAAAATAAATGATTTGGAAAAGGAGGAACTGAAAGAAACTAATCTGGAACAGAAATAAATTGAAAGAAATTGATCTAAAACTAAATAAAATTACCAGGAACTGATGTGGAACTGTGAGAAGGGAAAAGAAATGATCTGGAATTGTAAGAAATGAAAAAAATTATATGGAACAGAAAGAAATTGAAAGAAAGTGGTCTCAAACTGTAAGAAATTAATAAAAAACAATCTGGAACTGTAAGAAATCGAAAGAAACTGATTTGGAATGTAAGAAATGCAAAGAAATGATCTGGAACGGACGAAATTGAAAGGAACTGATCTGAAACTGAAAAAAATCAGAGAGAATGGTCTGGAACTGAACGAAATTTAAAGAAATTGATGTGGAACTGAACGAAATTAACAGAAACTGATCTGGAACTGTAAGAAATGAAAATAAATGATATGGAACGAGTGAAATTGAAAGAAAGTAATGTGGAACTGTAAGAAATGAATAAAAAACTTTCTGGAACTGAAACAAATCGAAAAAACGAATCTTGAACTAAAAGAAATTAGAAGAAACTGATCTGTAACCATAAGAAATGAAAGGAAATGATCTGGAACTGTAAGAAATGGATTGAAACTGATCTGGCACTGACTGAAAGTAAGTAAAGCAACTGATCTGGAACTAAAAGAAATTACAAGAAATGATATGGAACAGAAAGAACTTGAAAGAAAGTGATATGGAACTGTAAGAAATTACAAGAAATGATGTGGAACATAAAGAAATTGAAAGAAACGGATGTGGAACTATGAGAAATGAAAAGAAATGATATGGAATGGGAAGAAATTGAAAGAAAGTGATTTGGAACTGTAAGAAATAAAAAAGCAATCTGGAACTGAAACAAATCGAAAAAAAAACGAATCTTGAACTGGAAGAAATTAGAAGAAACTGATCTGGAACCGTAAGAAATCAGAATAAATCATCTGGAACCGTAAGAAATCAGAATAAATCATCTGGAACAGAAATAAATTGAAAGAAAGTGATCTGGAATTGTAAGAAATTTATAAAAAACAATCTGGTACTGGAAGAAATCGAAAGAAACTGATCTGGAATGTAAGAAATGAAAAAAAGTGATCTGGAACGGAATGACATTGAAAGAAAGTGATCTGGAACTGTAAGAAATGAGAGGGACTAGTCTGGAACTGGACGAAATTTAAACAAATTTGGTCTGGAACTAAACGAAACTAACAGAAACTGATCTGGAACTGTAAGTAACGAAAAGAAATGATCTGAAATGGAATGAAATTGAAAGAAAGTGATTTGGAACTGTAAGAAATTAATAAAAAACAATCTGGTACTGGAAGAAATCGAAAGAAACTGATCTGGAATGTAAGAAATAAAAAAAAATGATCTGGAACGGAATGACGTTGAAAGAAAGTGATCTGAAACTGTAAGAAATGAGAGGGACTGGTCTGGAGCTGGACGAAATTTAAACAATTTGATCTGGAACTGAACGAAACTAACAGAAACTGATCTGGAACTCTAAGTAATGAAAAGAAATGATCTGGAATGGAATGAAATTGAAAGAAAGTGATCTGGAACTGTAAGAAATTAATAAAAACAATCTGGAACTGGAACAAATCGAAAAAAATCAATCTTGAACTAGAAGAAATTATAAGAAACTGATCTGGAACTGTAAGAATTAAAAAGAAATGATCTGGAACGGAATGAAATTAAAAGAAAGTGATCTGGAACTGTAAGAAATGATTAAAAAATAATCTGAAACTTGAAAGAAGCAAGAACAATCTGAAACTGAAGAATTTGAAAGAAACTGATTTGGAACTGTAAGAAATGAAAGGGAATGGTCTGAAACTGGAAGAAATTGAAGGCAAATGATCTGAAATTGAATGAAATTACGAGAAACTGATCTGAAACAAAACGAAACTGAAATAAAATAATTTGGAACTACATGAAATCAGGAGAAACGGATAGAACTAAGACCAATAATTTTGAATAAGAATTAAAAGTTTAGGATGATGTTATGATGAATTACTGTTATAGTTTTTGTAGTTGTTATTACAATTCTGAGTTCAGTGAGCGGTTCAGAGTTTTTCTTTCAGTCAGTTTTGATATTCCTTCTTCTTCTTCGTGAATTATTACTATTTTTGTTGTATTTGTCTTTAGAATAAAGTGATGGTTGGACTCAAAGTTCTCCTTTGGGTCCCTCCTTGATCTCCCTTCTTCTTCTTCTTCTCTTATTTCTTTTTGGATATAGCCAGCCTGCTCATTAATTTAAAATCTTTTAGACTAAATAAGAAATTATTTAATTGAAATAAAACTTATTTTCGACAACAGTTTCAACTAAAAGTTTAAAGTTTCAAATAAATGTTGCACAGCCAATGTTGAGAGACTTTATTGTTGCAAGTTTAACTGCTGTGTCTGAAATATTGTGCCACATGTGCTCTCCCACTCATTCTCTCTGCATTGTTGTATTTTTGCCATTGTTGTTGTTGTTATTGTAGTGAATGTTATTGTCGATTTGTTTGGGAATTGCTTAATCGTTTGTGCATAATGCGTGTTGCATTGCGTTGCGCTTTTTTTGCATTCGGTGCAAGTTTGCAGCAAAACAATTTTGCCACGTTTTCAGCGCGTCTGGCAGCCATTGCGCAGTAGGCAGTGCAGGTGTTGTCCCGATGGACCGACCGTCTGAGAGAACGATGGTAAATATGGAAAAATCATGCATGTGTGTAAATTTAATTGCGTAGAGCAGCAGAAATTGCACGATTGGCACGTTTGAATTTTGTTGGGTTTTTGCGCGCAATAATGGTTGAAGAAAAATGAGAGAGTATGAGAGAAAAATTACAAAAAACCAACATGCACAAATTATACATTTAAGAGGGAAAGATTTTGGGTTTTTGAGAAAATAGAAAACAAGTGATTAAGTAGGGGGAAAGAAAAATGAGAAGCGACAAGAAATCAGAAGATTAATTAAAATGTATAAAATATAAGATGAAAAGTTGAGCAAATAGAATGTAATTCCGAAAAAGTGAAACATTAAATTAGGAAAAAATGCATAAAACAGAAAAACTTCCATGAGACTTAACTAGAAAAAAAATTGACTTAACTAGAAAAAAATGGATAATAAACAAAAACTGCCATGAGAAGAATAAGAATAGATTGTGTTAACTAAGAACCCCAAACGGATCTAAAGATATCACACAGAATATCAAATGATTGTCTTCTGTCCGGCTTTCTGAAGAAGAGGTCAGAGAAGTCTAGAGGTGATGGAGTTTATCTTTTTCGCTATAGGTTTTTATTGGGGAAAGTAAAAAATTTAAAATTTAAATTTATTTAATTTAATTTCTTAGGCTCTAAACATAAGACATTTTTTGATTTTTATACTCGGAACCTGAATTTTAGAGTGTTTTTCTTTAAGAGCAACCACATCGTTTTGACTATATTCATTACTTACACATAACAATTTTTACGCATAACGAAAATTTGAATATTTCTTCATTTAGTTACTTCAGCCAAAATTAAAAAAAAGTGTCTTAATTGAAAGAAAACGTCACATCACTTCCAGTTTCAGACCATTCCCTTTCATTTCTTACAGTTCCAAATCAGTTTCTGTCAATTTCTTCAGTTTCAGATTGTTCTTGCTTCTTTCAAGTTTCAGATTATTTTTTAATCATTTCTTACAGTTCTAGATCACTCTCATTCAATTTCATTCCGTTCCAGATCATTTTTTTTTAATTCTTACAGTTCCAGATCAGTTTCTTTTAATTTCTTCTAATTGTATGCTTCTTCTTCCTTCACTATGTCCAGATATACCATTAAAAGATGTGTATACTTTTCTTCTTTAAACTTTAATATTAAGTTTATTAATTTCGTATTTTTCCTAAAACTACAAACTATCCTAGGGACTAACAACAAATGTAGTCTTGAAACCACAGAGTGTTCAGACCTCCACAGAGTAGCATGTTGCCATATGGCAACAAAATAGCGAAAGGGTTAGCGGACTGGAAAAAGTTTCGGCATCAGGACTCAAGTTGCTACTAAAGTTCACTTAAGGACTCTATAGAGGTCCATGCGAAATTTAAAAAGAAAAAGGTACTATCGTAAGAATTTAGGGATCTTTTTCCATCTCCCGAGTAGTGAAGGTGTAGACGGAGGTAGAGATTAGCCGGTAGAAGAGCAGAAATGTGGGAAGATAGCAAATATATAGAAATATAAATGTGGGCAGATATAAAATGATGAGAGCTTAGATAGAAAACGAAAGAATATACATACATATAAAAGTTTAAGGTTGGGGAAGTGAGAGAATGAAGCTCATAAGTGTTTCATTGAGACATAAAAAAGTTTTTATGTTTTTAAAAAAAACATAAAACTCAAAACGTAGTGTTGTAAGGATTTGGGTATGGCAAGAGAAACAAAAGGGTGAAGAAGTGTTCGAAAGAAGAAAAGAATGGTCGGGAGTGAGAAAAAGGCTATAAGAATATAAAAAAGTTAATAGATAAGAAAACAAATTTCAAAATTTTGAAGAGACAACAGAATTAAGGTGAGAATTTGATGGAGAGGAGGAAGGTGGTGGAAGTGGATAAAGAAAATGTGGTTTTTTTTAACTAGTTTCCAAAAATGATTGAAAACAAGAAGACGATTTGTAAGCAATTGAGAAATAATTTGAAATAAATATGTAAGGAAAAAGAAAATTAGAAAAAGAAAAGAAGATGAAACTGAAAAAAGGAAAAAGGCGTAGCGATCATGAAAACTTTATGATAGAAAAATCATCAGAAGGAAAGAAAATGAAGCTGGAAAACCTTAAAAGTTGATAAACTAAGCAAAAGAAAAAATTACAATTAATAAAGAAAGCCTGAGTAAGGGAAGAATTTGTTGGGAGGGCGGGGGTAGTAAGAAAATTCGGTTATTTCTTCAATTGGATGACAAAAAGGATTGAGTTGAAAAAAGAAGAAATAAGTTGAACTAAATATAGAAGGAAGACAATCAACAGAGGAAGAGAAAATGAATCTAAAGAAGCAAAGAGGCGAAACGGTAATGAAAGCCGAGGGAAAATATAATCAAAAGGAAAGAAACTGGAGCTGAAGCTGAAGAATGAAAGTGGCGGAGTGGCAATGGAAAACTTAAAAAGTTGATTAATCAAGGAGAGAAAATCAAATATTTATAAAAAACAGTGGTAAGGTGAGAGTTTAAATTTGAGAATTTTTTGATAAAGGAAATTCGTTTATTTCTTCATTTGGATGACAAAAAGGATTGAGTTGAAAAAAGAAGAAAACTAGTGATGGGGTTTGAACTAAGTTGAAATAAATATAGGAAAAAAGAGAACCAGAGAGGCAGACAAATGAAACTGAAAAAGCAATGCGTCGTAGCGATTATGTAAAAAGTAATCAGAAGGAAAGAAAATGTAGCTGAAGAGCGAGACAACGCGGCAATGGGAAACCTAAAATGGTATTGAATTAAGAAGAGAAGAAACAAAAATTTATAAAGAAAACAGGAATAAGGTGAGAATTTGGGAGGGGGGATAAAGAAAATTCGGTTATTTCTGCAATTGGCTGAGAAAACCAATAAAGTTGGAAAGAGAAGAAATCTAGTGATGAATTATGATGAAATAAATATGGAAGAAAAAGGGAACCAGGAAACGGAGAATAAATGAAGCCATAAAGAAAGAGCGTTCATGAAACACCTATGGAAAAATATACTCAGAAATCAGTTCAATTAAATTTTTTATATGTTTCATTTTAATGTTCAGCCACCAAATGATTGCAAAACGTATTTCATGCAATTTAAACACAACTTAAAAATGATTAAAATAACTGCAGATTGCACTTTAAATTCAACAACATAAAACTAAAGATACCACAAGAAATTTATCAAGAAATTGGCAGCGCAAATTTAGCAGCTTTCGTCGCGCTGGCCACAACGACCACAATGGCAACAGCGGTGGCGGCCAAAGGTAAAACTTTTAAATTTACTGCGACCACAAGGAAGAAAGCAAATGAAACGAGGGGAATAAAAGCGTTGAATGCGCACACGCGCAGCCATATAAATGTATACGCACACACACACACTCACACATAAACACAGATGCAGACGCACATGTGCGCACATCGACACAGGCACAAATTATGTGCGAAATTAAGAAAACGCAAAAGTTTTGGTGGCTTTTTTCAACACACAAAAACGCAAAGAGAGAGAGGGAGAGAAAGAGAGTTGAGCGCCAAGAAAGCAAGGGCAAAGTTGCAACTGGTGTTGCTGCTGCTGCTGATGACGATGATGATGATTTATAGAAGAAGTGCATGCAAGCCGCCAGTGCACGTACAACTTTTGCAACAACAAAAACAACAGCAAATCCAGCAGCAGTGCAGCCAAAAGTTGCACGTGTGGCAGTGCTGCTGCTGTTACCTGCCAATGTTGTTGTTGGTGGTGTTGCTGCATTGCCATGATTGCAAGTGGCTTTTTGCGATTTATTATAGGGGCGTGGCAGCCACACGCGCTGCCTGGCTGCCTCGCTGCTAATAGTTGGCAACTGGCGTCAGGCGTTGCGGTTAACGCCCATTCAATGATATGCGAAGAGGGGTAAGGAAATACTTAGGGTAGACATGTGTGTAGAGCAATGCAAGCAATGGCCACAAGGAATATACAGTTTCTGCTTCTATGTTGAAGCATAAACTGCATTGCCAGCTGTAGGGTGCATGCCTGCCGTGTGCATAATGTTTAAGGATTTAAATGGAAAAACTTTGTAAAACATCTTAGAGGCACAAAAACGAACAAACACACACACACACACACACACATGCTTGAACTTGTGCAAATAGGCAGCAATCGACAGGCAGCAGGATCTGTACTTTTTCTTATCCTTTGCCATCGTTTGATAGAAATTTCGTAACTTTGCTGGTTTTATTGGCGTTTGGTTTGCCGCAGCGCAGCGATCCTTGAAGTTGCCATTGAAACGCAAACAATTCCCTAAAGTGTCGCATAGATGCACACACACACACACATGCACAAATGCACAAATGCTGACTAACTTTGTTGTTGTTGTTGTTGCAATAATGCAACGCTAAGTAGTAGGCAATTGAATTGCAATTCGGCCGCATGCGTCTCTCGTTTTATATACTTTTTCCTTCAAGGTTTTTGTTCTTTGTTGGTTTTTTTTTAATTTTTTTTGGCTCAACATTCAATTCTCCTTCAAGTTGCAATGCGTGCTGTGAGGAATCGTTTAAGTGGTTTTTCAGGGTTTTTGTTGTCGTTGCTGCTTTTTGGCCGCTGAGAAATTTTCCATATGTACGCAAGTTTTGCTTTTAGTTGACATTTTCCGAAGCTCTGCCGGATTGTTTGTTTAGCTGGGAAGAATTTAGCAGCATAAGCTGCTAAAGTAGGGGCTGTGGGTTGCTGAGGGCGTGGCTACGCTATGCATTTTCATGGTTGAATCGTTGGGAATAGATTTATGCAGCGATTTAGTTGTTTTTCATTGAGAAAAGTGCTACAAAAGAGATTCAAGTAAGAAGCCAAATTGGTGGCTGCTAGCGTTGGTTGTGGAATGGAAGAGGGGAGGGAGCAGGGCGGCGAAAGAAGCAAGTGAGTAAAAGCCATGATTACAGTGAACGGAGTGGAACAGCTGACGTAACAAAGCAGCAGTTGAAAAATATGACAAAAGCATCAGAGCACAGAAAAAATCAACGAGGCGAAATGTAAAGAAAAACGAGTGAAGCTGCAGTCGCATTGAAAGCCGCTTAAGGATTAAAAAGGATTTCCATTCGCAATTGATTGCTAATGGCAGATCAATGTTGGAATTTTTGGGTTTAATAAAACTTATAAAATAATAGTAAATAGAGTGGCAAACCAAAAAAGGCTGAAGGGACAAATTTTTGTGAATTTATGTGAGGTTTTTTAGTTCTGTGATGTACTTAAAAACTATCCTTAAAAATACATTTTTGAACACAAAATAAATACAAAATTTCTTTCAACTTATTTTATTTTAACATTTTGCAATCAAATACTTACAATAAATTCTTTCTGAGGGTAAAAAATATGTGTTGAGGGATTTACAAAAGATGAACCACATTGAATTATATTGCTTTGTGGGTTATTGCTCTCTAAAAATCTGTATGTCACATTTAGCTAAATAAGAATATATTCCAAAAAAAAAAATAAATCAAAAATAAAATCAATAAATAAATCAACAATAAATTCTCTTTGTTCTTCAACCATGTTAACCTCTCGGCCAACAAAATTTAGTTTACGGAAAGCACTGATTTTACAACATAAGAACACTGGGCCAGATGTTGCGAAAGGCCTCAAGAAAACTTTGAAGACGCCTCAATGGAATGTCCTACTCAACCTGACGTTTTCTGTAGACTTGGTTTTTCCTATTACCACTGGCTTGGCCGAGCTGTACTTCACTTCTTACGAAGAATCCATAATTGGATCGATTCTTGAATTGCCTTGAAAGACCAGGAATTTTTGGAACTCAGAATCCTTATGCTGCTTGAAAGATGGAAGAAAACTCATAGTTAAGGTTGGATAATACTTTGTGTAAAATACATTGTACCCATTTCTCTGAACGAAGCTTCAAAGTTGTGAAAAAACACCTCAAAACTTGCTTGAGCCCCAAATAAGTTCAGAAGTTTCCAAAAAGCTCGACATGTCCCATCAACTTAATTATAGAAGTTTCCCAAAATTGAATCAAATTAACTATAGAAGTTTCTAAAAAGATCTCAAACTTTTTCGTTCACTTTTTCTTAAAAGTACTCAAACTTTTTAGTTCACACGTTCCATAAACTTAATTATCCAAGTTTTTAAAATGTTCTCAGACTTTTTCGATCATATGTAGCAACAACTTAACTGTAGAAGTTTCTAAAAAGATCTCAGAGTTTTTCGTTCACTTTTTCTAAAAAATTCAAATTTATCGTTCGCAGTGTCTAAAAAGTTCTCCGATTTTTTCGTTAACTTTTTCTAAAAAGTTCTCAAAATTTTTCGTTCACAGGTTCCATCAACTAAACTATAGAAGTCCTTAAAAAGTACTTGGACTTCTTCCTTGACATGTCCCATCACATTTACTATACAAGTTTTTAAAAAGTTCTCAGACTTGTTCACATGTCACATCAACTTAACGTTTTCAGACTTTTTTGTTCATAACTTAATTCACTTCACTTAATTATAGAAATTAAAAAAACAAATCTCAGACTTTGTTGTTCACTTTTTTTAAAAACGTTCTCAGACTTTTTCGTTCACATTTTCTAAAAAGTGCTCAGACATTTTCGTTTGCAGTTTCTAAAAAATTCTCAGATTTGTTCGTTCCCTAAAATTTTTAGACTTTTTTGTTCAGCTTTTTTAAAAAGTTCTCAGACTTTTTCGTTTACAGGTTCCATCAAGTAAACTATAGAAGTCCCTTAAAAGCACTCGAACTTCTTCCTTGACATGTCCCACCACATTATCAATAAAAGTTTCTAAAAAGTTCTCAGAATCTTTCCGCCATATGTTCCATCAACTTAATTGTTCAAGTTTTTTAAATGTTCTTAGACTTTTTCGAGCATATGTAGCAACTACTTAACTATAGAAGTTTTTAAAAGGATCTCCAACTTTTTCGTTCACTTTTTGTAAAAAGTTCTCAGACTTTTTCGTTCCCTTTTTCTAAAAAATTCTCAAAATTTTTTCGTTCACAGGTTTCATCAATTTAGTTTCTTACAAAATCTCAGACTTTTTCATTCATATTTTCCTAAAAGTTCTCAGACTATTTCGTTCACTTTTTCTATATAGAAGTTCTATAGAAGTCCCTAAAAAGTACTCGGACTTTTTCCTCGACATGTTCCATCACATTAACCTTAAAAGTTTTTAGAAAGTTCTCAGACTCTCTCCTCCAAAAAGATCTGAGACTTTTTTTTCATATTTTCTAAAAAATTCACAGAATTTTTTGTTCACAGTTTTTAAAAAATTTTTACGCTTTTTCGTTAACTTCTTGTAATAAGTACTCAGACTTGTTCCCATGTCCCATCAACTGAATTATTCAAGTTTCATAAACGTTCTCAGACTTTTTTGTTCACAGGTTCCATTAACTAAACTACAGAAGTTCTTAAAAAGTACTATAAAAGTACATTAACTATAAAAGTTTCAAAAAGTTTTTAAGCTTGTTTACATGAAGTTTCTAAAAAGTTCTCAAACTTTTTCGTTCATTTTTTCTATAAAGTTCTTAGACTTTTTCGTTCACTTTTTCCCAAAAATTTTAATTTTCGCTCACAGATTCCATCAACCTGCTATGAACTTACACAACTATTCTAGTTTGTTAAACCTTCTAAGACTTTTTCGTTTACAGATCTTATAAGCTTAACTACACAAATTTCTAAAAAGGTTTCAGATTTCAAATTGTGAACGAAAAATAATTTCTAAAAAGTTTTCAAATGTTTTCGTTGACAAGGTTCCATTAAGTTTTTCGCAGATTTATTCGGCTCCTTTTCAGTTTTATTTTCAGTAAAGCTTTTTGTTGCTTTAAAATTATTAAAAAAATTATTATTGAAAAACATTTTTACCAGAAGTCTCTGGACAATCTGATAGATTGCTAAATTTATAATAAAATAAATAATTAATTCGCTTTGTTATCTGCGTACTGCTTCATTGTTGCTTAGAATTGTAAGACTTGCTAAGATATTCCTGTGAACTTTTTTTGTAAGAAAGTAAACAGCATAAAGAAAAAGGAAGAGATAAAAGCGAAATGAAGAAGAGAAGCAAATGATTAAGAACGAAAAGAAGAACAAGAAGAGAGTTAAGAAAAATAATTAAAAAAAATAAAAACGTACTTTTCCCCCAAGTAACCAACACAATCGTAGTCCATTTCCATAGTAGATATTTTTTTTAACATTTTATGATTTCTTTTATTTATTTTTATTTATTTATTTTTTTATTTTATTGTTTTTAGATTCAAGCTATTTAATCAAACTCTTCCACTAAGTCTTACTTTTAATTTAAATAAAATATATTTCAAGATTTTCTTTTTAATATTAAGTCAACCAAATCCCACTTAATTCTTTGCCAATAACTCATTTCTACTCGAACCCAAATATTCTCGTTTTGCCGTTCGGAATCTTAGCTTTCTACCAGTTGCCATGAGATAATCCTTTCGCTTTGATCCTTTAGCCCAATATAACTTATTCGCTATTGCTGCCTGCTCTGCCCCCCCCAAACGTAACTTTTACAAATACAATTACCTTTTTTGTGAGAACTAAGACAAATCTTACTCTGGCCATAAAGCACCAAAATCCGCTTAAATACCAACTCAACCGAGCCTTTAGACAACCGCACGCGTTGGCCTCGCTGCTCGTATGTGTAAAAGCAAATGTGGCAAAGGAGTTGTTGGCGGCACATTTTTCTAATTTAACTCGTTCGCTGAGCCGATTTTTATCTCTTGCCAGTAAAAGCATGAAAGAAAGAATACTGTATGAAAAATCATACTCATGTCTGTTTTTTTTGCGCTTGTTTCCAACAGTGACAACACTAACAACAGAGCAAACACTCACCCATACACACAGAGATGCAGAATAGACGGCAGCGAGTGTGAGCAGCGCTAAAACATTCCTTTCCATTTCGTGGCATTTCATTTGATGTACATTTCCATTTTCCACATATCAGTGTGAGTTTTTTGCATTTTCCTTTTATATGTTTTCTTTTTTTGGCTATGCGCTTTGGCTGCCTATCATAACACACACACATACACACACATGGACAGATTTCGAGTTGGCGTGTTGCAGCATCTCTGGAGATTTTTCATTTTTATGGTTCGGTAAATCTGTGCGCTCTACTTAAACCGTATTTAAATTTTTACTCACCAATACACGAGCACACACATGTACCACATACATGCACACATACATGTGCACACTGGTCCGTATGTATGTAGGTAGATATGTGAATGTGATCAAAGCATACGCTACGCGAAGTCCCACTCAAACAGCGGTGTGACTGGTGTTTCAAATTTGCATAAAGAAATCGGCGATACCAGTGCCACACACCCACACACACACACAAATATCTTTACAAGGTTGTATGTGTGTGTATATCTTTGTTAGTTATTATACGCTGGAAAAATTCGTTGGCTTGAAATTGTTGCCATTTCGAATGCGAACCATATGGAAAAATCATGGCCGAAACTGAGAAAAAGCTCAAATAAGCGACGTCTTGCTGGAATTAATTTGTTACGATTGTGATGTAAGTTTATGCAGGATATAGGGTGATTTCGTGAGTAATGCGGTTTGTTGTTTATATTTGTTTAAAATAGAAAATATCAATGTTTAGTTAGGAAATAATTTAAACGTTAGGTGATAACATTATGTGAGTTAACTCGAGCTCTGACTAATGATTCAATAATTGTCAGTAAGAAAAGATAGTGTTACTGAATGGTCTGAACAAGCCCTAAGTGTAAATAAATAATTTCTAATATTTTAATTTTTAATTATTAATCATAAATGTTAAATTTTTTATTGATAAACATATATTTGGTTGTCTACAACTTAATGCAACGCTGCATAAACTACCTCAGCATCCCGGAGAGAGCAGCGGCCATGTTGTGATCATCATTTCCGCAGCGAAGAAGGAGAGCACGAAAAGCGTGCAACTCATAAAGAAATAGTCATTTTTGTGTTCATTGTCATTGTCTGCCTTAAATACATTTGTAAGTTTAAGCGTTCAATAAACAAATAATTATTTCTGTGTTCATTTTTTGGTCCTTCGAGCCGGATCAACGCAAAACATTTGGGTTTTGCTTGAATACACGTGTGCAAAGTTGACGATCGCAGCCTTTCATCCAATATCATTAACACCTCACAGTAGCAGCAGCGCACATTGGATCGCCTGATCGCAGCATCTTGGGCGCAGCGTGGCGCTCAATCACAGGCTCAGCTTTCACCGGAGCACCTAACCTCAATGGTCTCACAGGGTCACTTTTCCACATAATCGACGACAACGTATAGCAGCCGGCACAGCCTGGCGCTCAATCGCATGTTCAGCCTTCATCGGAGCACCTAACCTCAATGGTCTCACAGGGTCACTTTTCCACATAATCGACGACAACGTATAGCAGCCGGCACAGCCTGGCGCTCAATCGCATGTTCAGCCTTCATCGGAGCACCTAACCTCAATGGTCTCACAGGGTCACTTTTCCACATAATCGACGACAACGTATAGCAGCCGGCACAGCCTGGCGCTCAATCGCATGTTCAGTGTTCACCGGAGCACCTAACCTCAATAGAACTTTGGAGTTACAATTGGACAACTAATGCTTGCAACGCCATCTGGTGGTAACTTCAATGCAACTTAACAATAAGTACATTGTTTCAGTTTTTCCGAGCACCTCCAAAATTTCTGGTCTGATCACTTAATTAGTAGTTGGCAACGCAGCAAACAGAACTGTCAAAACAACCACCATAACACAAAGCAAAATGGAAAAACTCAAACAGCAAAGACAGACAATAAAAAGCAGTCTAACGCGCATTTATAATGTTTGCGCTGAGCCTAGCGCAACTTCGGACGAAATACAAGTTCGAGTACACAGGGCAGAACAATTATTTAACCAGTTCGAGCATGTTCAAGAGGAGATTGAAAGCCTGGTTCCGGAGCAACAGGAACAAGAAGAAACGTATCGTAACGCAATAGAAGAGAAGTATTTCGCTATTAAGGCAATTCATGCACGTTTGGTAGAAGAAGAAGCAAATCACACGGTAGTAGAAAATTCCCAAGTCCCCGGGGAATGGTCAACAGCAATGCGAGCCTTAATGGAGCATCAAGGCACAATGGGTGCGCTCATTGAACGTATCTCGACTAACACCTTCCCTGCAAGTCCTCCAACCAATGTTAATGAAACTGGCATCACTGTAATGCAATCAAATATTCAGCACGAGCTAAGGCTACCACAAATACAGGTGCCAGATTTTGACGGGACAGCCACGGAGTGGATACGGTTTCGCGACCTTTTCGAAACATTAATCCATAATAGACGCAACATTTCCGAAGTAGAAAACCTTGAATATTTGCAAACGAAAATGAAGGGTGAGGCACTTTCCCTTATAAAACATCTGAAGCCGACCAATGCCAATTATGAAGTTGCTTGGCAATTGTTAAAGAAAAAATATGATAGGTCGGACAAAGTGAAAAAAGCTTATTTTGAACTTCTCTTTGAGCAACCGCCTTTGAGAGTATCGTCCGTGGCTGACGCGAAACGTTTTTACAACTCCATAAATGAGAGTGTCAATGCTCTAAAAGTCCTCGATGAGCCTGTGCAGCACTGGGATTCAATCTTAATATTTATGTTGGAGAAGAAGCTTGACTCCGATACGCATTCGTTATGGTATAGAGAAAAACCAGTAGACAAGGCAGCAACATTTCAAGAGCTTCTAGACTTCTTAGAAAGAAGAGTTTATGCATTAGAAAATGCTCAGAAAAGCTTGGGTCATGCCGCAACGCAGTGCCCCAACAACAAGAGAATGCAAGCGCGCACCTTTGCTGCGGTCGTGCAAGCGTGCTCCCTGTGTGCAAAGGATCACTCCCTGTATTTTTGCCCTCAATTTAAAGAGATGAACGTAGCGAATAGGCATAAGCATGCACAACGTAATAACATATGCTTTAATTGCCTGCAACCGAATCACAGGGTCGCCGACTGCAAATCGTCATCGTGTAGGAAATGTGGCGCAAAACACAATACGTTGCTCCATCTGCCGGCATTTGAAATTGAACAGAAGCAAGGAGATGAGCTGCAAGCAGCAGACTATCAAGGAACGTATGCAACCATGAACAGTTCGAAGCCGTCAAAAAAGCAGCTAAGACTGCTGCCAACCGCCATAGTGCTGGTGCAAGACGGATACAATGTATTTCAGCCATGTCGTGCGTTACTTGACTCTGTTGTGACCCAGAGCTCTTTAATCTCTGAGGCTTGCGTGCAACGTTTACGTCTCAAGCGCATGTTCGATAAAACGATTTTGCATGGAGTCAACTCGACTAATGGAACTTGCACCAGGGGCAAGGTTGAGCTTCACATGGCGTCAGTAGCAGGTGAATTCACTACCAATACAGAAGCCCTATGCTTGCATGAACTCACACAAAATTTGCCGTCATGGGAATTGCCGGCTAAAAGTGTGGAATTTTTCAAACACATCGAGTTTGCGGACCCTAATTTTTGTAAGCCTGGTAAAATCGATATAATATTGGGTGCCGACGTATTCATCGACTGCGTTCTGCCTGGAAAATTAACTCATCCAAGTGGGTCGCCCTCCGCTTTACACACAACCTTTGGCTGGGTTATCATGGGTAAGGCAACGTCTTCAGGTAACGATCATCTCACGATCGCGCACACTTGCATAGAAGTAGGAAAACAGCTCCAGCAGTTTTGGGAGATGGAAGATCTTCAACAACCAACACAATATCTTACTCCCGACGAAAAGAAGGCTGAAGAACACTTCGCACAACACGTACGGCGTGACGATAGTGGTCGGTACGTGGTACGAATGCCACTAAAAGATGGCAAGTTAGATCTGGGCGAATCTCGTGTGGCTGCGGCGAAAAGACTTTTAGCAATGGAACGCCGCTTTAGTAATGATCGTCCACTTCGTGATAAGTATACGGAATTCATGCGAGAATATTCAGACTTGGGCCACATGGAACCGAGTTCCAACGTCGAGAGCAAGAACGTGTATTTTCTGCCGCATCATGCAGTAGTAAAACCCACTAGTACGACTACCAAATTACGAGTCGTGTTCGATGCGTCGTGTAAAACATCCAATGGGAGATCGCTTAATGACCAATTGCTTATAGGGCCTACCCTCCAAAGGGACCCTTTTTGATATTGTACTTAGTTTCCGCAAGTATAGAGTGGGATTTACAGGTGATATCGAAAAAATGTACCGGCAAGTAGTAGTGCATCCAAAAGATCGACCACTGCAGCGGATTTTATGGAGAGAAGCTGGTGGCCAAATAAAGGAATACGATCTCTGCACTTTAACGTATGTTACGGCATCGGCACCGTTTCTAGCGATTAGAACGCTGCAGCAAGTAGCTCATGATAACCGCAATGAATATCCTTCGGCGGCGACATCCATTCTACAAAATTTTTATGTCGACGATTTCATGGGCTGCGCAGATAATGAAAGCGACTCTATTCAACTAAAAAACGAAATTTGCGCGATCCTATCCAAGGCTGGATTTCACCTACGTAAGTGGGCGTCTAACTCGAACTCTTTTATGGAAAGTATTAACCACGAAGATCGCGAAGTTGCTATTGACGCAATTATAGACACAACGCAAACAGTCAAGACACTAGGTCTCTTGTGGGATACGTCAAGTGACAGCTTCAAATACAACGTAACTCTTGCAATAAACAAAAAGCGAACAATAACAAAGCGAGCCGTGCTATCCGATATTGCCAGAATCTTTGACCCCATCGGGTGGGTCTCTCCAATAGTGATCAGCATGAAGATTTTAATGCAGAAGTTGTGGTTGCGAGGGGTTGGATGGGACGATGAGCTACCTGAAGATCTGTACAACCAATGGACTGAATATCTGACTAATATAAACGACATAACAAAACTTCGCATTCCAAGGTGGGTCAACTACTCAAATGAGGGGAGCGTCGAGCTCCACGGATTTGCGGACTCTTCGGAGTTAGCATACGCTGCGGCAATTTATCTTCGCGTACATAGAGAAAATGGCGAGGTCTTTACGAATCTGATTGCAGCGAAAACACGTGTTACGCCTGTGAAACAAATAACTTTACCACGTCTAGAACTATGCGCTGCGCACCTAATGGCAAAATTAATAACTAAAGTCCGCGCTGCTCTGGACTTGCCGCACGTACAACTATTTGGATGGACTGATTCGTCTGTCGTGCTGGCATGGATTTCTGACCATCCACGCCGCTGGAAAACTTTCATCGCCAACAGAACAGCTCAAATCATTGAAGTCGTACCTGCTGAGCAATGGCGACACATTCCGTCTCGGCACAATCCTGCTGATATGGCAACTCGAGGCGTCGTGCCCTCGGGGCTGCTCAATAATGCATTATGGTGGTGCGGTCCCGATGAGCTGCGGCAACCTACCCTGCAGTGTGAGCGGCATTTACCGGTTCCTAAAGACGTCGACCTTGAAGAGCGGAACGTAATTGTTTTACACAACGCGACTGTTGCTGATGTAGACATCATAGATCGATACTCGGACTATTCTAGACTACTCAGAATTACAGCACTTATCCTTCGATTTGCTCAGAATTGTAAAATTAAAAAAGCAAACCTTAAGCAAACCGATTCGTTCATAAGCACGAGTGAACTGCACGCGGCGCATACTGTGCTCATAAGGAAGGCGCAACTGGCAATGTACTCATCAGAAATTAAAGCCTTATCCTCGGGCAAGCAGTTACCAGCATCCCACAAGCTAATCTCTCTAACACCATTCATCGGGGAAGACGGTCTTCTTCGAGTCGGTGGCAGGGTCACTCACGCAAGTATCGGTTATGATCAAAAACATCCAATAATTCTTCACAAGGACCATTTTTTAACAAGGTTAATCGCTAGTTCATATCATCCCAAATACCTTCACGCCGGCAACAGACAGCTGCATTATTTACTGGGGTTGCGGTACTGGATTCCAGGTGCTACATATCTCATCAAGAAGTGTATCTATACGTGCACAACTTGTATGAGATTTCGTGGTGTGCCACATCAGCAGCAAATGGGAAACATTCCACATCATCGCCTAGAACCTGGATCGGCATTTATCAACACAGGCGTTGATTTCGCAGGTCCAATACAAATACGGTCTTGGAAAGGACGTGGTTCCAAGCTATACAAGTGCTGGATTGCTCTCTTTGTGTGCTTCGTCACAAAGGCTGTTCACATCGAGTTGGTAACAGAATTATCAACAGCCGCATTTATCGCCTCTTTTCGTCGTTTTATTGCCAGACGTGGGAGGCCAATCCACATGTACTCCGATAACGGAACCAATTTCGTTGGGGCCCAGCAGCACTTACGAGATGTGTATCAATTCCTTGGTACAGATTCTACACAAGAGGCCATTACCAGAGAAATGGTTGAGCAACAAATTAAGTGGCATTTTTCACCTCCTGCTGGACCCCACTTTGGTGGAATCTGGGAAGCCGGGGTAAAAGCCGTAAAGCGGCACTTAAGGCGTGTATTAGCTGACGCGTCGGCAACGTATGAAGAACTTTATACAACACTTTGCCAAATAGAGAGCTGCCTTAATTCGCGACCATTGTGTGCCAAATTTGAAGGCGATACCGATCCGCTCACTCCCTCACACTTTTTAATTCTGCGCTCCGCCGCTACAATTCCAGATGAAAATCTTATCAATGCCAAGGAAAACACCTTGAGTCGGTGGCAATATATTCAGCGTTTAGTCCAACAGTTCTGGCGCAAATGGTCCATCGAATACATAATACAATTGCAACAGAGGCCAAAATGGACTCAAAAGCTGAAAAATCTTGACCTCAATGACGTTGTCATAATTAAGGACGATAACCTCGCCCCATCCCAGTGGTCAATCGGCAGAGTGGTTGAAATTCATACAGGTTCTGATGGGCTTGTCCGTGTGGTATCGGTGCGCACAGCTAAGGGAACAGTTAAGCGACCAATTAGTAAGCTCTGCCCCCTGTTCGTCGATGATTGAAAGCGGATTCTTTCAAGAGGGGCCGGGATGTCTACAACTCAATGCAACGCTGCATAAACTACCTCAGCATCCCGGAGAGAGCAGCGGCCATGTTGTGATCATCATTTCCGCAGCGAAGAAGGAGAGCACGAAAAGCGTGCAACTCATAAAGAAATAGTCATTTTTGTGTTCATTGTCATTGTCTGCCTTAAATACATTTGTAAGTTTAAACGTTCAATAAACAAATAATTATTTCTGTGTTCATTGGTTTTTTTAATAATCGAATAATTTATCTGACCAAAAAAAAAAACATTAAGTCAGGATCAGAGGAGTTCATAAAACATTTCAATGCCCCAACAGTATGAGGTATCTACGTTCTATGTATTCTCGAACCATCTGAACGATCCGAATCGGAACAGCTCTAATGGTTCCGGTCTGAGTAAAGTTCAATCAACATTTGAGATTATATAAGTAGTGATGGTTTCACTATTCGAATGGTTCGAAACAGAATTAGTCGTATTCAAACTCTGCTCATAATCTAAAAATTGTATGATATAGATTATGTTTCAATATTACATCTGTTTATATTAAAACTTCCGGATAATCTCATAATTGGGAGATCTGAATTGTGTTTACATATCAGAACTGTTCATATCCAAACTATCCATATTGTATGTCCATAACAGAATTGTTCATATCCAAAATATCCGGATAATCTGAAAATTGGATGATCTCGTTTGTCTGTCCATATCAAAACTGTTTGTATCCAAACTATCCGGATAATCTGACAATTTAATGATCTGGATTTCGTCTCCATAATAGAATTGTTCATATCCAAACTATCCGTATAATTTGAAAAGTGAAAGATCTCGATTGTGTTTCCATATCAGAACTGATCATATTCAAACTATCCGGATAATCTGAAAATTTACTGATCTGGATTGTGTTTTCATATCAAAACTGTTTGTATCCAAACTATCTGGATGATCTGACAATTTAATGATCTGGATTGTGTGTCCAAATCAAAACTGTTTGTTTCGAAACTTTGCGGATAATCTGACAATTTAATGAATTGGAGTGGTCTGGATTTTGTTTACATATCAGAAATGTTCATATCCAAACTATCCGGATTGTGTGTCCACAACAGAATTGTTCATATCCAAACTATCCGAATAATTTGACAATTGAAAGATCTGGACTGCGTGTCCATATAAAAACCGTTTGTATCCGAACTATGCGGATAATCTGAAAATTTTATGATCTGGATAGTGTGCCCATATCAGAACTGTTCATATCCAAACTTTGCGGATAATCTGACATTAAAAGATTGGGATTGTGGGTCCATATCAGACTTTTTATATCCAAACTATCCGGATTGCGTGTCCATAACAGAATGGTTCATATCCCAACAATCCGGATAATTTGATAATTGAAAGATCTGGATTGTGTGTTCATATCAGAACTGTTCATATCGAAACTATCCGGATAATCTGACAATTTTATGATTTGGATTGTGTTTCCATATCAGAACTGTTCATTACAAACTTTGTGGATAGTTTGACAATTGAAAGATATGGATTGTGTATCCATGTCAGAACTGTTTGTATCCAAACTATCCGGATAATCTGACAATGTAATGATCTGCATTACGTTTCCATATCAGAACTGTTCATATCCTTTGCGAATAATCTGACAGTTGGAAGATCGGGATCGGGATCGGAAATATGAAATGTAGGATCATCTTTATTCTTTATGTTTTAGTTTCCCTCGAATCATTTTATTAGTTTGTGCACAAACCATTCGAACAATCGATGAGTTTATGTTATCTGAAAAATTTGAAGTAAAAAAAAAATTGTCTTTAGCTAGTTTTGGGTCATTCAACTTATTTTGAATTCAACTATGTGAATGTTTGAAGGGAACTTTAAAACAATAAACATAGATCCGAATATTTCAAGTGACTTAAAATTTTGTTAAGTTAGTCTAAACTCAAAAATTTCAAAGATGGTTTTAGTGATTCTCAGACTATTCAAGCTGTTCGATTCCAAACTGTCTGGGTGCTCTAAAGATTTGAATTATTTACCTTTTCGATCGCTGTGGATGTGAACAGTTTTGATAGTTTGAGAGTTAAGGTGATCCGAACAGTTTTATTGATTCTCGAACCATTCAAATTATTTGACTCCAACATATCTGAATGTCCTAAGGTTTTAACTATCTGTGTCTGTTGGATCAGTTTGTATCTGAACAGTCTCAATACTTTGAGAGTTTAGCTGATTCTGATAGTTTAAACTTTTATCCAAACAGTCTCCGGTTCAATAGGGTCCAATCTGACAACAATTAATTATTCATCAAATATTTTGATTGCCACTTGGACCATTTGAACGTTTAAAATCTGAATGGTGCTGATGATCCAAGAGCTCTAAAATTTCAATGATTCGAACAGTATGAACTCAAAATATGAACGTATGGTTTAACTTATTTCGGAACTCTCTAAATAGTCTGATTACTACTGGTTTATATGATCTATACTTCTCAAGGTTTTATGATTTTATGGTCAGAAATGCCCACATAGTCTGGATCCGAACAGTTACAATGATTTGAAGATTTTCGTGACCCTGACAGTTTGAACTTTTAGACTATTTAAAAAGTTTGGTTCTGACTTTAGACTATTTCCATCTCAAAACATTTAAATATTCAGAAAATGTTTTATGTGAGGTTTGAACAAGTTGAACGAGTTCAAAAGGTTTAAGAGAACTTCGATGATTTGCACAACGTGATTTGAAAATTTGAATGTATGGTTTCCAGTGATTCTCGGGCTGATCAAATAGTCTGATTATGACTAGCTGGTAAGGTTTAAACATTTGACGATCTGAATAGTCTGAGCTCAAAACTTCAGCAAATGTTTCAAGTAACTCTGGGATCATTGAAAGAGACTATGGCTTTGAAACTTGTTTGATGTGAACAGTTTAAAATTTAACCTACTGAAAATAACCTCTTTATCCTTTTCAGAAAAAAGTAAGAACCGCAATGGTACCTGAACATTTACTATTAAAAATTCAAAGTTTTAAGTTGAGTCAAACTTTAGATTGCATTTTCTTTTCAGCTTTCAGTCTTCCCTGTCAAAAACTCCACTTTTTCTGTGTTCCTGTTGTATTTTCAATTTCACATATATAGAAGTACATTAGTATGTGTGTGCAATAAGCACAGCATGTGTACAAATTATTGCAATGAAATTGTAAAATTATAAGTCCCTAAGCGGATAAAGTGTAGGTTTTACATTAAACAAAAGAAGTAATACGAAACGTTCACGGACAGCTAACGAAAATTGCATGAATAATAAAGTGTATGAAAATGAGGGAAATTTTTGTGGCCACACACACACACACATGCACAAACAGATTGAATTCGCCTTAAATTTGTTCGCAGTTTCGTTTGTATTAATTGAATTTGCGCTGTGCCCAACGTGGCGTATGCGTAATGCTGATTGTTTGAGAGGAGAAGGAACATGATTAACATGAATTTCGTACGCTGTGTAGTGTTTATTTAATAGAAAAGTCCAAGATAGAGTTTAATAACAGTTATTTTGTTTTTTTGTTGTATTCACAATTCTGCACAGCGTACTACCAACAACTACTAAGCTGCAAAGCTATGCAAAAGCAACAAGAAATCTCATTAAGTCTTGTCCAATGCATTGCTTGTCAGCAATGACAAGCAATTTGGTCACTTTCCAACAACAACAACAACAAAGACTAAAGTAAGAACAGCAAAATTACACAACAAATACAACATACTAACAACAACCGACAAGCAACAACAAAACTCGCTTTCCAACCAATAAAACATTTGTTTAGAAAATCGCCCAAAGAATCAGCAGTTAGGCAAGTGTTGCTGATGATGGTGTTGTTGTTGTTACTGTTGCTGGCTTTGTTTGTGGGCCATTGTCCACTTGACGACATGTATTGCAAAGCCAAAATATTAACGGGACTTTATAGGCTTGCAAAAAGTTTGCAACAAAAGGCAAAAAAAAATGAATGAAAATAAGCAGTGGCAGCAATTTTGCACATTGAAAAATCGAATTGTCTGGTTGCAGCAAAATGTTGCTGCAGCCTACGTATAGGCAATGCGGCTGTTGGCAACTGTGCTAAGCACAATTTATGGCCAACTTGAATGGCTGGCAGAGCACATAAAATGTGACTAGGATACTCGATAGTCGATTGGCTCGAGTTGACTTGAATGTGGTCGCTTAAAAATCTCAATTTGTCATGTTATGGCCCCGGAAGTTGCAGCTACTGCTAAGTTGTTGTTGTTGTTGTACGCTTTTGGCATAACTTGACTTTATGTTCGGACATAAAATGTGCAGAAAAGTTACAAAAGCATGGACATGGCATATAAAGAAAAACTTACGCCACATAAAATATGCTAAATGCTGCATAGAAATAGACGACGCAGGCACATGTCGCACAAGCGACGATGACACAGATCGCCGAACACACCGCATAGATAGATGGGTCAGCACATAAACATAGATCAATGTTACGCCCGTTGACAGTGACGACATGATGAACAGCTTGGCTGCTGCTGCAGGCAACAGCAACTAACAACGGGTTTGCGTGGCATACTCGCATAATGACAGCAGTTGTTGGCAGTGAGTGGTGTGGTGGGAGTAATAGGAGATGAACGAGTAACAGGAAATTGTGGGCATAGAAGTTGTAGAGGTGTGAGTGTTGGTGATTGCGATTGATTACTATGTTTTGTATGAACTAATTTGGGGGCTGGTAAAGGAACTAGTTTAGAAACCAGTTTAAGAATTTGAATATGAACCAATCTATTAATTGGTTAATTGGTAATCTGTGAAGCAGTTTATAAATCAGAAAATGGACTATTCTATATAGCAATATATGAACAATACTATGAACCTATCTATGTAGAAATCTATTGATGAATGTATGAACAAATTTATGAATTAATCTATGGATCTATCTATGGATCTAATCTATGGATTAGTCTGTGGATCAATCCATGGACAAGTCTAATAAAGCTATGTATCAATCCATATATCAATCAATGGATCATAGTATGGATCAATCTATGTAAGAATCTATGTGTCAAACTATGAATCAGTCTATGGGTAAATCTATGGAGCAGTGTATGGACCATCCAACAGTCTAATCTGTTTAGTAGTTTATAAAATGGTCGTTGGGTCAAATTTTCGACCATGAAGCCTCTGTAGATCACCCAATGGGTCACTCTACGAGACAGTTGTTGGGGTAGGCAACAGACGAGTTTATAGGCCGTTTTTTGGACTAGTCTATTGACAATGCTATGAATCAATATCTGTAAACGGAGAGTCTATGGAACATTATATGGATTAGTCTATGAATCAGTCTATGAACCAAGCTATAGATCAATCTCTGAAGTATCCTGAGGAGCAGTTTACGGAGCAGTCTAGGGATCATCATAGGGATTAGTCTATGAGCCAGTCTATGAAACATGCTATGAATCAGTCTATGAAGTAATGTATGGATCAGTCTTCGGAGCAATCTATCATTTTATGGATTAGTGTATGAACCAGTCTATGAACCAGTGTCTGGATCAGATCATGTATCATTCTATGAATCATTCTATGCACCAGTCGAAGGGTCCAGTGTAAGAACTTTAATAGCCTATGAACTACTCGATGAACCATTTTATGGTCTAGTCTACAGACAAGTTTATGGGGTTTTTTATGGACCAGTCTATGAACAATGCAATGGATCATTATATAAAGTAACCTATGGACTAGTTTACGAAACAGTCTTTGGATTGTCATATGGCTTAGTCTATGAACCCGTCCATCTATGAACCAGTCATTCTATGAATAAGTCTATGCACCAGTCTGTGGGCCAGTCTGTGGGCCAATCAATGGGCCAGTCTATGGACTAATCTATGAACCAGTGTAAGAACCAGCCGTGGAACCATCTTATAGACAAATCTATTGAGTAGTCTGCCCAGCCTATGGATCAGAATATATAATTTATTCATCAGTTTATAAACAAGTCAATGAATCACTCTGTGAATTGTCTTATGGGCAAGTTTCTGTGTAATTTTTTTTTTATGGACCAGTTTCCATCCATTTGGAATGTGTGTTGTATCACATGTTGGGAAAAACAGTGTTGCATACACGTATCAAACGGGTGGAATTTGTAGTATCACAACGGGTCATATAGACCTAAGTGTGTGTCATGCAGAGGCAGCCACTACAACCAACCATGGATCAGTTTATGAACCATGCTATGGATCAAACTATGAAGTAACCCATGGACCACTTTTCGAAAAAGTGTATGGATCACCATATGGATTAGTCTATGAACCACTTTATGGATCTGTTTATGGACAAGTTTAAGGACCAGAATAGGCCAGTCAATGGATCTGCTTATGGATGGAACAGTGTAAGAACCAGCCTTGGAACCATCTTATGGACAAATCTATTAAATAGTCTTCCCAACCTATGGACCAGAATATGTGGTTTATTCATCAATTTAAAGACCAGCCAATGAATCACTCTGTGAACTATTTTATGGACAAGTGTATGGGGACCATTTATGAACCAGTTTGTAACCCATGCTATTGGTCGAACTGTGAAGTAACTCATGGACCACTTTTCGAAGCAGTTTATGTATCATCATATGGATTATTCTGTGGACCACTTTATGAACCTGTTTATGGACGAGTTAAAGGACTAGAACCATTAGTCTATGAACCATTTTATAGACCAACTCATTAACCATTCCATGGATGAATCAATGCGCTAGTTAATGAATCAGTCTATGAACTAGTGAATGAACCAGTGTAAGAACCAGCTTATGAATGGTCCAATGGACTATAATATTAACTAGTCAATAAATCAGTCCTTGGACCAGCCTAGGAACCATACAATGGATTATTCTATGGGTGAGACAACTGACCAGTCTATGAACCAGTCTGTGAAGTAGTTTGTAAACTAGTCTATGAATCAGTCTGAATCAGTATCTAAGTTTCTTTCAGACTTTTTTGAAGACAATTTGTATACATTTCCTTGACATTTTTTTTTTAATGCAGCATTGCTTGAGTCTACTAAATACTAGAACACAAAAACTATATTGAAAATGCTTTCTTTTGAATGCTAAAGAATTCATACCTAATGAATTAATTCGCGTATTCTCAGGAGAGCATATAATACAACCAGCGCTCTCAAGGACCAAGAGAAAACTTTTGTAGCATCAAAGGTCACGCACATTCAAGCAGCAAAGTGATAAGACATGCTGCCAAGTACGCACACAAATGCAGAAATTTGGATGGATGGATATACGGATGAAACACAGAATTGTGCGCTTGGCAACACCAAAAACAGCTATAAACCACAAGTAGTGGGCATAAAATCAGGACAGTGCGAAAAGCTGCCACACATGGCCTCTAAAACGCATATTACACGTACAGACACAGATGCAGACACTGATACATACAAACTGTGCGGC
This sequence comes from Melieria omissa, assembly GCA_963971225.1. Classification (NCBI taxonomy): domain Eukaryota; kingdom Metazoa; phylum Arthropoda; class Insecta; order Diptera; family Ulidiidae; genus Melieria; species Melieria omissa. The sequence goes on along the minus strand of OZ020268.1, from coordinate 77,724,904 downwards.
ATTGGCATGTAACTGCGGCAGCGCCAGCAATCAGCACAATGAAAGGATATGGCAAGGACTTTTAATATAATTTAAAACTTTTCCACAGAAATGTATTGAAAGTAAATTGAAATGTTGGAGTATAGGCAATCATCCTGTTGCTGATAATGATGATGACGACGATGATGATAATGACGATGATGATGATGACGATTGCATGCAGCATTGTGTGCGTGTGTGAGAAACTAGTTATATGTTTGCTGATTGTCGATGCGTGTGTGCGCAATTTGTGGGCTTTTTTGTGGCATTGTTTTCAATTTACTCAAATAAAATGTGCCAAAGCTGTGGCCCAATGCTGCCTTCATAACATGGTGAAGGGTCGAGTGAAAGTCGAGCATGTTGGGAGCGCAATAAAGATGATTGGGTGTGCGTGTTGGGTGCCCATAAAATCTCAGCCTTTATGCTATCGACTGCTGGCACATTGTGGTAAGCGATCCCATTGTGTGTGAGTGTGTGTGTGAGTTTGTTGATTGTTTAAACAAATAAATGGTTTTGTCCTTTTCTTTGTTGGTCCCTTTGCTTTTAATGTTCAGCTTCAACCACAGCAGTGCCAACGTGCACAGCGTAATTTGCAGTTTATCTTTGAGTACTTATGTCCTTTTGAGTGCCAGCACTTGAGGCACAAGAAAATAATAAAACTAGAAAGCAAAAAACGAACAAAGTAAACGAAGCAATAAATGAGAATGGCAATGAAAATAAACCAAATTATGCAACATTTTATTTTTAGAGCCGCGTGCAATTTTTCCATATGTACGCTTTGAGTGCGCACCCGCATCACTTCGGGCAAGGATGCGCATTCGTTTTTATCGTCTAGACGTGTTTAATACATGCGGCACATGCAAGACGATCAAAACCACACACCCCGCTGCTACCAATACCACTACAACTACATACAACTGCCAGTAGTTGTCGTCGTTGTTGTTGTTGTTGCCAGCGCACTGTCGTGTTATACGGCGCTGCCATTAGCGTGAAATGTGCATGAAATTGTTCAAAACTATTACAATTTGATATATTCGCAATTTATCTGGATATATTGCCAAGTATCGTGGCGATGTGTGTGTGTAGTGGTGTGCTGGCGTTTCCTTGCAGCACTTGTTTAATATTTAAACGCTTCGCTCACATGTTTATATGCAATTCCAAGCGTCTGCGTGCAGCAGCGGCAGCTGCTGTTCCTGCTGCTTGAAACTTGCAATAAAAGTAAATTTTTTTGATTGCTGCAGTTTGGCGGCACGTGGCCGCATATATTGGCCTGGCATTGCAGTTCGTTTTGTTTCATGTTTTTTTCTTTAGATTTTTTTTCGTGATTTACTTGTGATAGCGAAAATTGCATGCAATAATAAATTATGGCGATTTTAGTGCACAATTTATGCGCACAAATTGAAGCAATAAATATTGAAATATGGCAATTAAATGGGAAGTAGAAGAATGTTTTTGAATTTCTATTTAGTTGTGATTTGTTAATAGAAATTTGATTTATTCAGTAAATAAATTATGAAAAAAATAAATTTATAAAAAATATAAAATATTTTGAATTATATTAAAAATTAACAACTAACAATTTTTGCACATAAAGCGAAGCAATAAATATTGAAATATGGCAATTAAATGTCAAATAAAAGAATGTTTTTGAATTTTTGTTTAGTTGTGATTTGTTAATAGAATTTTGATTTATTCAGTAAATAAATTGTGAAATAAATAAATTTATAAAAAATATAAATGTATAATAAATATCAAAATATTTTGAATTATATTAAAAATTAACAACTAACAATTTTTGCACATAAAGCGAAGCAATAAATATTGAAATATGACAAATAAATGTAAAAAAAATTTTGTTTTTGTATTTGGATTTAGTTATAATTTGTTTATACAAAATTTTTTATTTGAGTAAACAGATTATGAAATAAAATAAATATAAAAATATAAATTAACTAGCTGACCCGGCAACCTTTGTCTCGCACGATATTTGTTGTTTTTTTATAATGAAATACGCGAGATGGCGAATCTATCGCAATGCAAATTGACAAAGAAAACCAACTAAAAGAAGAGGAGGAGCTACTGATTAACGAATAAGCAATGTTGCTGCCATTTTCCTGATCTTCAATAACGATCTATTGTCGTCGACGAAGAATCCCATTTACTCGTTTGCGGATGACAGCACCATTTTTCATTCATACTCCTTCACAAAGCGTTCCAGCTCTGTGGAGATTGAGAGAGAACGGCGCCGTATGAATGACACACTTAATTCTTAATCGACCTACAAAAAATCTCCAAGTGGGATCAAGCGAACAGGGTCGATTTTAACCCCCGCAAGACCCAATGTTGCCTGTTATCGCACAAACGAGTTTCCCCACATCCCAGCACATCCCTGGTTATGGGTGGTGTGGGTTTTGCGGAATCGGCAGATCTGAATCTTCTGGGCATGACCATTAAGAACAATCTTCGTTGGAACGATCATATTTTTGGCGTGGCGAAAGAAGCAGCCAAGTGTCTCGGCGTCCTAAAGCGGTGCAAAAACTATTTCATCCTGTCCGATCTCCGCATTATTTATACCACCTATATCCGACCTAAAATGGATTTTAACTCGCACCCTTGGGCGGAGGCTTCAAAAACCCATTTGGAGTTCCTCGATCGGCTGTAAAACCGTGCGATTAAACTTAAAGGGGGCAGTAGGGTATCCAGCTCTATTGACTCCTTGGAACATCGTAAAAATGTAGCATGTGTGGTGTTATTTTACCGATACTTTTTCGGTAATTGCTCAGTGGAGATGAGCAGGTTGATGCCATCACTCCGGGTATTCCCCCGGGCAACTCGTTTGAATACTGGCCCCATGCATTGCACGTCCGAACGATGTTCCAGCGCATTACGCACTACAGAGAAAGTTCCTTTCTGGCCCCGAAAGTTTCGCATAATATAATGGTCTGATTTGTAGTAAATAATAACAAAAGTTAACATGGGATATTTTGTATAATATGGGATAAATATATTCATTTCTCGCACCTCTTCCCAGTTGTATGAATTCCCCAAACAAAAGGTAATTTTTGACATAATTTCTAAAGCACCGAAAAACATAAAAAAACAATAATATTTAAAAAAGTAACTATGCAGCCTTGTTAAAAATTGATAAAACTCTCGAACATATATTTACACTTTTCCCATAAAACCAATATTATAGCCACAATATATATTTATTTAGGTGTTCGATTTATTAAACACCAAATATCTCGAAAACCAAAGATCGAAAAATTTTGTTGACTCCAAATTTGAATTGTTCGACCCCATTTCACCTTAAAAAAAACTGTTTCATTTGAATATTGACAAAAAAAAAATCGCTAGGCTTCTATGGGTTAAATTATATTAATTAGTGTTGGTTAGTTGTTAACAAGAAATAAATTAAATAAACTATAAAATTAATAATAAAATTTAGAAAATATAAATTTCTAAGAACTACCTAAAAATACTAATAAATAAAATATTTTATTAAACATTTTTAAGCCAACAAAATTATATTTTATAATCTTCCTTGTAGAGCTTTCAACTTGTCGAGCACAAAAAGCCATTGGCCTAAATGATTTTGTGGTAGCACACACTGCGCCTCCAGGATTTCATCCAAATACACAAAACACTCTACTCGCTTGTGTCGAATATTATATAATTTCGTAAACCGCTTCTCTCATCGAATTTCAATTATTGCGATATGTTTATTGAAATTTAATCGGATAATTGCATTTCTGCGAGCGGAAATTGAAAAGCTGATTTATTCTCCTTATAATTGCTATGTAAATTTTTTTTGTTTGTCGTACTGCGACATGTTTGCACCTCAGCTGCAAAATGCGCTAATACGATTTAATATTAATTGGTGGTTTGCTTGTTGGGCCATTTTGTAAATAACTTTTATTATTTACTTTATGTAATTATGTGTAAACAAAATTGAAATATCACTCATACCACATGGTGGGCACAGGTACTTTGCATTCGTTGTGATGCCTCAAGGTTGAATACAATCGAAAGAATGGCAATAATTGAAAATTTTACGCACACGCTTACACACATTCGTATATATTCGATTGTTGCTTAAATAAAAAATGGCATTTTTAATTACAAAACGCCAAACAAACAAATAAATCAAATGCAATGCAAATTGTAAATGACTATAATTGCAACAATAACAATTTATTAATGAGCTGACATGCAGCGAAGCACATATTGATTCATATTAATATGAGTGTGTGTGTGTGTGTTTGTGCAAATTGCCAGCGGCATAAATTGCTAATGGTTTATAAGCTTCAAAATGCGAAACTCATTAAATTGGCAAATGCCTTCGAGCGCCAACTCGCAGCTCGGGTTAGCACGTTTCAATGCAGCTAAAAGGACAAATGCAATCAACAAATGCATGGCACAAGATTTGATTTCAATTTAACACACACACACACACACGCACACACACACATATGCATACATTTACAATTACACTTATTTCTAACGGTACAAGCGCATCTAATCAGAGCAAGGTGTGCTTTATTGAAGTGTGTGTTTGTTGTTGTTGTTACTTTGCTTGTACATTGCGGTGCATAATTGTCTGCGTATGTGTGTGTTGCAGTTGTTTTCGTATATGGTTGAGTGGATGCGTGTGTGTGTTAGAGCAGAGAGAGAGAGTTGGCAATATAATAAATTGAATTTTACACAAAACTAACATAAAGGATAACACAAAGTCCATGTTGCTCCAAGTGCAAGTGCAACTACAACAAGTACGAGTATAATATGGCTCCACTGCTCCACATTATGTGTGGGGTGCAGGTGAGCGAGCGTACAAGTTTGTAGTTGTAGTTGTAGTTAGTTTGTAGTTGTAAATCGAAGCGGTTTGGTTCAATAACGTCAAATATTTAAACAGGTGTTGATATGCAAACTTTCACATAAATATATGGACACATATAAACACACATATGTATGTATCTATGAGGATCAGTAGGGTTTGGGCTTTACGCACAGTTACCCACATACATATGGAATATTTTACATTGCACATATATATTTGCATATTGCTTAGTTTAGTCGGTGCAGGGCAGTAATCAAGGCGGAAAGTGGCTGTTCGTTGACAAGCGTCACTCTAAAATATTGCCAAGGCTACACTGCGTGAGTTGGTTCAGTGAGTTTGCTTCAAGGATATTTACGCACTTAAGTGACCATAACAACCCGCCAGCAAGTAAAGTTCTCTCCAGGCGGCTCTGCTTTGTGCGCGCCTTCTCCAGTTGATTGGACCATGAGATGATAAGGTGTCTTCAACTTGATCTTTGCACCGCAGACACGAACCTTTCACCGGAGACACGGTTTTCCTCTTCGCCGTCGAACGTCAACAACCGCGTCCAATATGGGAGACATGGTGGTTGTATCTTAGTTCTTTAAACATGAAGATTGAATGCGAAAAATCTGTGAAATTTTTCTCAATTTCCTGCCCAGTTTTCTTCTAAAAACGTTAACAGTGAGATTAGCAATGTTGTAAATAGAGGAATCTAGGTAGATGTTTCCTTGAATGCGAAAGTAATTTGAAAGTAATGAAAACCTATAATAAACTACCGAAATTTGGCATTCAAAAAGGACGCTCGATTTTAGAATGCAATAACAACAAGTTGTATGTGAGATATTTAATCAATTGTCTCTTCATTTGAAGGCATATTTCATATCATTCACTATGGAGTTTAAGGCCTTTCAAGTGTTCGCTGCTGCTTTGTTTGGTGACATGAAATCGGTAGATCCCTTTTCATGGAATTTGTTGCATTTGTTATGCGAACTTTGAGATCACAAATAGATTGTAGTGTATTTGTATAGACCAGTGATTCAAGACTGTCCCAAAGAAAAAAGACTAAAGGCATTAAAATGCTCGATCTCAGCTTCAGTAGTAATCACAGATTGAGGCCACACTTTCATGGTTAGAGCGACATGTAGACGACATGATTTTTGCTGAATTTTTCGATTTTTCGGTGATGAAGAATCCTCTCATTTAATGCAGTTAGGTGAAAAAGTACATGAGTCAAACAATTTTGGAGCTACAGTGGGCTTAATTGGCATCGCCTCGAAGCCAAAGTTCACAAAAAAGCGGAGAAATTCAACAAATTGCTTCACAGCTGCTCAAGAGTTGCTTTCAGAGGGTTAAAATCTATGACTGACCCCCACTAATTTTCACTACTAAACATTTCTTTCAAACATATTGATACGATGAGAGATTCTGTGCCGCACTGTACAAAAATGCCTTTCACCGCACGAATGTTTTTCCAAGCATACTTTTAGGCATGCACTGTGAAGTACAGCAAAACTGTTATAAATTCGCTTGGTATAGTCCGATATGGCAAGGATGGTTCTCGAAATGGGCTGTGCGAGAATAGTCGAGCGTTTTCCAATTAGAAGTGCAAGAAACGTCGGCGCGATAAGAAAGCTGGTATAAAAGCAGCAGTGGCAGCGCAAGGGGTCGAGTCTGTGTTGAGCAAGCAATGGGGAAACATGCAATAGTAGTGGTGTAAAGTAGAACAAGTGCAAATTTGTAAATAAAGCGATTGTTAGTTTTGACTACGTTGCGCTGGATAACTGAAGTTGTTTTATTTTCAAATACAATCAAAACGAACCGTCGATAACGAACTGTGGAATTTCGTAACAATATGTATACCTTATCTCCAACACTTAACGGAGCTCCCATACAAAATGATGGTTTTTATAAAATAGGCTCCAACTGCTTTAAGGTTGGCCGCAGATGTATTAAATGTAAGACTGACCGATTAATTTTCTCTTCCGAATGTTTCTTCCAAACATACCTACCCGCTATCTTTACTTCTTAAGGGGGCTGCCATACAAAAATGGCAATTTTCTATGAAAATTGCTCCTCACTTGTAAATGTACGTGTAGTAGTAAGCAAGGAAACATCGTATCTCAGAGACTACTAAACCGATTTGAATTATTGATACAGCGGTCGACAACATTATTCAGTATAAAAAATACAAAATTACTGAATGTTCAGAAATTTGCCACCAGAGGGCGTCTTCCACACAATCTGAGTTGTGTGGTTGTCAACTTTTGGTCAACTTTTTTTTCTTCGAAGCAATTCAAATTTTCTCACAAAAATCAAATAGCAATCGCAGTTGAGTGTTAAAAGGAAGCTATTTGATTTTTGTGAGAAAATTTGAGTTGTATAAAAAAATACAAAATTACTTAAGGTTCAGAAATTTGCCAACAGGGGTCATCTCCCATACAATCGAAGTTGCGTGGTTGTCAACTTTTGGGTTTCTTCAAAGCAATTAAAATTTTCTCACAAAAATCAAATAGCAATCGTAATTGAGGGTTAAGAAGAAATTATTTGATTTTTTTGCGAAAATTTTAAATTTTCACCAGCGCAGGCGCAGGCAGCTTGGAGCAAAATTTGTTTTCAATGTCACGAGACGTTGTGGAGCAATTTGTTGAATTTACCCGATTTGTTGCGAGCTTTGGCCGCGATGCAACCCCACTGTAGCCAACATTTTTGGGGTTATGTACTTTTTTACAAAATAGCATAAAATTAGAGGTTTTTGAGCATCGACAAACCATTATTAGGAACCGCCAGACAGCACTAAATCATGTCTAATGTGTACGAATGTGAAATAATTGTTCCATCTCAAGTCCAAGAAAGACCATTCTTTGACTTTGCAGGTCCTGGTATCTATAGATTGCCTGCAAGAACATTGGTAGATAGAAAGATTGAGAGTTAGATCGAGGTTTTTTTTTCATCGGTATGCGAGCCCCATTCTTTGCCATTTTATCAGCCTTTTTGTCTACCACTGAGTCCACAAGAAGTCACTCAACATTGATCTGTAGCGCTCACTGTTTTAGTGAGAATTTTCATGCACCTAGAAATTTGCTCGCTCAGAACATATTCAACATAGAAGCAACAAAAACAACAACTAACATACTCTGAGTTATTGAATCAGGCATTAATGAAGGAAATTTGTAGTATTTTCAATTTCATAAGCAAAGTGGGCCAAGTTGTCCGGTCCGCGATGTCAACGCGGCGCGGCGAAGAGCTGACGGCAGCGGGTCATAAAGGGCTGTCAAGTGAGCCGCAATGCACTAGCAACGGCTGGTTAGTAGTTAGTTGAAATTGTTTTTGGTCGCTTTTGTTGTTGCTGCTGCTATGGCCATAAGGTAATGGGCGATGCTGTGGTGCCGGCTGGTAGAGCAGGACAGGGCCAGGCAGCAGCGCTTGTTTAGCAAACATTTCAACAAAATTAACATGCATTTGCATTTTGGGGCCGCCACTGCTGCTGCTGCTCTGGCCAGTGTTGCTCTTTCTCGGTGAGTTGTTGTGCAGTGCCTTGGCATATGCTGCAACATATTTATAGTGTGTGTGCGTTTGTGTGTGTGTGTGCAAGCAGACTTTAACAAAAGGATAACGCGTTAAGAGCTATGGAAAACAATAGCATACACACACACACACACACACATACACACGCACACACATACACTGTCTACTGGCCAATACATTTTGAGTTTTGTTTGGACAATTGAATCAATGTGTGTGTGTGTGGGTGAGTGTTTAGATACATACACCAAATTTGCTGCAGCGCGCCTAAAATTATGCTAAATATTATGTTATTGAATTTATGGCAAGACATTTTGACAAACCACACATTTAATTAGCGGCTTATATTCTACATAGGCAACGCAGTCGAGTAGTACTGGTACACATGGCGCTGAACTGAAGTAAGGTGCTTGGTTGGGTAGAGGAAGGACATAGGATGGTAGGAAGGACATTACGGAAAATTCTAGTGTCCATTGCAATTTACGAATTTAGAAACTTGATGGGCATTTTGGATATAATGGTGTCCATTATCTCTCGACATATTCATCGATATGGTTTGCATTGGGCGTTCGGTGAAAATGTGAAAATTGGAAAATTCTCTGGTAGTTGGAAGAGGCGTTTGTATTTAAAGCGTAAATGTGTTGAGCTTAATTGGAATTTTAGAATTCATGATTGAATGATTAAGTAGAGAATTTGGCTGTGAATACTAAGAGATGGTTGTGACTCAATAGTGGCACATTTAGAAAGTCTTGGGGTTTGAATTTGGTTATAAAGCAATGAGTACTGCATTAAAACGTAGTTAAGAAGTCTTGAGTTTGAATTTGAACATAATCAACATGAAGTGGGGAGAAGTTTTAATACAACTAACAAGTCTTGGATTTGAATTCTTACTTAATCAACACTAATTATTTAGTACAAGTTCTTTTCAGTTTGGGCGAATAAAGTCAAATAAGTGAAAGTAAATGACTTTAATTGGAATCTAAATGCCTGAAAACTAGAAGAAAGACCAGACTTGAGATGGAACAATCTTAGGCATTCATGCTTGTATGAGTTTCTCAGTGACTACTAGAATGTTGTTGTGACTTAATGGTTAATAAGTTTTGAGTTTGAATTCAAACTCAATCTACTGGTTACTGCATTGCATCACAATTAAAAAGTCTTGGGCTCAAATTCCAACACAATCAGCACCGAATAATTACAATTTTGACTTCAAAGTTAGCATATAATCCTAAACATGTGAAACTAAACAAAAACAATCCAATGTTCTATTGAAAATTGTTTCACTACGCCATTAAAAAGCGCTTAAGAACTGTAAAGTAAAAAGTCTTAGCCATAACTAGGAAGCATTCTCAGTTCCCCTTTAGTGTTTTAGGACCAATTGTAGTTGGTATATTTTTTTGGTCCCCTATACCAAAATTCGTTCTCAAAACCTTGTTATGTATTTTTGTGCTATTAAACTATTTTTAAATCCATAACTGAGCTTTGCTCCTAATGCTCTCCGACTGCTTTGTGCACATAAAAATTCTAGAAAAAACTACTTATTGTGTTGCTTATCCAGCTGCCTTATTACTTCTGCAAGCTTTGCCTGTTCATTCGGTTTCTTTGTCCAATCATACACTACTCATTGGTCAACTCTAGTTGGCTGCTTTCAATTTTCCACTTCTTCCTCTAATAACATTGAAATTCCTACTCTATGCTTTGACATAAATTCATGTCACTCATACGCCGTGCAGAGCCACAGCAACGAATTTCTATGCGACAATAATTGCCCTGCATTCGATTAGCACACATTCAACATTTTCAAAAGCAGCATCAGCACAAACAAACTGATGTGAAAGCAAAATCTAACAAGACATCCAGCTGGCAGCGTTTCGACTCTTGAGCAAGCAATGTGGTTTATATTTATATAAAAAATTGTTGCAGCTAGCAATTTGATTATTTCATCACAAGCATTGAAACACACACACGTACTTGTGTGTTTGTGTTGTGCAAAAAGTAAAAGAAAATAGCAACAACAACAACAAAAAATGCCCCAGAGCATCGTAAATAACAGTTTAGTGTACATAAATTCGACGAGAATTATGAATGCACAGTGCTGCAGACTGCTGCTGCAGTGTGCATTGAAAAGGCCTCAGAGTCCAGTTACAAGTGGACGCGCTGAATGCGCAATGCGCTGCATGCCTGTGTGCGCGTGTGTGTGTGAGTGTGCGATAAAGCGTTGGCCAGTCGACAGTCGACTGCGCACTCCAACTATATTTATGTGCGCCAGTTCGCATGTGTGTGTGTGTGTGTGTGCGTGTGTGTCTAATGAAAAGCGCAAGCGGCCAAAACGGCGTTGACATCGGTGAACGTTAGCAGCGGCAAAAGGCTCAGGCCTTAGTGTCGCCAATAACAACAGCAACAAATGCAGCATAGCCTAAATCCAACAACAACCATGCATGTAGCCGGCAAGCCGCATGAGATGAAGATAAATTTCCTGCCCCAAGCAACAGCGGCAAGGGAGCGACCCAAGAAGCACCAAACACACAAGCACACTCATACCATTACAACAAAGATAGCAACACCAACAGCAGCTATAGTAATGTGTTGCATCCGAAGAATGCGCCAAAACGAGTACCACAACGGCACAAAGACACTAAAATGCAGCACTCCACAAGTTGAATGGTTGGCTCAAAAGCATTTGGCCTACACACACAAACGTTCGTTGGCGCGTGTATCTGTTTGTCGGTGTGTGTTTGTGTATGTTTGCTTTTCTATCTGCCCCGTTAACGCGGTGTCTGTGCGCTTTTGATGCGGACAGCCAAGTGACCAAACGAAGACACAGTAAGGCGTCCAACAACACACCGTCTGACTGCATTGCCGCATAATAATGAAATAAATTTCGCCCTTGCGACAAAACGAAAAAATGCACGCAACAATTTTTATGTCTTTCACGCTATTCGCCATGTGTGCTGCCTCTATTTTCCTTTTTTTAAATTCTTGAGCGCTGCATTTGCAATAAAAGTGATATAAGTAACATTTAATTGCTTGTAAGCAATTAAATGTCACTCATACGCCCCACGGTGTGTACACATTTTTCAACTAACACTGTTGCCAAGTTTTAGTATCAAAGAATTTGCAATGCAAAGCTCATAAATGTGAAAATAAATATTAAAGAGCGCGCGGAGTGTTGGAATTTGTGTTTAGAGTAAAATGCTTTAATAAAATAAAAAACTAAAAGGATAAACAAAAAAATTTGAATTGGAACCATATAAATTTAATTTAAATTCTAAATGTAAATTTCCAAATATAATGCTCAAACTTTAAATTAAAAACTCAAAATTAAAAATAAAATAAAAAAATTTGATCTTCAAAATTAAAAATTTTACATTGAAAATTAAAAAAATAAAAACAAATATTTAAACTAAAATGTATATCAAAATTTTAATTAAACGTTGGAAGTAAAACCTAAAAAGTAAAAAATCAAAATTTTTTAAATTTCAAAATGCAAAATCAAGGACGACGAATTCAAAATTAAAAAAAAGAAATAAAATTTAAAAATATCAGGTGTACAACTTTGCTTCCGCCGTTTTTTTCCAAAATTAAAAGCTTTATTGCGAAAAAGTGCTTACAGATGTATTATTCAAAGTATTGTCCGTCGCTAGCGACAACTTTCTCCCATCTTTCCGGCAATTTTCGGATCCCGGCTCGAAAAAAGAGTCCTCTTTTGACGCTATCCATGAAGCAATCCATTTTTCCAATTCTTCGAAGGATTGAAAATGTTGATCTGCCAGGCCGTGTGCCATCGAACGGAATAGGTGGAAGTCAGAAGGGGCGACATCAGGGGAATACGGCGGGTGGGGCAAGACTTCCCATTTCAGCGTTTCCAGGTACTTTTTGACCACTTTTGCGACGTGAGGCCGAGCATTGTCGTGTTGGAGGATGACTTTGTCATGTCGCTCTTGATATTGTGGCCGCTCTTGATATTGTGGCCGACACATTCTTTCACTCAGAGCAGCATCACCGTAAGTTTCTGAGAGCATTCGATGCGCTTCAGCTGCATTTTTTTTTTCGAATTGTAACAGAAAAGTAAAACTTCCCGCAAATGGCGAGAATTGGGCACATAAGCGGACATTTTTGAGCGTGAATAATACGAAAACAAGAACAACTGTCACTGAAACGGCGATGACAATTCGTTAGGCACTGTCCACACTCACTTTAAAGGCATTACCATCTATGTATTTCAACCAGCCTCAGCCGGTACAGCCACCTATCGGAAAACGGCGGAAGCAAAGTTGTACACCTGATAAATTTTTAAGAAGAGAGCAAAAAGTTAAGTTAATGTAGGTAGGTAGGTTAGGCTGGCTGACCCTCGGGGGGTCTCACATAGACCATGTTGGTCCATAGTGGTACCAGAAAGGTTCTGGAGCTTCAGACCTGTATGTAGTTTGTCAAAAACGTTTTGCCAAATCTAAGTAAGTCGCTGCTTTTTTGTTCCGCGACTCTTTCCAAGGAAGGGAACGACGCGGATCCGAGGCAGCTGACCCGTGATCTGTAGAGAGCAGGGCAGTGGCACAGCAAATGCTCCAGGGTACCCTTGGCACTGTCTTCACCACATCTTGTGCATGCATCACTTGGTACCAAGCCAAGTTTGGCAGCGTGGGACGGTGTGAGACAGTGTCCCGTGAGTATCCCGGTCAATAGTTTGCAATCATCTCTTCGGAGTGATAGTACAAACTCTGTGTTGTTGACATTATGTTCGCGAAGCATGATTTTTGCTGTCCTGTGAGATGTAGATCTCTCCCACATGGACGCCGCTTCACGAATCATATTCTCTTCTATTTCCGTCTTGAGCGTGGAGAGGGGTGGATGGATGTCTGGCTCGCTAACCGTAGGCAGTCGTGCCCCGGCTTTGGCGAGCGCATCAGCCTTCTCATTTCCCTCAACTCCTTTGTGACCCGGTACCCAATAGATAGTGACCACTCTGTTGCGACAGAGTTCGTCCAATTTGGTTTTGCAGTTCCGTACGCATATCGAGTTTGACAATACCCCAGCTGCTGCTTTTATGGCTGCTTGGCTGTCGATATAGATGTTTATTCGAGAGTCTGGAGGGGTGCGACCCATTGCTAGTTGCGCCGCTCTTGTGGCAGCGTGTACCTCTGCTTGGAAGATGCTGCAGTAGTCCGGGAGCCGGAAAGACTGTTGAAGGTCAAGTTCCGGACAGAAAACTGCAGATCCCACTCCCTCTGTCATCTTGGATCCATCCGTGAACAGGTTATAGGATTGACGGCCGGGCTCAAGCCCCTGTCGCCACCCATCCGGTTCTAGGATCACGTGGGGTTTGAAGTTGAAATTGGCTTGAGGTACGGCGTAGTCTGAGCTTTCGCTCACCCCTGCGTGTAACCTGCTGTGGCCGTAATGTCGTAGCGTGAGCTGTCCAGTTACCTTAAGTCTAAGCGCCGCCTTTTTAGCGACGCTTTTCGCAGTCAGACCAATTGGATAAAATCCCAAGATTTTGTCCAGTGCCGCTGTCGGAGTGGTGCGCATTGCGCCTGTTATACACAACCCAGCGGCTCTCTGTACAGTCTCGAGTCTTTTGGCATAGGTCTTCTTATCCACCGCAGTCCACCATACTATGATCCCGTAGAGCATAATGGGTCTAATCACTGCAGTGTAAATCCAATGTGTGAGACGGGGGGATAAGCCCCAAGTCTTACCGAGCATTTTCCTGCAAGCGTATAAGGCGTTCAAGGCTTTCCTTTTCCTGTCTTCCACATTCAATTTCCACGACAGTTTACTGTCCAAGATGACTCCTAGGTACTTAGTAGATGTTTTGGGGGTGAGTGTGGTGTTGTTCAGTTTGGGAGGAAGCCAGGTTGGGATCTTGTACTTTGTTGTAAAAAGAACTAAGTCCGTCTTGTCTGGGTTTGTTTCCAGTCCCACAGTCTTTGCCCAGTTGTTAATCACTTTCAGTGTCCTCTCGAGTACTTGGCTCATTGAGGTGAGACACCTGCCTGAGACGACAACGGCGAGGTCATCCGCATATGCGGTTAGCCTTGGCCCCCCGTTCCTCAGCTTTAAAAGGATCTTGTTAACGACTAGATTCCATAGTAACGGAGAGAGCACACCCCCCCTGGGGGGTGCCCCTGTTCGCCTTCCTCGTCATGGTTGTTGCGCCCCACTCCGCTACCACTGTACGGCAATTCAACAGATTACCAATCCAGTCCTGTATGGGTGGGTGCACCTCAATTGATGCAAGGCCTTCCAACAATGCCTCTGTGGAGACATTGTTGAAAGCCCCTAAGTTAATGTAATAATAAACAAAATTTTTTTAATAATTTTTTTTTAATTTAAAAAAATTTAATTTAAAAAAAAATTTGAAAAATAAAAACTTGAAAAACCAAAAATTAAATTAAAAAATTAGATACTGAAAATTAAAAGCAAAAATTGAAAAAAGTTACAAATTGAAATGTAAAAATGTAAAATTAAAAATCAAAAAAAATAATAATCTTTTTTATTTTCTTAATTTATTAACCCTTTTATTGCCGGGCGAAAAAGAGGTGCCTATGCGAGAATAACCGGCCGAACAGTTTTAAAAAACAGAAAACAGTTTTACTGCAACTGGGACGAAATATACTGTTCACAACAACGACCGAGGAGACACTAACTGATCCTACGTCTCGCTGCGGCAATGCAACGTTATTTCCCGAGAGTCTTCAAACAATTGTTTACATAACACGCTGCCAAAAGTTTCCGATAACATAAACGTTCACAAAGAGTTAAAACTAAAAACTATTGTGTTTTATTCTCTTGTTATGAAATTAGATCAATTATAACGTATTACAAATTTATTTTGGGATAGAGTTCTCCCGCAATGCGAATAGTAAAGCGCTACAAGGCGCGAGCCGATATATCGGCTCTGGCACTTCTGCAGCAAGAGCCGATATATCGGCCTCCGGCACTAAAGGGTTGATATTAATAATAAAAAATTAAAAGTTAAAAATTAAATATAAAAATATAAATACTAAAAATTAATAAGTAAAAGTTACAAATGAAAAGTTAAATATTAAAAATTAAAAACCAACAAATAAAAATAAAATATTGAAAATTCAAAGCAAAAATTGTAAAACTAAAAAAATTAAAATTAAACGTTAAAAAGTTGAAAATTAAATATTAAATTTAAAGAAGTAAAAATAAAAAAAAAGTAAAAACAAAATTAATAACTCAAATTTCAAAATTAAAATGAAAATAATATTAAAATTAAAAATTCAATTAATTCAATTTAAACTAACAAATTTAAAATTTAATATTTAAAGTTAAAATTCAAAATTAAAAACTAAAAATTTTAAATCAAAAATAATGGATTAAAAATCAAAAACATATAGGTAGGTAGGTAGTACTGGCTGGCCCGCAGGCCACGCATAGACCCTATTGGGTCCTTAGCGATGCCAGATGGAGGTTTATTTATGAGGTATAGTAGTGATCCGTTAGAAGGTGTACCCTTGCAGTGAAGCTCCACAGAGGTTTGAGGTTTCGCTCCGAAGCTTGGTCAAGACCTGTAAGGCTTAGCGCTCCTAAATGTGTTAATCTCGTTCTAGCGATTACCGGACAGAAGCACACAATGTGTTCCAGCGTCTCACGAACGTCCTGCTCTTTGCATAGCCTGCATCTGTCGTTATTTGTAAGACCCATCCCTTGTGCATGGGCTGCCAGCAGACAGTGGCCGGTAAGCACCCCCAACTAGGGCCCCGCATTCCTTCCTGGATAGCGATAGTAGAAAACTAGTATTTCTTGCGTGGTATGACTGTATCATGGTTTTGGCAGTTGCACAGGCGTTCATGTTCCTCCACATGGTCTTCTTTTCCAATCGTAGTTTTGATCTTTTTTCCGAAGCGAAGCAGTGGAGTCGTGTAGTCGAGCTCAACTACTAGATTCCAACCAATCATGCTGTGTCCGAATGAGCTGTTTTCAAATTCCCCCGAGGCTCTCAGCCTACCGGCGGATCTGGCCGCCAAACATTCGACAAAGAGGTCGATGGGCGGTAGATTTAGTAGAGAGTTAAGCGCTGCCGTTGGAGTAGTTCTCAGCGCACCCGTTATACAGAGTGTAGCGAGGCGTTGAGCTTTTTTTCAGCGGCATAAGGTATGTAGAGTTCTTTATCGCCGTCCACTATACCAAAACACCATAGAGTAGTATCGACCTTACTATCGCCGTGTAACACCAATGCATCAGGGAAGGTGACATGCCCCATGTAGTGCCCAACCATGGGTGCCCAGCCATGGGTCGTCAGCATATGAAACTAGCTTGGGTGCTTTTCCCTCAAAACATATAGCAACTAGTGTAAAAAATTTTAAATTTAAAACTTAAAACTAAAAATTTTAAATTTAAAATTAAAAACCAAAATTTAAAAATTAAATTTAAAAATTACAATTACAAAAAAATTAATTAGTTTAATTTTATGATTTTTAATTTAATTTAAATCAGAACTAAAATGTTATTCAATTAATTTTAATCTTAACATAAATTTTAATTTAATCCGAATTTAAGTTAAAATTTTTTACGAAATTATTTGAATTAATTTAATTTTTTTATTTTTTTTTTATTTTTTTTAATTTTAATTTTTTTATTTTACTTATATTGTCGTTCAGTATTTTTAAAATTAATTATATTTTAATTTGAAGTTATTTAATTTATTAATTTAATTTTGTATAATTATTTTTATTTTTTTGTCATTTTATTTTTTTGTATTTTATTGTATTTTATTTTTTTGTATTTTTTGTGTTTCTTTTCATCTGTGTTCTTATTTCCATTTTTACTACTTCATACTTTAAAATGTAGTTTAGAAGCCATCTATTCTTCATTTCGAAATATCTCTCTCCACTCACACAAGCGAATCAAATTGCACATATTAAATTTTGTGGTTTGTGTTTGTTCCTCTGCGAGGCGTTCACACATCAATGCGGAAATTAAAAGCACAAATACAACGCAATATTAAAGGCATCGGGGACAAAGTGTGTGCATACAAATTGATGGAAAACACCGATGGCTCAATGCACAGTGTGGCGTGTCAGACCCCGAAAGGATAAGCACGTATGCGCATCAACAATTGGCAATAACTATGCATTTACATGTAGTGAGAATGCGAAAACAGTGACAAACATACACACAATCACACATGTACATATGTACTTGTATAGTCACTTAGGCGAAACTATGGGTTTCAGTAGTGAGCGCAATTCGCAGTCAATAAACAAAATTCACACGTTCCAATGGATCAGTAGTTGCTGCGTTCGTTGTTATTGCTTCTGCAACTATTTGAAATGTGAATGTGTATGCCGCTGGGTGTGTGTGTCTGTGTGTGCAGATATGCGGAATTGTGTAATCCTTTAGGTGATTGTGGCAACTTAAGTCTTAATTTCCTCAATACTGACATTTGAATGGAGGTATGCAAGTGTGCTGTGAATTGTGTATGTATATGAGAGTATATGTGTGTGTGTGTGTTTGTATGTAGTTGATGCATTACCCTGAAATTGATTAGGAAAATGAAAAGGAAATTATCTGCTTGATGACAATTTATGTAAATATCAAATATCCTTGAAAGATACGCCAATGCCACGACAACAATAACAACTACAATAACAATAACAACAACAACATATATGTGTGTGTGAGTTAATTGTAGCGACAATCAGTCTTCTTTGGACAGTCGGTTAGGCAGCGCTGCAGCACAACGACCAACAAAACGAACTTCAATTGCAGTGTTGCATTTCTCGCTTGCGTGCTTCTTCTAATTCTTCTTCTTCTTGCGCATCTGTGTGCGTATGCGTGTGCAATATGCAGGAGACTTGCGACAAATACACAATTGTGAAGAGCGTCTCGAGCGTAATGAATAGTTCCAATATTAACGACATTGTGTCGTGGGTCGTGTGTCGTTTGTGAATTGATGCACATAAGTGGAAATGACACTAAATAGTGACAATGCATGTGTGTGCATGTCTTCGGTGAATTGACGGTTCGGAGAATTGCCATGTTGTATGCGTTGCGGTGTTTATGCTAAATTAAACTGCAATGAGAATGCGGCAACATGACAAAATGGCACCAAAGGAATTATTTTGTTTAAAAATTGTAGTTGTTGAGGATATCATGGAATCAAAATCAGAGAGTTGATTGGTTGTTAGGAAACATGAAAAAGTTTGTATTTAAAAATGAGAAAGGTTTGTCCAAATACATAAAAATAGAAGGTGGTAGTGATGGGAAGGAAATCATATAGAACTATTTTGGGAAAACATAAAAAAGCTGCGGAAATTAGACCGTCAGCTAATGTCCTCTTTTGTCCAACATGTATCTGGAATTCTTAGAGAGAATTCTATTTTGAAATCTAGAGAATATGATACATTCTTTAGTACTTCTACAACATTTGTCATAGGTTTTCTAGTTCAAAAAGCATTTTTGGGACTGCAAGTGCTGAGCGAATTTACTTGATCCAGCTGTAGTCTTTCAAAATGGAAAGTTTATGTACTAAAGCTTTGAATACTTTGCTTCGGAGAATCTATGTAGTGATTACCTTTTAATTAATTCAGTTCCCATAAAAATGAGCACATCACATTAACCATTTAAATCACAACTAAAACAGAACTACTTTCCGTTGACTAATTGAATACTTTGGAGTTGAGCAAAACCTTTTCAATATTTAATTTATTATTAATTTATTTTCTGACCTCTCGTAAGCAACGTCGTCAGTAAACTCCAACCAATAATTGTAGATTTTTATGGATTCGTTAGTATATATGTAATTATGTCATTAAATACATACAAACTTATCTGTAAGTATTTTCAATATTTCAATTATTCATCAATTTTGCAAACGTAACTAAAATTTTCACAATTCGGCAAAAGAACTGCTTGAGCGCATTAAAACATTTTGCATCATTAAATATTTTTATTTAGTAAATGAACATTTATAAAACTATAATTTTTACATTTATTTGACTGCCGAAGCACATCAATTGGAAATTCTGCACACACACGAACACATAAAACTGCAATTTGTTTTGTAAATGTATGACGATTATAAAATTTAATTAAGTGCTTTGAATTAATAAATGAAAATAAGCCAAATAAGCAAATAAATAAATGAATATTTACATAAATAAATGCGCAAATAAATGGCAAATTAATAAATAAGTTCAAAATGGACGGAGGGGGAAGGGAAGCTTTGGTAAGCAATCAGTAAATTAGAATTGGCGTAAATTGTGCGTGGTCGGAAAATAGCATTTAATTAAATAATTTACAAAATAGCAAAAAACTTGACTATGTGGAGAACAAAGGTAAGCAAGGCGAGTGAAATCAATGTTGTTAAAAAACATAAATAAATAGAACTAATTAGATATGCACACAAAGCGAATAGATTATGCTTTAAATACAGTATTTGTTTGAAATATTAAAACAAAAATTGTAATTTATTTTATAATATTTTATTTTATTTTGTTCTATTTAATTGATTTTATTTGATGTTATTTGAGATTATTTGATTTGATTAGATTAGATTTAATTTAATTAAATTTGATTTGATTTGATTTGATTTGATTTGATTTTGTTTTATTTTATTTTATTTTATTTTATTTTATTTTATTTTATTTTATTTTATTTTATTTTATTTTATTTTATTTTATTTTATTTTATTTTATTTGATATGATTTTATTTTATTTTATTTTATTTTATTTTTTTTTATTTTATTTTATTTTATTTTATTTTATTTTATTTTATTTTATTTTATTTTATTTTATTTTATTTTATTTTATTTTATTTTATTTTATTTTATTTTATTTTATTTTATTTTATTTTATTTTATTTTATTTTATTTTATTTTATATTATTTTATTTTATTTTATTTTATTTTATTTTATTTAATTTTATTTTATTTAATTTTATTTTATTTATTTATTTATTTATTTACAAATTGAAGTATAAATATAAATACTTATACTACAAATAATAAACAGCACTAGCAGCGAGGCCTTCGGCTGAAATTTTATTTTATTTTATTTATTTTTATATATTATATTATATTAATATATATATATTAGCTTTGTGTGAGTGCAATTCGGTAACACTGGATAGCGTTAGAAAGAAAAGGTTTTGTACTAAAAAAACTTTTCAGACAGTTTCGTGACTGCTTGACTGTGTGAGCTTGATGCGATTGGCAAGGAATCATCTACTATGAGCTGCGTCCCTAAAGTCAAAGTCTAAATTCGGACATGTGCTGTCAACGATTGGACTATTCAAAGCAAGCAGTCACCAAGTACGACCAGCTTTGACCAGGACTAAAGGAACTTTGTTCTAACAGAACAACGCCAGACTGCGCAAACATCTATAGCGATTCACGAAAAGCGCTGGTAGCTTCGTTGGGTAGTTTAAAGGCTAGTGAAAAATATGCATCAAGAGAAGATTCTGAAAATCATCTGTTCCAGTTGTTTGCCAATAAGGATGAGATTTTCTATCATAGAAGAATGGAGCATAATGGAATCACGTTAAAAATGGCAACAAGTTATTGAAAAAAAGGTGAATATTTGAACTAAATCGAATCTTTATGCTAAAGCCTTCGATTTCATGTATTTCAAAATTTTTGCTATACAATTTCTTCAAAATTCTTCCACAGAATTATATATAAGAAATTATTATTTATAAATATTTTTTAAAATAATTAAATTCAAATATTCAATTCTCGTTTGCTCGTCAAACTTCAAGATCTAAGCTGTACAATTCCTTCCAAATTTCAATCAAAATTCACTTTAATTATGTATTAGAAATTATTATATAGAATTATATTTTTTTAAATAATTAAAACAACATAATCAAGACCCAGTTTTTCATCATATTTCAAGATATTTTTTATTTAATTTCTTCAAAAATTTCCATTAAAATTCTCTTGAATCCACAAAATTCAATTCGTTTCGCTCAATATTCAATGAATTCCTGAATATCTAAATTTAAAACTCTCAATTTTCATGCACGAAAATGTGCCATGAACGCTCAGTGCCAACTGTAATTCATTGCCAACGTCTGGTCATATTTTTGTTTGACTCTATTCGCGTGCAATGCATGTGGCAACTTGCTTCAATAACTGCAGCAACACTGGCGGCCATTTCAAATACAAAAAAACCAAAACTACACTCACACACACATATTGAAAAGTGCACATTGTTGCAACGTTGGTGCGATGCACTGTTTGGGCAGAGAATCAATGAACATTCGGCCGTGGTAGAAAATTGCAAGAAATTGATTTTGTGTCACATTTGTCACGCCGCGTCGACTGTTAGTGTTATTGCTGTTGCAAAAAAGTTGAGCGAAAAAAGTCACTTTGTTGGTGGATTTGACTGATCGAGTGAGTGTCATTGCAGCGAGTGAGTGGCGCAAGTGCCATATGAAAATGATTTTTGTAACAAACAGAGAGTTGGTTGAACGAATGAATGACTGGAAAGCGCGCCGGCTGTGGAAATGCATTAGGCGCGCTGATGAATGAACGAAGAGAAGCGTGAGCTGATTTGCAAAAGGATGCACATGTGGAGGAGATGGAAAAAGGTATGCGGGGGAGAGTTGACTTGGCAGTGTCATAGTAAATGGCTGAGTGATTTTAATAGGGAAGCCATATACGTTAAAGTTATGGTACAAGATATATAAAATTTAAGAGAGTATGGGAACATTTACTGATGGAGTTAAAAGCCTTAAAGGGAAACGATTGGCTTGAAATTTATTTCAGTGAAATTTTTTTTGGTTGAAATCCTGTTTATTGAAATATTTTCTGTTTTGTTGTTGAAGGATCTACTGTTTTTAATGAAACAATGTTCCGATGAGTTCTTGCTGATGAAATGGGAAAATGTTTTGTGTATTCTGAACTCTTGTATGTTTGTACTGACACAGACTGTAACATTATCTACGAAAAGACAGGAAGGTGATTCCGTGCATACTTAATATGTGAGCAGGTTCTGGTAGTATTTGATTAATACGAAATACACAACGTATACTGATACATGGAATGTGATAGGCTCTGCATGTGAGAAATTCAGGTTTTTCGTTCTACTTCTGTCTTGTCATATTTGCCATTTCACTTACTTGCTTGTGCCTAGTTTAGCCTTGAACGGGCATGAAGACTAGGAATAAAATCACTTTGAAAGTTCACTTAGTCAACGCATATCCTAACAGAACATTGCTTTAATAACATCAAATCAAATTAGCTTCATATTCAACAAGCCACAAGACCAGGAATAAAGTGTCTCTGAAAGTCCACAGAGTCAACGCATATCTTAACAGAACATTGTCTTAATTTTAGTATAGTAAAAAGAACTTCATGTTATTTCACTAAAGATGCAATTAGTCAGTGAGTGCATTGGAGTCGGACAGTGTTATCAAAACATAATTACCTAATCAAACATAAAAAATGTTATATGGAAGTCTGCCTAAGTGACTTTTTGCTTGGTCCAGTAACCTTCCCAATGTTTTTTTTCGGTTTTATACTTTTGTTTTATTTTTGTATTTTTCCCTATTTTTTTCTTTAATTTCTATAATTTTTTTCTTTCACTAAACTCCAGCAATGTATAGTCTGACGCCGCTCAAACATTTTCAATTACACGGGGCGTATGAGTAACATGCGAACTAATTTACAAAATGTTAACGTGTTATTGTGTAAGAAACACAACTGCTATCGAAACCAGCAGTGCTAGAAATTCAAATTAAATTTCTTTTGGCACACATTCAATACTTTCATTAAATTTTCAGCTTTTCAAATAGTTTTTTTCTCACCAACTTGACCGCATTGAACATTTGGCGCTTGATACAATTCTCCTATGTGTTTTACAAATAAACATGACAGAGTGTATATGTATGAGTGCTGTGAGCGAACATATGTTTCACGCTTAACAAAGTGCGCGCATGGTTGTTGTTGTTGCTGCAGCTATACGACTGAGAATACAAGTATGCGGACATATGTTGTGGTGTCGCCTTTTGTTTGCATTTGGCTGCAACGTCAGTTGGGCAGGCAAAGAAGTGAATATACTCACACACACACACTAACACTTGCATGCATGTGTAAAATGTATTAGAGCAAAGGCAAGTAACTGGCAAAGCTCGAGTTGGAAGGCAAAATGTGTGCAGTGGGTGCCGTGTGAGGTCTCTGGGTGGCCGTAGCGCACTCGTGTAATATTCGCCAAATACGTCGATTTATGGCTTAACACTGACATGACAGCTACTAGCACACATGCACACACATACAAAAGTACACATGTACGCGCATTCGTTGGCATTGTTGGCGCTGTTGTTGGTACTTTTGTATTAACGCTGCAATATCAATTTGCATGCTGTCGCATATCCTGTCGGCACACTATTGTTAATCCGAGCTGCTCAGTGTGGCTTTCAGCGCACACAACACACACTCACACACGCACTATTCTCAAATGCACGACCGCAGTGCGCAATGCGTGTGCGTATTATGGTTGTGTATGTGCGCGTCCGAGCCAAAATAGTTGGCTCAACTGTAGCCAATTAAAATTGCTGGCTCATTGTCAGCGTTTTCCATGCAAATTGAAATATTTTTACCACATCGCAATACGCTCGTGTGTGCGTTTGTGTGCAGCTCGTTTATGGCGCTGGGCAACGCGCGTTTGTGCTCCGCGTGGCAGATAATGCAAACTGCTCGCCAAAGTGCTTTCTGTGGCCAGGCTTATTATGCCGAAAGGCGCGCGCCAAAGTAACAACGGGGATTTTTAGGCTTTCAAGTTCTTTTTGAGTTGGCATAGAAAATGTGAAATAATTTTAGTCATCGAAATGGGAAACTTTTAGCTTCGTAATAGTGTTAGCTGATATCTGATTATTGACTCTGTGTAGTCGTTCGAATAATTATGCTGACCTAGTTGCGACTAATGACTAAACATTAGAGTGAAGTGTTGAAATTCGCGCTTGTTGTTGTTGTTGTTGTTCTAACAATCAGTCGATAATGGAGTTGAATCAGAGTTGAAGGAATTTTGGGAATTTATAGTAAATACTAAAGAATTTATACTGAATTCTAAATTATATTAGAAAATTAATTAATTATTGGATTAATTGATTGAATAATTAATTGAAACACTAATTCTTTGAAAAATCTATGTTTAAGTTCAAATAAAAATTATTTGTTTTTTTATTTGATTAGCGATGCAAAATTCAATCTTTGACTAAATTAATTTTTTTAATTGTTTTGATTATTTATTTGATTAGTGATGTAAATTGTAATCTTTGACCAAATTCATTATTATATATCTTTTTTTAAAGTAACAAAAGTAAATACTTGAATCATTAGTTGAGTTGAAATAATAAATATAATTTAATGAATTAATTAAATTTATTTAATTAATTAAATTTATTAAATTTATTTAATTATTTAAAAATAATAGGAAAACAAAGTGAGTTACTTAACTCATTAGTTAAATAAAATTAGTTAAACACAAAAAATAATACAATAAATCAAATAAAACTAATTACTTAAGCAAAATTGAATTAACTAAAAACTTGTTACTTCAATAATATTAAATAATTTAATTTTAATATCTGAAATAATTTATTTCATTGAATTTTTAAAATTTGTTTATTTGAATTAGTTTAATTAATTATTTAAATAACAATAATGAATATAATTTGTTGGATTACATTAATTTATATAATTAATTAAAAATCAAAGGTAAACAAAATAAATTACTTAAATCATTAGTTCAATAAAAATAATTAAATACAAATAAGAACAATACATGTTTTGATATTTGAAATAATACATTTTAATTGATAATTTGAATTAATTCAATTAAATAAATTATTTTAAATTACTGTAATCAATAAACAAATATTCAACTGCAAATTAATTAATCAAACGAAAATAACTATTGAAATATATCGAATTAATTAAAAATCAATCAATTATAATAAATAACTTAAATTAACTAACTCAAATAATTTTACCAATTGATTTAGTTTATTTTTATTTTATTTATTATAATCCATCATATTTGTTTTAATAATAATTTAAATTTTTATTGTAATTAAGTTAATTACTTTAATTGATTAATTTACTTGAATTAATTTAATTGACGAAAAGTTCGAATCTAATCAAATTAATTAAAGTTTTAGTTAAATAAATTAAAAGTAATTATTTGAAAAAATTAAATTAGCGACAAAGTTTTTATTTCCATAATACGAAACACAAATTATTTACTTAATTTAATTAAAGAATAAATTAATTAAATTATTATTCTTTAATTCAATTACCAATTGATTTAGTTTATTTTTATTTGATTTATTAGTATTCATCGTATTTTTTTAATAATAATTTAATTTGGTTTATTGTAATTAAGTGAATTAATTTAATTGATTAATTTACTTGAATTAATTTAATTGACGAAAAGTTCTAATCTAATCTAATTTCTTATCGAGTTAATTAAATTTTTAGTTAAATAAATTAAAAGTAATTATTTGAAAAAATGAAATTAGCGACAATGTTTTTATTTCCATAATACGAAACACAAATTATTTACTTAAACTAATTAAATAATAAATAAATTAAATTATTATTTTTTAATTAAATTAAACAAATAAAAAAAGGAATTTATGATAATTTAATTGATAATTGATTTAATGATAATTTGATTAATAATTAATCAACTAAATAATTAATTAGTTTATTGATTATTAACATTATGTGATTGAAATACAAATTAATAGGAAGTAATAAAATAAAAATTAGTTAATTAGATCAATATTTTTTATTTTAAATTAATTTAAAAATTAATTAATTATTTTATGAGTAATTTAGTAATTTATTAAACAAGTTTATTAAATTATTAAATACAAAAATATATAAAAATAAAAATTTTTTATAAATAAAGTGAAATAAAAATAATTTAATTATTAAAAATATTAAAATATTTATAAATATTTAAAATATATTTAAAAAAAAAATTTTTGTAATACAAAACGACAATTATACCTAAATATTTATTTACCCATGAATTGCAATTGACGAGTGAAATTTTCAATTTAATTGACTGATTGTTGTTTTAAAACACTTATTTATCACATAATTCATTGGCATATTTTTAGGCTGATAATTTATTGCAAATAACACTCTTCGCACTTTTACCAAATCACACTCTGGCACTCAACTGTCACCTTCAAACTAAACTAAAAAAACTCAACTAAAAACTTTATTTGCACTACGCACCTGTCAGACATCGTTGGGACTCGCTGATGCGGCTGATTATATATGAGTGTAATTTTTTTTTAGCTATAGTGATGTATAATGTGCGCCAATTGTGTTTGTTGTTATTTTTATTCTACGTTGGCGCCTTTATTGTTGTACTGTCTGGCTTTCTGTTGCTATTGATATTTTACTTTATTTATTCAAAACCGAATAACCGGTTTGGAATAAATTAAGTCAAACAGCAACAATTCATGAAGTCTCACTCACTCTTCATTCACCACTAACAGTCCACCCTCTCTGTGGCGCCCAGAACTATGCAGCAGCAAAAACGTTGAGTTGCTGGCCGCACAAGTGGCACCGAAGAGCGCTTCCACTGTTTCGTTTTAATTGTGCATAATTGTAAATACCTGCGTTTGCCAGCTCAATCAAAGGCTGTGCCGCCTACAAGTAGGCCAAACGAAATAATTGAAGCACAAACAAGGCCGACTAGAGCAGATAGCGATTGCTTTAATACAAAATTAGGCATAGAGCGCCAACTGCGAGCCGCCTGCCACCGCCCCCAGCAAACAGTCAGAGTGGCAAGTTGGCTTTTTCCACTGTCTGCCTTTCGTCACAATTATGATTGATATTTTTGCCAGCGTCTTCGTGGAGCTGTGCCGTCATGTTTGCCTTGTTATGCGCGCTGCTGTTTACACAAGCTTCAATATGACCGACCACGGCTGGCCACAGTGCTGAGTGAAATTGGGACACCAGCAGTAGCTCATCAGCGTTGATGGCAGCAGCAAAGGTTCTTGTTAAAATGATATTTTAAGGATGTTTACCTTCGTAGCAGGAGAAGCAGTTCAAGCAGCAGCAACGAATGTCTGACTAGCGAGTGGCAGCGTTCGTCAGTCGGTCAAAGTTAACAACATGGCGTCCAATGCACACAAAACGGACACAATTGCTCGACGTTGCGTACAATTTGTGAAATCACTCCAACCATTCAGCAGTGTTTGCTGTTTAAGATTTAAGTGAATGTAAATAGATGTGTTGCCGCTCTAGTGGGTCCGTAGCTTCTGGTTTGTTGGCCACTTTAAGGCGTTCTGAGAAAAATGGCAAAATCCAGTGCCAGTGTTGGAAGTTTTGGCAGTGCAGTTCTAAGGCAAAAGCATAATTACGATGAGAGGCGCATTTGCATGTAGTTTGTTGTAGATGTTTGTGAAAACCTTCTGATTAAAATGTAAAGCACGCACTGATATGTAAGAAGAGACCCACTCGGAGGCCTGAAAGGCCCATTGTGATACCACATATTTCACCAGTTTTTGAACTGTGTTTGCAACACTGTTTTGCCAACATATGTTACAGCACACATTTCAAGCGGAAGCCGCATCCGAACGGCGATTGGCAGTTTTTCGTTCACACTTGGAGGTTATGCCATCACCTGCCAAGAGCGCACTTGTGCGATTCTTGTAATTTTCATTCCCTTCATGTGGATAGCGATAGAAGTAGACGAGTTGTTTACCAGCCCGAGCCAGGAATCGAACCTGGAGCCTTTGGTATGAGAAGCCAGCGTGCTACCCGCTGGACTATCGAGGCTGGCATATATATAGTTGTTATATGTAGTTGTAAGTGAGAAACATATTAACAGATATATGTGCAGTTGGCTGTATGAGGGAGTCAACTGGCAGTTGACTTAAAAAGTTTCAAGTGGTTGAAAGTAAAAAAAATTGAATAGCATTGGCATTGGTTTTCCTAATGAAACAATCAGACAAAATGTTGAGTTAAAAAATGTTAACAAATGTGTTACATATGTGTACATAAGTCCCTCCCTTTCCCCTTGAAATGTGTGTTTTATCACAAGTTGGAAAAAACAGTGTTGCATACACATTTCAAACGGGTGGAATTTGTGGTATCACAACGGGCCCATAGGCCTAACTGTGTCTCATACAGAGGCAGCCACTAAACCAACCAACATAAGGCGTGCGAATTGTTAAAAGCAGAAGAAATTATATAAAAAAAGGATATGCAGAGCAAAAGCGTGTCCCAAGTCCATAAATAATTTCAAAACACTTTAAAGATTCTAATGTCTGGTATACTTTTAGGCTGAGTTTGAAATTCTGTGGCAGATAACAATTTAATGTGTTAATACCTAACATGGTTGATGGTTTGTTGGTTGAACTGGTGTACAAAATACCATTTGAAATTATATTTTCCATGATTTCATTTGAAATAATATTTTCCATACGTTTAGGTTGAATGGGGGAGGGGTATTATGTTTATTGCATACTTTCAGGGATGAAAAGATTAATAAAATTAAAAAAATAAATCAAAATAAATTAGATTAAATAAAAATAAAATAAAATAAAATAAAATAAAATAAAATAAAATAAAATAAAATAAAATAAAATAAAATAAAATAAAATAAAATAAAATAAAATAAAATAAAATAAAATAAAATAAAATAAAATAAAATAATATAAAAGAAAATAAAATAAAATAAAAAAAAATCAAATAAAATAAAATACAATAAAATAAAATAAAATAAAATAAAATAAAATAAAATAAAATGAAATAAATTAAAATAAAATAAAATAAAATAAAATAAAATAAAATAAAATAAAATAAAATAAAATAAAATAAAATAAAATAAAATAAAATAAAATAAAATAAAATAAAATAAAATAAAATAAAATAAAATAAAATAAAATAAAATAAAATATAATAAATAAAATAAAAAAAAATAAAATAAAAAACAAATAAAATAAAATAAAATAAAATAAAATAAAATAAAATAAAATAAAATAAAATAAAATAAAATAAAATAAAATAAAATAAAATAAAATAAAATAAAATAAAATAAAATAAAATAAAATAAAATAAAATAAAATAAAATAAAATAAAATAAAATAAAATCAAATAAAATAAAATAAAATAAAATAATATAAAATAAAATCAAACAAAATAAAATAAAATAAAATAAAAAAAAATCAAATAAAATAAAATACAATAAAATAAAATAAAATAAAATAAAATAAAATAAAATAAAATAAAATAAAATAAAATAAAATAAAATGAAATAAAATAAAATAAAATAAAATAAAATAAAATAAAATAAAATAAAATAAAATAAAATAAAATAAAATAAAATAAAATAAAATAAAATAAAATAAAATAAAATAAAATAAAATAAAATAAAATAAAATAAAATAAAATAAAATATAATAAATAAAATAAAAAAAAATAAAATAAAAAACAAATAAAATAAAATAAAATAAAATAAAATAAAATAAAATAAAATAAAATAAAATAAAATAAAATAAAATAAAATAAAATAAAATAAAATAAAATAAAATAAAATAAAATAAACTAAACTAAAATAAAATAAAATGAAATGAAATAAAACAAAATAAAAAAAGTAAAAGTAAAATAAAATAAAATAAAATTAAAATAGGTATTTAGATTACTTTTAAAATTGTATTATTTTCTGAGATCCGCAGATATCGGAGGATGTGTTTTTATTGTTGGACAAAGAAAGAATGCTTCTGAAATTACAAAAAAATCAAGGAACATACTTTTACATAATTCTTACATATTTTCCTCTAAGTTTTCCAATTTTCAGGTTTTTAATACTGAAAAATATTTTAAAATAAATGTGAAGTAGAAGCCTTAGTTTTGCAACATTTAAGAAAACACTAAAAGCAAAAATGCCCACTTCAATTCTTAATCTATATTAAAAGTTTTAGCTATTTCTAGCCAGCCATGTATTTTTATAATTCTTTTTACTCATTAGACTAAAAATTTTGTTGTTTTCCCAACAAAATGTTTCTTATTTAGTACCGATCCTTTTTTATGTGTAAGCAACCATTTTCCACAATTTCAATTACCTCAAATTTGTATTGAAAATCACAATTAACCACAAATACTCACCACAGCCCCATCACCTTTTCGATGCTTACAAAAAACCAAAACCATCTATTAACCAATCAGTTTTTAACTTATAACCACAACGTTAGCGCCCCAAGCATGCATACTCTGCCTTTGTTTTCGTTTTCTGCCCGCTGCCCTCTCTTGCACCAACCACACTGCCCCTCCACGCAGCGCAGCTGTGTTGATGTTGTACTTGTTATTTGTATTTCACTTCGCTCCAATTAACGCGCAACGCGCCAGTGTGTTGAAATTTTAATTTTTGTTTTAAAATGTTTACCTTAATTAAAATTATGTGCGGCGTGCGGCAACGCCAGCCAGCCTTCACCTCGTGAGTGCGGTGCAGCGAGGCGCGCGAAGCGTGGTTAAGCGGAATAATGAAGTCATTTCCGGTGTGCCGCCGTGCTGCCACCAAGGGTGCACCTTCTCCCCCCCTACCAACGTGGGGCACTCAGTTCGGCTCAGGTCGAGTTGGCTTTGCTTCAGCGGCGTTTGCGGTTGCGTTAGCGTTTCACTTTGGAGTGCATGCAGCTGTCAGGCGGCGCTCATGCGTGACCCGATGCCAGCGACAGCGCTCGCGCGTTTGTTGACTCACCTGTCGCACATATCAACGCGCGCTGCCTTCATGCGAAAATTGCTTCGTTCTCACCTTTTGCCCGGTGCTGGTTCGCGCGCTTTGCGTGCGCCTTTTGCGTAGCAGCGCAGCGCAGCGTAGGCGTAGTGGTGAAAATTTAAGAAAATAATAAATACACGTTGCTCATACGCCCCGAATGTGGTTGCGGTGCGCGATCTATGTGGAATTGGTAGAGTAAGTGAGGAAGTGGTGAGAGTGTTTGGAGGTTTTCTCGACAAGAGTTAACAATTTTTTGGGTTTTTGATGTGCGGTTGATGGTGGTGTGTGTATGTGTGTGTGTGTAAGTTGTGGATGCTGCAGATTATGAGTGAATTGACAATAAGTTTGAGTGCTTTTGCGAGTTGGAGTTGATGGAGTTGATGTGGTGAAGGCGGGAGGGTGAGGGGAATGGTAGATAGGATTATGACATCTCACAATGGAATTTATGAGCTTTGCTGAGCTAATGTAAGATCAGATTATGCACTATATTATGAGGTCAGATGAGATAATACAGGTTAGAGATGAAAAAATAAAATTGATGAATTGATACTGCATCAGTATTATAGACAAAATTAGAAAAAAATACAATTGAACTGTGAGATGAGGCGAGATGATGGAATTCTATTATGAGATAAAGTCTTTAAGTTGTGAGATAGTGCAGTTTTTTCAAAGAAATTTAAATTTATTATCAAGCAGTTTAAACTTGAGATAAGTTAATATATTTTAGTGGTGAGATAATAGAGATAGGAGATAAAAGATCAGATAAGCCAATTATAACTTAAGATAATGCGGTCAAGAAGTGTTCATGCAGTTTAGAGATGAGGGAATTTAGAATTTTCTTTAGAGATTTATGAATTTATAATTAAACAGTCTCAACTTGAGGGGAGTTAATGCATTCAAGTGGTAAGATAATATAGACAGGAGATCACAGATAAGATTAGACAATTTTGAGGTAAGATTATGTGGATAAAACGTGAGTTATGCAGTTTAAAGATGAAATAAATGAGATGTGTCTTTGAGGGAATCATAATTTTTTATTAAACATTGTAAACTTGAGGTGAGTTAATGCAGTTAAGTGCCGAGATAATAATGAAAGGAGATCAGAGCTTAGATAAGAAAATTTTGATATTAGATAATCTCACATAATGTCTAAGGATGAGATAATTGAGATGTTTCTTTGACGAATTCTTAGTTTATTATCAAACAGTCTAAACTTGAGTTGAGTAAATGCAGTTTAGTTAGATAAGGGACAAGGAAACTCTGAGATGAGATAATGTGGTTAAGTAATGAGTTCATACTTTAAAAATGAGCTAAGTGAGACATTTTTTGAAGAATTTTTATGAAGAATTCTTATGATGAGATAATATATGTAACTATATAGAAGAGAGACAAGAGATGATAAGGCAACTCTGAGGTGAGATAAGTTTAAAGACAAGATAACTGAGAAGTTTCTTTGAAGGACTCTTAATTTGTTATTAATCAGTCTAAACTTGAGGTAAGTTAATGCAGTTAGACATGAAGCAATTCTGAGGTCAAATAATGTAGTTAAGCAATGAGTTCATTCAGTTTAAAGATGAGATAATTGAGAAATTACTTTAAAGATTTACTAATTTGTTATTAAAACTATTTACTAATTTATTAATTCAATTAAGCGGTGAGAAAACGAAGATTCAAGATAAATGATTAGATAAGATAGCTCTTACCTACCGTAATAAGATGAAATATTTAAGAGTAGATAATGTAGTTATCGCATGAGATAATACAATTAAGAGATAAGATAACTAAGATAAGATACTTAGATAAGAATTGATATAATATGGATAATAGGTGAGATAAAACTGTTTAGAGAAGAGATTTTGACTTCAAGATATTAGATAAAGAATCAAAACGTGAGACAAAACTTCTAAGAGATGAGATAATAGAGTCAAAAGATGAGATTATATGAGATGAAAGAGTTAAAAGAAAATAGATAATGCAGTTAAGAGTTGAGATAAAGCAGTGAATATGCAACAATACAAGAAATGGCTAAGAAGTGACACAAGGTTAAGAATGACATATAAAAGATAAAGCAATACTTTTAAGAGATTAGATAATCTCATATGAACTAGATAATCTGCTCTATATAAGTGATAAGATAATCTATGGGATAACAAAATGAATGAGAGATGTGATAAAACTATTGTTCTATGAATTAATGACTTTGTGATATTAGATAAAATAGTTTGAAAGTAAGATAATACTTTTAAGAGATGAGATATTTTATTCAATAAGTAATAAGTAATGGTGTTAAGAGATGAGATAATTTAAGAGATAAAAATGTAAAGTAAGACTTGATTTTAAATAAGAATGGAGAGAACATGGATCATAGATGAGATAAAACTGTTTGGAGAAGAGATTATAACTTCATATATAGATATTAGATAAAATAATTAAAAGTTTAGGCAATATTTTTTAGTGATGAGAGATGAGTGCATTAAAAAAATTTTATAATGCTGTGGAAAAATGAGATAATACAGTAAGGAATAAAAAAATGTGGCTAAAAAATGGCATAAGGTAAAGAATGAAAGAAATAAGTGTTAGACAATACTTTTAAGAGATTACATAATCAAAGATGAACTAGATTATCTAATCTAATTAAGCGATACGATAATCTAAGGGATAAAAATAAGTACAGATAAGAAATTACGTAAAGTAAGCGATGAATTAATATGGATTAGGGATGAGATAAAAGGATAAAAAATGAGATAGTATAGATAAAAGATAAGAGATGATGAATAAGATGAGTAAGGAATTAAAAATTGGCTAGGAAACGTAAGGTAAAGAATAAGATAAATAAAGGTAAGACAATATTTTTAAGAGATTAGATAATCTAAGATAAACTAGATTATCTAATCTAAATAAGCGATAAGATAATCTAAGGGATGCAAATAAATAACAATAAGAAAAGACGTAAAATAAGTGATGAAGTACTATGGATACGAGATGAAATAAAAGGATAAGAAATGAGATAATATAGATAAAAGATGAGTGTAATAAAAGTACAAATGATTTATTATAGATAAAAGATGAGATAAAACTGTTAAGAGATGAGATAGTGACGTCAGGATCAGATAAAACAGTTAGGCACTGAGATAATGCTATTAAAAAAATTATGTATTTTAGTTAAGACATTATGGAATCAAGTTCAAAGATGAGATAAAAACTAATTGTTAAGTTCAGATAAAATAGGTTTGTTATAGGTCGGATAAGTTTTTGCATTTTGAAGTTAGTTAACATAACAAGGTGAACAGAGATCAAACGAAGCCATATAAGCAAAGTTTTTGAAGGCATAAGTTGGAATAGCCTAATTTTGACCTATGGAACCTTCGATCCGATAAAGAAAACAAAAGAAATTAAAATTGGAGAGTCATTTTTTTAATTTCTGTTAAGATTCTTGAATTTCAAACTGATTATTTATACTGTGAGTCAAAGCTTTGATATTTATTGAAGCTTCCTTTTTTAATAGTCATAATTAATTTTGGAAATATTATCATTCCTTTGACAGCTGAATTCCTCAATAAGTTTTACTCTACTTAACTATTTCACTCTCTTTCAAATGCCGCCTGGAATGATTAAAATCTCTGTACTATAATAACTACTAACGCTTCAAAAACCTAATTAGGGTTAATGTGTAAAAGTTCTATTTACCTTTAGCGCCGACGCGGCACAATGCGTATTCACGTAAATCCGAGGACTCGACGCAAATCAGCAGGGATCGTTGCACTAAATTGCAAGAGAACTTGGCAAGCGAGTACACAAAAGGACTTTGCAAAAGTCGCCACAAAGGACAGCAATAATAAGATGAAGAGCGCGGTGGGGAGAGACAAGACGAGACGAAAAGCATAGAATGGAGGAAAGAGAAGCGCAATGAGCAGCGAGCATTAAAAATCAGCGGTGCATATTACACGGTTAAATATTGCAGAGCGACGGGCGACGGAGGGCCAAGTTTAAGTTGCCAACAAAGTTGGTTTGCTTACGTGGCGCCGCCCAAGGAACCGCGGCCCGAGTGCGTGTGTGCAGTCAACCTGCGGGCCGAATGCGGCGACAGCGCAAAGCGTGTCACTGACAATTTGCGAATTTCACGAACTTTATGCCAGCAGTCGACATGTGCTCGAGAAAGCAGGGTGTAGTGGAAGATGAAGAAGAAGAAGACGGTCGTAAGTTCAGCTGTAAAAATACGAAATTTCCTTTGCCGCGACCGCAGCCGTCAGTAAACGTACAAGTGTCACATGAATGGCCGCAAGGTATGCAACAGAGTGGACGAGTGTTGGACGAGAGGAAATGGTAGTAGTTGGTGTAGTGGATAGTAGTGGGAGTTGTGGTTGGTGTAGTTGTTGCATGCAACTGATTTTAGAAGGTAAAGCGAAGCTTGCAAGCAAAGGCAAATTATGATTGACACAGCAGTTGACGATCAAGTGTGCAGTTGCAAAGCACACAAGTACATAAATGTATGCAGCAAACTCAACTTGGGGTGTGTGTGTGTGTGTGTGTGTAGTACACATATGTGTGTGAACGTTGCGTTTGTATCTTTGACAATACCGACTGTCAACATTTGCGCTCACATAACACCGGCGCAGTGTGGCGCGTTATGAGCGCCCGAAACTTTTGCAAAGGTGAGTTGTTGCTTGTGTACACATATGAGGCGTTCACAAGTCAAATTGGTGTATATTAATTTTAAGTTTTGAAAATTTTAGGGCTTTCTCTTATAGATTTTAATGTTTCTAATGGAGCATTAAGGGTCTAAAGACAAGTTTAAATTAACATTTTAATTGATTTCGAATGACAGAGCTGCTTCAAAAGGGCCAAACATTGTCTTGTTGTATGGTAGCTTAATCAGAGTTGCTATGTCCTTATAAATATATCCTATTTGGTCCTTAAAGTGCATATTAGGCTCTTAAGGACATGAAACGATCTACAAAGAGCCAACTAATTGCAACCATAGGCTCTGACCCAATAAGACTGACAGATCCTAATAGTAGCAAAAAGAACCTAATAGAATCTATAAGCTCTGACTTCATAAGGATTACTATGTATGCAAAAGTAGATCCTATTAGGTCCTTAAGGTAGATATTAGGTCCTTAAAGACATAATAGAATCTTGTACAAGGATCTAACAGAATCTATAGCCTCTGACCTAATAAGGCTAATCTTTTATCAGAATTTGTGAATGTTTTACTTATGTTTTTATGTGTTTCCTTTAATTTTTTCTTATAAATTTCCTCCCATTTGACTTAAGGTGCAAAATCAAAAACAAAAACAAAACACACAACGTCCAAGAATGGGCAACGTTTACTCCAAAAAAATTAACTCAACCTAAACGCTTTTATTTCTTGTATTCTCAGAAGTCCCAAAAAACGAAATCAAAGTATTTTAATTTACATGAAAATGATTTGAAATGTTTGAATATTTTTAGTATTCTCAGAGGTTTAAAAAACTAAATCCAAACGATTTAATTTACATGAACTTGATTTGAATTTGTTGAAAATTTTCAGCCAAGAAACTCAAAATTTCTCTATGTAAACTTTACCCATGTGACTCCACAGAAGTCTAAAAAAAACTAAATCAACCAAGAAACTCAAAAATTTCTCTATGCTTTTCTCTTCACAGAAAATGAATTATTTTCTACAAAATTATAGCTTCCTCTACGTTCCTCTTGTCACATTATTATTGCCATATCACTGTTTGAAAAATGCATTTTGTTCATAACAAAAAAAAAAATGTCACCGCAACACTGAAATGAAAATAAAAATTTCGTAAAACGAAAGTTTGTAATGCAATGTCAGTGCAAATTATGAATGACGCTGAAAAGTGTGCTACAAATAAGTGCAAAATAAACATAAAGTAATTTGTGAAATGCGAGCAAAGACAGTGAAATGCAAATAAGTATAATTTTCTCGCTTTCTGTTTCTTTCCGTTTTTCTTTTGCCATTATTATTATTTTTTTACTATTTTTATATAACCGACTCTCACAAAAGTTGGCCACAGTTAGCCGCGTTGACATGTGTCAATTAGGTGTGTATTTTTTTTTGGAGCTGGTACATTTAGCTGATATTTTACATACATACCAGTAAAATGAATGGTGTGTCTGTATGTGTGTGCAGTGGAAAGTGTACTTAATTAGGAAATGGAACAATTTTCGTGGCATAATTATTTATATGGTTTTATTTTTAGCTTTTTGATGGGCCAAAATGCCCTTAGAAATGTTGAAATGTCTGAATGAATAAATGAATGCTTCCGCCGAGCATTCATGAAATTCAATTTGTTATATTAATTTATCAGTTTTGTTGTTGCATTTGTGATAATTCTTTCTGCTCAACTCTATTTGCAGTACCAGAAGTTCTGGCTGTGTGCTGCAAATAATCTTAAGAAGAAGAACTTTTTAGCCTTCTATTGGCCTATCTCTATCTCTATCTCTATCTCTATCTCTATCTCTATCTCTATCTCTATCTCTATCTCTATCTCTATCTCTATCTCTATCTTTATCTCTATCTCTATCTCTATCTCTATCTCTATCTCTATCTCTATCTCTATCTCTATCTCTATCTCTATCTCTATCTCTATCTCTATCTCTATCTCTATCTCTATCTCTATCTCTATCTCTATCTCTATCTCTATCTCTATCTCTATCTCTATCTCTATCTCTATCTCTATCTCTATCTCTATCTCTATCTCTATCTCTATCTCTATCTCTATCTCTATCTCTATCTCTATCTCTATCTCTATCTCTATCTCTATCTCTATCTCTATCTCTATCTCTATCTCTATCTCTATCTCTATCTCTATCTCTATCTCTATCTCTATCTCTATCTCTATCTCTATCTCTATCTCTATCTCTATCTCTATCTCTATCTCTATCTCTATCTCTATCTCTATCTCTATCTCTATCTCTATCTCTATCTCTATCTCTATCTCTATCTCTATCTCTATCTCTATCTCTATCTCTATCTCTATCTCTATCTCTATCTCTATCTCTATCTCTATCTCTATCTCTATCTCTATCTCTATCTCTATCTCTATCTCTATCTCTATCTCTATCTCTATCTCTATCTCTATCTCTATCTCTATCTCTATCTCTATCTCTATCTCTATCTCTATCTCTATCTCTATCTCTATCTCTATCTCTATCTCTATCTCTATCTCTATCTCTATCTCTATCTCTATCTCTATCTCTATCTCTATCTCTATCTCTATCTCTATCTCTATCTCTATCTCTATCTCTATCTCTATCTCTATCTCTATCTCTATCTCTATCTCTATCTCTATCTCTATCTCTATCTCTATCTCTATCTCTATCTCTATCTCTATCTCTATCTCTATCTCTATCTCTATCTCTATCTCTATCTCTATCTCTATCTCTATCTCTATCTCTATCTCTATCTCTATCTCTATCTCTATCTCTATCTCTATCTCTATCTCTATCTCTATCTCTATCTCTATCTCTATCTCTATCTCTATCTCTATCTCTATCTCTATCTCTATCTCTATCTCTATCTCTATCTCTATCTCTATCTCTATCTCTATCTCTATCTCTATCTCTATCTCTATCTCTATCTCTATCTCTATCTCTATCTCTATCTCTATCTCTATCTCTATCTCTATCTCTATCTCTATCTCTATCTCTATCTCTATCTCTATCTCTATCTCTATCTCTATCTCTATCTCTATCTCTATCTCTATCTCTATCTCTATCTCTATCTCTATCTCTATCTCTATCTCTATCTCT
The DNA here is from genome assembly GCA_963971225.1 of Melieria omissa. NCBI lineage: Eukaryota > Metazoa > Arthropoda > Insecta > Diptera > Ulidiidae > Melieria > Melieria omissa. Next base: position 77,686,068 of record OZ020268.1, on the reverse strand, counting down.
ATCTCTATCTCTATCTCTATCTCTATCTCTATCTCTATCTCTATCTCTATCTCTATCTCTATCTCTATCTCTATCTCTATCTCTATCTCTATCTCTATCTCTATCTCTATCTCTATCTCTATCTCTATCTCTATCTCTATCTCTATCTCTATCTCTATCTCTATCTCTATCTCTATCTCTATCTCTATCTCTATCTCTATCTCTATCTCTATCTCTATCTCTATCTCTATCTCTATCTCTATCTCTATCTCTATCTCTATCTCTATCTCTATCTCTATCTCTATCTCTATCTCTATCTCTATCTCTATCTCTATCTCTATCTCTATCTCTATCTCTATCTCTATCTCTATCTCTATCTCTATCTCTATCTCTATCTCTATCTCTATCTCTATCTCTATCTCTATCTCTATCTCTATCTCTATCTCTATCTCTATCTCTATCTCTATCTCTATCTCTATCTCTATCTCTATCTCTATCTCTATCTCTATCTCTATCTCTATCTCTATCTCTATCTCTATCTCTATCTCTATCTCTATCTCTATCTCTATCTCTATCTCTATCTCTATCTCTATCTCTATCTCTATCTCTATCTCTATCTCTATCTCTATCTCTATCTCTATCTCTATCTCTATCTCTATCTCTATCTCTATCTCTATCTCTATCTCTATCTCTATCTCTATCTCTATCTCTATCTCTATCTCTATCTCTATCTCTATCTGTACTCTAGAGTTGTTTGAAATCCAAATGAACAGTGCCTTCTTAAGTAACACTGATTCTTCTTGTTCAGAATAAGAAATTTTTAAAACACTTTCTTGCCTGGGTTCAAGAACTTTGTAGCCCAATGTTGGTCTATACAATTGCAATATTTCTTGGCAACATTTAAATATATTCATCTCCTTAACTATTTCTGGCTATGTCCTTCAAATAATCCATGCAATAATTTTATAATCTCTATTACCTGTATCCCTTCTCAAAGAAATTCTGTCTTTGTTTCAAAACATGCCAGAGTGAATAGTGAATTGTTAAGTACCTTTTCTCTACCTATTTGTCTATAAGAAGATTTCAAAACCTCCTCCAACCATCCTCTGTCTGGATCCACAAACGTTTTAGCCTCTATTAGTCCATACAATCCGTTGATTGCTTCGTAATATTTTGATCTATCTATTTTTTATCTCTGGTTCTTTTCTTCAGGTAATCCATATAATGGGTTTCTCATCTCTCTTTTGTATTCACTCTATCTCTACTGTAGAAAATCCTCATTTTGTTTGAAATCATACTCGAATGCACAGTGATTTGTTAAGTATGCCGAAAGGTAGTGTAACATCTCTTTGCTTAGCATTAGGAGCGCTTAAAAGACTTCTTCTTACTTTGTACTTACCAAGAAATTTTTAACTTTCTATTGGCCTATTCAACTAAAGAATGATGATGAATTTTGACTAGGTCTGAGATACACAAATTATTTTGTCTCAGTATATAATAAAGAACCAAATGGCTGTATGGTTATTTTTTTCGTTGCCTTTCTGGTCTTTGTGACCCTGAGTTCCTTTGATAGAGTGACAATTTTTCTCAAAAGCTAATATTTAAGTGGTCATGTAGGCTTAAAGAGACTACCAGAAGTCTTCTTGGTCATGCATTTTTTGGTAATATCTGAATGGCATAAGTAATGGTCCGATTGATTAGCCACCACAGTTCTGGTCCTTTAGGCTTATAGAACTTACCAGAAAGATCTTGTGAAGGCATTTTTGAATAATTAAAGTTAGTTTATTTGTTGGAGATTCTTTAGGGTTTGCATGACAGAGGATGGAACTGGAGCGGGTGTCTACTGTGAAACGCAAAATGTCTACTGGTCTTATAGACTACCAGACTATTGCAGCGTTTTTCAGTCGGAGGTTTTCGCCATCATGAAAGCAGCGGAACACATAAAACATTCGGCACTTAGTATGGCCGTCATTTGTGTTGATAGTCAGGCTGCTCTTAAAGCAATTGAATCCACTGTAGTGAAGTCAAACGTAGTACTAGACTGTCGGAAAGCACTAGGTGGCATACGGCAATGCAGGGTTCGTCTGTGCTGGGTTCCCGGACATAGTGATATCGAAGGGAACGAGCAAGCGGACGAACTAGCCCGTGCAGGGTCAGCTATGCCGGCGTGCGAGGCGGTCAACATGGTGCTACCACCGATCTCTGCTACGATGGGTTCAATAGGAGAGTGGCTTACACGAGCCACGAATAGAGCCTGGACAACCAGGTGCGATTGCAAGATTGCACGCACCCTATGGCCAGCACTCAACACGAGGAAAAGTAAGTGCCTTCTGCGCCTCAACAAACATGCTGTACGCATGGTCACGGGGGTAATCACAGGTCACTGCGCCATTGGCGTCATGTTATGCAAATGGCGTTTGGCGACCGACGATTTATGCAGAAGCTGTGGAGATGAGGATGCAGTAGAATCGGTCGAGCACCTGCTATGCCACTGCCTATCACTACAAGGACGACGGCTCTAGACTCTTGGGGCAAGGTTCTTTGACGGGCTCGAGGAAGTAGCAGATGCACAGATAACCGATCTACACAATTTCCTCGCAAAGACCAAATGGTTCCCAAAAGATCCCGTTTGGATCTACAGGGATCCAAACAGATAAGGGAAGGACATCGGTTTCCGAAAAATGAAGGGATTCACAATGGACCCAACAGGGTCTCCGAGTAGAAGTGCCTGACGCACACACTCCTTCCGTAACCTAACCTAACCTAACCTTAGGGTTTGCATTAACAGATCAGATCCTGTAGGCTTATAGAGACTGGTAGATGGTTTCTTTGTTGGAGATACTTTCTGAGGCTTACATAAGCTCTCATAGTTCGGTGTTGGAGATCCTTCAGGGTTCACATTAGCAGATGAGTTCCTTTAGGTTTATAAAACCTGCCAGAAGTTTTCTTGTGAAGGCATTATTTAGGCATAAGTATTTCGAAGGAATAAGTTATGGTCTGAATGATGGTAGCTGGTATCTTTGTTAGACATACTTTTTTGAAGCTTCTCACAGTTCTGGTGTTGTAGGCTTATTGAACATACCTGAAGTTTTCTTATGAAAGTATTCTTCGGGTACTTCTCGATGGCATAAGTTGTGGTCCGAATGATGTAAGCTGATTTCTCGGTTGAAGAGGCTTTTTTGAAGCATTTCTGGTCCCGTAAGCTAATAGATCCTAGTTATAAGAAGTTTTCTTGTGAAAGCATTCTTTGGGCATAACTCGATGGTACAAGAGTTGGTCTGAATGATTGAATTAGGTTTCTCTTTGGGAGAGGTTTTTTTGAGGTTTACTTTAGCTCTCACATTTCTGACTTCTAGTTTTGACCGGTCCGTATACCAGATTCTAATATATGCAGCCTAGTATAGATGCCTAGTAAAGGCGCCTAGTATATGAATGAATCTTCTTGACTGAATGAGTTGTTTCGAAATTTTGCCTGCTTTATAAACCTTCTATGAAAAATTTCCCCTAATTTGTTATATAGCAGGAGACCCTAAGTGTTTACTCAGTACCTTATTTATTTATTTATTTATTTATTTATTTATTTATTTATTTATTTATTTTAATTAATTCTTTGAGCCATTGAACACTGAACAGTTCATTAGAGACAAGATATCAAATCAATGATTACTTAAAGCTCAAAGAAATAATTCGATTTAGTGAGCAAAGACAACCGGTTTTTAAACAGCAAGAGAGCAAACAACACAGGATTCTGCTTACTTCTTCTTCATATAATTCTTCTCTAAGAATTCTAAGTTAAGTTGAAACAATGTTCGATATAAGGATGCGTTAAGATCACAACAACTTCTTTTGGCAATTTTCTTTCACACTTACAGATTTTACCATCGTCTACACTTGTGCGAGTCTTGTAATTCTCATCTGCTTCATGTGGAAAGCATTAGAAGTAGATGAGTATTTCAGCAGCTCAAAGCTGGGAATCGAACCTAGGGCCTCTGGTATGAGAAGCTAGTGCAAACTATCGAGGAAAGCCCAAGGAATAAGATCAACAAAGACCATAGAAATCAGTCAATTGACACTTTAATTAGTCTCTATAACCAGTATTAGGTTTCAGGTATTTGCCAGAAATTTGGTTCAAAACTATATTGAAATATTCTATGATCATAGTTCCTTGTAAATATCACTGAAGAGGTGTAATTTTGTCAAATTAAGGCATTACAAAAATTTAAACAAATGTGTTTTTCACAAAGTGTTGTCACGTCCTAATGGAAAGTTAAAAATTATGGCCTTCGTTATGGAATCGCTTGCAAGGGCAAAGATTGGGTGAAAGATACTCAGTACATTTATGAAAAGTCAAAAGCGTCTTTCATGAAGCAGTTAAACTGTTGTCACATCGTTGTCAACCCAACCCAACCATACTTCAGGTTTGTTGCATTTTTTATTGGGTGTAAAAAATGTTGTGCTACTATTTTATTTCTTTCTTATTTTTCTTACTTTAATTTTTGTTCTTATTTGTCTTTTCCTGCTTATTTTTCTTTACTTTTCCAGCAATCAACACTGTTTGCTGTTGATTATTATTTTTCCTTTTGTTTTTCTTCGTCTTCTTATAACTGTCAGCTGACATAATTTTTCACTGAAAATGACTTTATACAACAATAACAAGCAAAACAACAACAGCAATTACAACGAAATTTTGTCACTCTTCACTTATTTAGGTGAACTTTGTTGCCAACTTATTTGCTTCAATTTGTTGTTGATTATTATTTTGTACATTGTTGTTGTTGTTGTTGTTGCTGGTGTAATTACTGTTGTCCGTATAACGGTGGCATTAGTAGCTGTTGGTGCTATTGTTTGTTTTTGGGTGTGTTTTTTTTTTGCTGCTGCGTTGTAAAATTAGTTGGGTCAGACTTGTGAATGTCGCCTCCAGTCAAATTACGAATGGGGCGTGGATGTTTTCATATAAGTTGTTGTTGTTGTAGTTATTTCATTGCAGCTTGTTAATGTTGTCTGGGCTTATGGTTGTGTATTTGTTGTTGTCTCTCTACTTGTATTTATTGGCAAAAGTTAGTGGCGCCTGCAATCGGTGCGGCCGAGTGGCTGAAAGGTGACCAGGTGTGCGACACTTTTAGGGTTCAAACGGCCAAGTCAGACACATTGACACACAGACACAATTACAAAGCAGCAGCAGTCGAGGACATGTGTGTGTATTGTGTGCGCACATTTTGCATTCCAAGCGTGCAAAAGTCTGCAAGTTAGAGCGAGAGAAAAGACAATGACTCGACATTGCAAAACATTGGCTGGCAACAGTTCGGTTCGCTGCGGTTCAGTTCAGTTGAGTTCAGCTCAGTGGGCGGCTGGTCAGCCGCTGCATGTGCTATGGCGGCCCAAAGCAAACAAGGCATGCAGAAACAGATGGCAAAAACACCTCAACTCACACACACACACGAACATACACACACGAACACACACACATGGACAGTTGAGTTTATGTGCGCCATAAGGCAATTAAAAGTGTTACTCTGGGTGCTTGTTATTGTTATTGTTGTTGTTGTTGTCGTTGTCATTTGTAATACATGTAGATAGGTGTCTTGTATGTGTGTTAATTGTTGTTATTGTAGGCCATTTGACTTGTGCCGTTGGCCTAATTGCGGATGAAAAATTTATGAAGGATAAAGTTTTGCTTTTTCTCTTGATGGGGTTTTTTCTGCGTTATTGCGTTTTTAAGGTATTTTATTTTTTGTTTTTGCTAGCAGTAAAATAGAAAATTGATTTTGTGCTTAAACTTTGTGTACGGAAAAAAGGAATAAATGTGTAAATTGTTAACCGGAGGACATATGTGAAAGCGCTGAAAGCATTGCATAGAGAAAACAAAATGCTGGAATTGAATGAGTTGGGCTTATGTCAACAATTAGTTGAGTGAATTAATGCAAAGTATTGAGATTTACTGGTTCAAAAAATTTTTAATAATTAAAAGATAATAATAAAAAATAAAATAAAAAATTATAATAATAATAATAAAAATAATAATAAAAACAAATAATAGCAAACATTTGTGTTAATAGTATACAATTTTTTATATCCTAAACTGAAAAAGTAAGAAGGACCAAATTCATGATGCTGCAGTGTACATATTAGTCCTTAAAATATATTTTTTTCAAAAAAAACTATTGAAAATTTCCAAAGATATTCAAGAATGAAGTTTTAAAAGGATTTTTTCAACATCTCTTCGTCCTTTTTCACCAAAACATTAAATTTTCTAAGATTCTAAGGATTTCTCTCTTTCATTTGATACCCATATTGTTATTCTACAATGAGCTTAGTTTTAAAATGAAATTTAAAATATGACCTTGAAATTTCAGAGTCCTTTTAAAAAAAGTCCTGACTTCAAAGAGACAAATTAAAAACGCAGTTTTACTACATTTAATCCCTACTTTTTCGGGTATATAGATTTTTTCATGTGTTTTGAAATGTTTTGATTTTTTCGTTATAGTTGGAAAGTGAACTAATTGCAAAAATGAAGTTTTTGATCCAACATTTAAAGGGATTTTAGTGCTGTGTGCATTGAATCACAAGTGGAACGTTTAAAGTTGTGGAGTTTCAATGCAACTTGTTCCACTCTAAACATGGTTTTTAATGTTGATCTATGGAAATTTATTCAATATGGATTTAATTATATGATTTTGGCTTAAGTTGAAACTAACAGCTTAAAGTGTGGAGCCATGACAGCTCTATTTATTCATAAGATGACAAATTTTCATATTAAAAAGAAATGTATAGATGTAGCTGCAAACAAGGATATCACAATCCCTTTTTTTATAGGAGCCAATTTAATTATTATTCAAAATTTCAACTCCCATCCTCAATGAAATCCTACTTTGAAACTTTTCACTTCAAAAACTAAAACGTTTCTACCCCGAAGATTCCCCTTTAACCAAACTCTCTGAAATGAAAACCCCTTATTGTTGCTTGTGTAGTGCCAACACCCCACATCGACCTATTCAAAGTGCAATGAAAATATTTGCCCTCGTTTACTTAATACTTAGAAATGAAAACCAAACGACAACAACAACAACAAATACCGCACACAATGTGTGCCACTAGCTTAAGTGTCATTAATCATTGCATAAAGTGACAGTTGAATGACAGCTGGTCAGCTGTGTGTTGTCAGCCTAAAAGTGTGACAACTATAAAATAAAAATATACATAATTCACTTAATTTTTTGTAAACAAAAAACTGCTCAAACTGCTTGGCCACAAAAGGGTGTTGTGAACAAAATTGAATAAAGGGATCAAATTCAAATGCAAAAATAGATTCAAGGCAAAGCATGTAACAAAAAGAGGGTTGAATATGAATTTGTGACAAAGTGAGAGATGAATAGTTTTTCGTTCAATGAATATTGCATGAGTCAATAAATTAAATATTCTAATGATGTGAACTGATAAGGAGTTTGAAATACTTCTTTATTTTTAAATAAATGATGAAAGAGTTGTTTGTTGTGGGCACTAAAGTGACTTGGAAGGATCCTAGGGTCTCAAGTTTCGATATCAAAAATATTTATTAAATGCCGCAAATTTTTTGATGAGAGGCCTAAGCTGCTCAAGGTATAACTGACATGGGTACCAGGCAGTGGTGCACACAATATTTCATTTTGGGGGCGGGAGGCAGTTCATTTTTCTTACAGTTTTCCGGTATGGCTCTGTGACCTGGTACCAGTGGCGCCCACAGCGAGATTTTTGCAGTTCAAACCTCCCCAAACACAAAAACTGCAAGCACAAAATAGGGTTTCGAATGATATTCGGGTATAAAATTGTATGCAAAACCCCTGACTAGGTATAACCAAGGAGCCATCCTGAGCATTTGTTGGCTCAGATATTTCGTTGAGAGTCAGGCAAGGCTGCGCAACAGATCTGGACCAAAGCTACACTAGAAGTGCACCAAAAGTATGCTAAGCCTCAAAAGGGGCAGGTATGTCAAACCTCAGGGTTTTTTTTGGGGGGGGGCGGTCATTACTGGTAATTGCATCTTGCAACGATTTCGGAAGAAACTAAAGATATATAAAATAAACTTAGGGTTTCAAAATATCAGATGTCGACACATCTAAATTGTTCAGGATGCTTTCAGACCTACTAATTTGAAGGTAGTAGCGATCCAGTGGTATTGCAACGAGTCTAATTTGACCTAAGGGCACTTTTTTTTGGAAAGCCAGTGATTTGAAAATTACACATGACTGATCTTAGACAGAAAGATTCAGCAATTCAGATTTGAAATTTTACTGTATTCGTTAAATAAACTCCAAGTTATTCTGTTAATTGGATACCAGGTCATTCTGGTTGAATGGTTTTAGGAAAAATAGGAAGGAAAATAAACAGAAAAGGATATTGAAGGACTTATTTAAGAGAGGAAGAATGAATAAGTTAGAACTTGTGGGCGCTTAAGTGATTTGAGAATGACAAATGGTTGATTTTGCATGGAAGGATTCAAAGATCTAAGCTTTAACCAAAGATAGTATAAATACATTAAAATAAATTACTTTTAATAAAAAAAAGTAAATATTGTTATTACACCGTGCGTGAAAAATAAAAAAAACAATTTTCACACCGGAAAATATCGATATGGGCGTGAAACTAGAGACCAAACATAGTAATACTGCTTACTCAGTTTTTCATTTCTACATCCTTTGTCCTTTTAAAGAACTTCAAAATTTTGAAGGGGATAAAAAAATAAAAAAAAGACTTCATCTCGTGCGAATTTAAATAAAATTGAATTTTTTATCTATTTGGGAAAAAGGATATGAAAAAGGTCCTTTGAAAATTTTAATCCTTTATATCCTTGAAAATTGATATACAATTTTTTTGAAAAGTAAGTATGTTAAAACACAAAATCTCCTTGACGTGATCAAGGAGATTTCTTCTTCTTCTTCCATCTTAAGACTTTGTGCCCCTTATTGGAACAGTCTGGCAAGCGCAGCACTCAAACAATACATTTATCCATTGTACTACAACTTCATGTTCCCTGCTAAAGTGTTTTCAATCTACCCGACCTCCGGAGATATTTGGATAGATCCTGGGACCCCAAGACTAAGAATTATTCATTTAGGGGTCTTGTTCTTTTCGGGGTTTGAAGACACTTAGTCCCTGCTGAACTTTGTTAGGAGCACCCAAACTCTCACCAATCGCTTTTACGTCGATCCGCAACATTAAAGAACTCTAACTGGTATCGCTAGGGACCCAACAGGGTTAGCCAGCTTACCTAACCTTATTTTAACCGTTTCGGGACGACTGGGATAATACGTTTCAACAAGTTTTTAATGCCCTTCAAAACAATTATTTAAAGATTAGAACCCACGGAAAATATTTTTTTCAATTTCAATGTTCCCGCTTGAAAGGATGCTTTCAGAATTTGTGAGCATCCAATATAATATTCTAACCTCAACATTCATAGCGTGAGCATATTTCTACTGAGAGTATTTTCGATTTCAAAATTAAACTCCGACCCGAAAAGGTTAAGGGTTAAGCTTTAACTTTAACAGCAACCTTTGGCTTTTCTGTTGATTCTCTTACGAGGAAACAATATGTGGCACCAAAATGACAAGAAGTTTTTCCCTGCTTGCTCTAGTAAGACTTCAATCACAGAATGCAGGCGATATGAAAAGCTTCAGTAGAAATTTTTGGATCTGAAATGATTTTAGAGCTTCCGACCGGTTCATGGTAAAATACAAAAAATTATATTGAAATTCTCGTTGTTTCGAACGCCATGGCAATGATTCCCATCGTCCTAATGTAGTGAGGACAGTGGCGCCTTTAGGAGGGGTTATGGGGTTCAAACCCCCCACACCAAAAAATTGCTGGCACTAAATATGGTTTGGGATGATATTCGGTTCAAAAGTTATACACCAGACCCAACACCCGGCCCCCCTAAAATGAAATCCTGTGTACGTCACTGACTGGGAGTCATGTAGTGAAACATCTGTGAGCATTTTTTGGACAACCTCCCAACAAAGGGCCTGATTAATTTATTTTGTTGCTTATATAATAGTAAATTTTTTACCTTGAATTATATTCAAGCGTTTTTGCAAAATATTGTGAGCACAACCACAGCTGGCCGCATACGAAATTATAAAATTGTCTGCCTGATATTTGCAGTGGACGTGGTTTATTTCGAACGTTTTTTTTTTTGTTGCCAAAGTCAGCAAAATGCTATTAATTTGAAAATCTATTAGAAACGATATGAACGCACACACACACATAAATACTTATATAAAAATCACTTAGTTATGGCATTGCAAATCGAAGGCAAAGCAAAAAGACAAATGGGCGCAAAAATTGTTGCAGCTGTGCTCGTGCTGCAGGTGCAGTCAGCAGCAGCTGCCCAAGCAACTAAAAGCGCAGCGCTGACGCTGTGGAGAAGTGAAGTGTAGACCCAGGCACAGTGGGACAGTGGATGGACGAATGTTTTATTCATAAGCCGCTGCAATGGCAGTCAGCTCGTTTATGCCAAGTCGAAAATTTTCTCGCTGCGCCGATCAAGTAACAGCAGCTGCTGCTGTTGTTGTTGCTGCTGAAGTGGTTGCTATTGTTGTTGGTTTTGTTGTTATTGTTATTGTTGTAGTGGTTGTTGCTGCTGTTGCAATAGCGCATTTCATCAGTTTTCTCAATGTTGGAGGCGCTGACGACGTTTCTACGACAGCAGCGTACACACACACACAACACTTACAACAACAACAACTACTACTAAAAAAATGACAGCAACGACTGCAATGTCTTCAGCATAAAATGTTCTTACTGCACACACCAAATGACACACAAAGACACAGACTCAGAGCCTCAGAGCCACAGAGAGACTCACATACACACACACAGACACAGCCATGAAACGACTTTGGGCGCTGAAGACCTGCGCACTCACACAGTCATAAGTTGTGTGCTCGCTCGCTCGCTTGTTGGCATCATTTGCTGGCTTTTCACTTTTATGTGAATTTTGCAGTGGTTGTTGATTTTTTGTTATTGTTGTTTTCTCATGTTTGTGCTGAATGAAATTAAATCTTATTCACGCTTCAATCGCTTTTATGCTGTGTTATAAAAGAAATGATTTAACTTTATTTTAGGCAAATTGCTTTGTGCAAAAAGCAACAACACAAATTCGGTCCATCCAAGCGCCAACAGCGATAAGTGCAGGCAGGCAGAAAGGAAGGAAGGAAGGAAAAATTAAGAATGCTTGTGCGCAGGAGAATGAAATGCGAAATTGTGATAGTTTTAAGAAATTTTTGTGAAAATATTTAGTTTTAATATAAAAATATAAATTTTGATAATAATGTAATAGAACAGATTACTAAATATGTTGAAAGAAGAAGAAGGGGAAAAATAAGAGAAGGGCAAAGACGGTGCAGAAACGGAGCAAAGAAGAAAGTCATAATGAAAACGAACAGATAGAAGAAACAAAGTCGGAAGAATAGAAAGAAAAAGAACTGAAAGGTATTCGAAGGGGAAAGGATAATATGGAAAATAAGAAGAGGTAAGGAAGAAAAAGAGAAAAAGAATAATAAGAACAATAAAATTGGAAGAAAAATAATAAAAATTAGAAAAAACACAAAGAAACAGAATAAATAATCAAGACAAAAATGTGGACGAAATAAACAGATGATAAAAAAGGAGAAAACGGAATAGAAAAAGGGAATAGAAGAGGAAGGATTAGATTAAGTCGAAGAAGAAAAGAAGGATAAGAATAAGATAAGAAAGCAAAATGACTAATAAAAACAGGAAGATTGTGAGAAATAAGAAGAAGACCATGAAGAATAATAAAACGATGAAAAGAACAAATAAAAGGAATAGAAAAAGAAGATTTTGAAGAGGACAAGAAGGGAGAGTAGACTAAGAAAAAAAAACAAGAAAATCTGGCAGAATGGAAACAATAAGAAAAAGACAATATAAAAGGATAATATGGACAAACATAAATAAAGAGAAAAGAAATAGAAGATTCAGAAGATCATAAAGAGGAAAACAAAGAAAGAGAAGAACAGGAAAACTAATTATATTGAAAAATATGAAGAATGGGTGAAATAAAAGGAATAAAAAAAACAAAATGAATAAACGCGAGAAAAATAAATGGGAAAGAAGAAACAAACGCAAAGTTTTCAAATGGAAGAAATAAAAAATCAAAACGAAGAATGATAAAAGGGAAAAAGGTAATTAAAAGTAAAAGAATAAGAGGAACCAGAAGGTGGTAAAGAAGAAAGACAAAAGAAGAAAAAGGAAAAGGAAGAACAAGAAGAAGAGAGAAAATAGAAAGTAGGAAAAATAGAAAAAATAAGGTGGAAAAAGAAAGAAACTTATTAAAAGATGATGGAGAATGAAAAGTAGAAAGAGAAGAAGAAAAAACGAAATGTTTTAAAAAGTAAGAAAAGAAATATCCAAATCAAGAAATAAAGAAGATGATAAAACGGAAAAAGAGAAATAGAAGTAAAAGAAAAAGAGGGATCAAAACATGATCGAGAAGAAAAAGAAAGAAAAAGAGAATAATAAGTAGAAGAAAGAAAATGGAAAGTAAGAAGAATAGAAAAAATAAGAAGACCATAAAAAATGACAAAACGGGACAAAAGAAAAATAAAAGAAAAAGAAAGAAAAGAATTAGAAAATGATGAAGAAGGAAAAGGAGATAGTTAAGTACAAGAAGAAGAAAAAAAGAAAAGTTTTAAAAAGGAAAAAAAATATATCGAAATGAAGAATGATAAAACGGAAAAAAATAAAAGTAAAAGAAAAGAGAAGATTCTGAAGATGGAAAGAAGATGGTCAAGAAGAAAAAGAAAGAGAAAAAGAAAATAATAAGAAGAAAGAATATGCAAATTAGAAAGAATAGAAAAAAAGAAAATGATAAGATATAACGAAATGGGGAAAAACAAAAAAGGATCAAACGAATTTGAAGATGACGCAGAAAGAAAGGAAAGAAGAAAGTGAAAAACTAGAAAAGAAAAATGAATAGTTTGAAGAAGGGAGGAAAAAGGCAAGAAAAGGGAGAAAATGGAAAAAGTAGAAGTAAAAGAAGAATCAGAAGATGATGAAGAAGAGAAAAAGTATATGGAAAACAAGAAGAAGAAAAAAATCATGAATGATGAGTAATGATGATGAAGAAGAAAAAGTGATAGTTTTGAGAAAAGGAAGAAATAAAATAAAATAATGAACAAGGATAAAGTGGAAATATGAAAAAAGGTAAACTAGAAAAACAAGAATAGGAAAAAGAAGACGAGAAATGGAGAGGAATAGCAAAAAGACTCGGAAGAAGAAACAATAGAAGAGGAATAGGAAAAGTAGGAAAACTAAGAAGAAGACGCTGAAGGATGTAAGTGCAGGATAAAAAGAAAAATAAGGGAAATAAAGCAAAAGGAAGAAGGAGCATAAATATAAATCTACGCAAAAGAAAATTAATGATAAGGAGAAGTATGGAAGTATAAAGAGAAAAAACAGAAAGGATGAAAATAGATATAGATGGATAGAGATAGAGATAAAGGTCAATATGGAGATACGGATGGAGAAAGAGATAGAGATGGATATGGATATGGAAGTGGAGATAAAGATGGAGTGAGAGATAAAGCTTAATCGAGTATTTTTGTAATGATAATTGCATATGAATTTTCTTCCCACACGCCGTTTGCAGCGGGTTACATCCATCTCTAAGCTCTTAAAAATCTAATTTCCTGATCTGTTTGGTTTGAAATTTGTTCTTGATTTGTATTTCATGTGAATTAAGTTGTTGAATAAAATTAAAGTTTTAATTAAAAAATGCGAAAAATTCAAGTACAACATATTAAAACACTCACAACTTGTACTTTAGGAGAGCAAACAATACAATTTTAGGTAATATACATATTTTTTAAACAAATAAAGCACTGTATAAGTTTCACATATACGTGGCTGTTGCTCTGCACACAAACGGCCCGCAGTTACAAATAACCTCAACAGGATATTAAATAAGAGATAACAACTTCAGACCCAATGTAACGGACACTTGGCAGGCACACGAGCAGCCACCACTGGGCACACAACACATGTGAATGCCTGCCACAGTGCAGCATTGGCTCGGCACAGCGCCGCAGCAACTAATACAACAATAAACAACAACAACAGCAGCAACAGCAAAACGAGTTATACGCCTGTCCCTGATGCCACATAATATCATCAAATGAAGTTATCTCAACTGATGTGTGGAGCGGCCAGTGTGTCTCTGTCTCTGTGCCAGCCTCTGGCTTTGTACGTATATCTGTGTGTGTCCATGTGTGTGTGTGCGCGCAGAGCATTGCAGCAAATATAAATGTCCTATGGGCAAGAATGTTTCGCAAACGAAGGCTCTAAATTTTTTTTCACCATATTTGCTGCAGAAAAATGCGACAAAAAGTGAGTGAAAATAAAAAGTGTAGGAAGGCAAAATATTTAGCGCTGGCAGGCGCTTAGGAAAGGCACAACAAAAAATATGGACAGCTGTCGCAATAGTGGACATGGAGTGTGGCCGCTGCCGCAATATGAGTAGCAGCTGTGCTAAAGCTTCATGTGTGTGTTTGTGGGTGTGCGAATGGCATTTGACCTACGTTGACATTTCAATTCCTGGGCGACAAATGAACTTACAAAGCGACGCGCACAGAGTAAAGCAAAAAGCTTTATGCAATTTGCTTAAATCTAGCAAATTGCGCACAATATACCTGTCTGCAACAACAATCCAATGTACACTTTCACAAAATCCATACGAATGTGAAGAACGAATTGGACAGCAATCATACGCCCTGTTGGGCGTTTGGTGTTTATTAAGTTTCCTGCTGGCAGTGCGTTTCTGAGTAAGATGTGTAGTTTTCAATTGCCTTAAATGTACAAATATAAATTTGATGCATTTTAAAAGACTTACAAAATGCAACAACAACAATAGAAACAGCGTTATTTCATTTTTCATTTTCATTCTTACATTTTCTTATATTTGTATTTATTTTGCTTGTAAAATTTTTGGTATTCTGCTCATATTTGTGCAAATATTCAACTGAAAATACTATAAATTCATATAAAATTTTCCTTATATTGATTTTGTAAATTGAAAAGCAAGAAAAAAGTTTTGGTATTTATTTTGTCTGTAATATTTTTGTTGCAGAACATTTTCCTTGTCGTATATAAAATTTCTAAGTAATTGAAATTAAAGTCAAAACTTCAACTAGTTAAATAATGAAACGCATACATAAATACTGATATAAGTCACTATATGTGTAGATTAAAATTTGTATTTATTTATTTAATTTTCATAGTCAAATAGTTGTTTGTATTTTCTGTTTGATTTTAATATTTTTCATAATTTAAATTGCATTTATGTTGAATTTATGTGGTCATCATAAATAAAGCTTTTATTATTTGGCACTCAGAATAGGAAATCAATTTGTTTTAATTTTCACTAAATTTGAATTTCATAATAAATTGTATTAAAATAAATAAAGCCTTTTATTGTTAGAATCAGATTTAAGACCACAAAAAACTAGACAAAACAGAAATTAAATGGCACAATAACTCTTGTTTGTGTTTCAATAAAAATACGAATTAATTTCATATGGAAAAGTCGTGTCTTTAGTGGAGCAACAGAGTTAAGGAAGTACTCACCACTGTTGATCTACGATACTGTAGAAGCGAGGTTGTCCAGAGAAGTGTATTGCACCAGGCCGAAACCTGGTAATGGGTTGTTATGACCAGCTAAGTAAGTTGTAAATGATTGCCAAGAACTTTATGACCATTTAACTTGATGTGTTGGTAATTGCCTGTAATTTAATTCTTGGCAGCAGCGCTAAAAGAACATACATTTTTTTGTGATTTAGCAGAGTTTTGGTGTACTACCTGCTTTCTCTTGTATAGAATTTTTGTTTCATGTCTCTAAAATTAGTCTCTATTTATTTATTTCATTCAAGTCTATGAACAAGTTGCTCTTACAGGTTGTTCTTCAAAACTTTCTTCCACTATTGTCAATTTGCATGCAGTTAGTGGAATATTGAAGTCAGCAATTTGGTCATGGTGTCTTGTCTGCTCAGTTTATCTGCTCTATAGTCGCTCGGATGCTCTTTGTGACAATTCAACGATTATAATCGGTAGATGTGAGTCTACTGACTGACATCTCAGCAAGAAATTTGCCACAGCTTAATATTGAGGCACAGACTGCACTTTCACTCGGAGGCCAAAATAGCCCCTTGTGAATCTCATCTTGTTTTCATCTGGAGCTGGAACTAACACTTTCAATCCGAGGCAAACCTCGGAGTACTGCACCAGGAAGTTTTGTCTTCTTTCAAAGCCGATCAATAGCATAGGAAGTGTTCTATCGTTCCAATCTCTTCCTTATGTCCATAGCTTCTTCAGACATCACTAAACAAAAGGTACCATTTGATGAGCATGGACCTAATAGCGCCATGATTCCAACCAGTTGCCACATGAAGGTTCGACTCAGGCATGGGCCGACCTCAAAAGCATTGCATACTTTTTAGGGGACATACAAATTTCGATGAATTTATGGCTAAGATGATTCGAGGCAATGCTGAAATGTTCGAGTATGAGTTAAAATTAGAGCAGACAAGTATAAAAGGCAGCCAGATACAGCAGTCTGATTTTGACAAGTGACGTTGCTACATGAAGTAAGTAAAGTGAAAATGTCTAGTAAAAAAAAAAATATGTGAGAAGTGTAGTATTGAAGTTTACAAGTTTGACTACCAATTGAGTTCAAAGTGTTTTGGCACAATCCAGTGAATTTAAGTAACAATATCGAGCCCTTCCCGCGTTTTTATCGTATGAGCCAAAAACCAAGTTTTACAGGAGACGTTTTTTTTTTTGTTTTCTCTGCATTGGCGCAACAAAGCTGCATGATTTTTGGCATACACACTTTATTTAGGATTACACACTTGGAATAGGTTATTTTAGTAACTTCAGCAAAGCGCAACGGTGTTATTTTGGACATACGATAATTTGTGCGGGCACTATTATGAGCGATTCAAATATTGCAGTGGCGCATACGATAAACTCGTTTCAAAGTAAAAAAAGAATGTTTTCCTTGGTATGATGTATTTTCATTTATTAAATTCAAAATAATGTTACTTTCAGATTGACATAGTGTAATTATATAAAAAATAAAAAAAATTTCAGAAAAAATTAAATACAGTGGACGTCCAATATAAAGAATCATATCGAAATTTAGAATCGATCGATATTTTTGTTTGTTTTAAACCATCCTTCTTAAAGAAATAAATCTCACGTATTCAGTTTTTAACCTTCTGCCTGTCCCTTGGGGTCTATTTGACCCCAGGCGGAATTAAAAAAAAACGGTTGAGCGGCTTTGTGTACTTGTGTTATTTAGTGTTAATCGCGTTTACAGCCCAATAACAAATCAAGAAAAACACTATTCGCTTTTCTTTTGTGATTTATGTGTAAGATTTTTTCATGTTTTGTCAGTAAATTATATAACAGTTTGATTGGGGTCATCTTGACACCAAAGGACAGCGAAAGCAATTTTGAGCAAAGGACAGGCAGAAGGTTAAAAAATATCATGTTTTATTCCAGCATTTTCAAAATACAAAATGACTATGTGTGTACAGTGAAAAGTCTTCGATGCGGATTGCTTCTTACCGCAAGTATTTTTTTCTGTATGGACATTTTTCTTGATTGATTATTGAAATTTAAATTTTTAAAAGAAAACGCCGACCGAACGCAAAACAAATCCTGTGAAAATGATCAACAATGCATACAAACAGAACTTGAAAATATTGGTAACTTGACGTAAATTTGAAAGTTTTAACGTAACAAAAACAATTGAGGTACCGTTCACTTGACAAAACCAAATATTGAATCCATAATTCGTTAAATGGAAAGTTCGTTATACTGGACGTCCACTGTACTGTATTCGTCATCTGTTTTGACTAGCACATCTTTTATCATTCCATCAAATTTTAAATCTAAATATTCATGAGCCAACTCCGCCGTCCGCCTGATTTTCAACTCTTTTTGGCAAATTCTTATTTCTCCTTCCCAGCTGTTCTACACAAATTTCTGGTTCTTCATTACAACTTGTATCGTTCTATCACTATAAGGGACCAGCGTTGATAATGCCTTGCGGTTTGGGCACTGAAACAGAAAATTTTTTTAGAACTTTTATTTCTTTTTTTCTTTACTTTTTTATTATCAAAACATTTACTTAATTATTATTTTTTATTTTATCATCAAATTAATGAACTTCAATTTACTCAATACGTAACTATGAACATGAAAAAAACCTTTTCCTGCAAATAGGCCATTGTTCACCTTCAGCAATTATATTATTAATAATATTCACTTTTCACTATTAAAATATTTTCAATTTCACACTTTTGCAATAAAGTTAAAAATTTACTTTTGGCAACTAGAGCAATTTTATCGTAACACATAGCTAGTCGCGGGCACAAAAAATGAAGGAAAAATGTGAAGTGGACATACGATAAAATTGTTTTTTCTCTAACTTCGTAACGGTTCATCGTAGAGAAGTGAGCTTTTAGGTACTGATGGCTAATTTATAGTGCTATTGTTTTCGGTAAAAAAAATAATTTCGGTAAAAATGGCTCATACGATAAAATCGCGGGAAGGGCTCGATATCTTTCAATATCGGAGGAAGCATAGAGTTAGTAATAATAAAATAATTTAATAATTGATTGGCACGACAGCCCGCTTACGCGAGACTAAGGCCTAGCTTCCCGCAACCACCCGTGTTGTGCGTGTGAATTTTGTACGCGGGTGGAAGGGACCTACAGTTTTATGCCGGTTCCGAACGGCAGGTTGGGAGCTTTTTCATAGGCAATTTTTACTCTCAGAGGTTTGCCATTTCCAGCTGAGAGGACAGCCACCGAAAGAGAAAACGAGTTTCCCGTTATTTTTTTTTAGGTGTTACTACATGCAGAATTCGAACTAGCGTCGCTCTGCATGCGACTCGCTTGGACCGCGCACTAACCAACTGAGCCACGGCGGCTGCCTGCATAGAGTTAGTAACTTCGGTAATTGGCAAAGCGATCTTCTTTCTTACTTCATTTCGTTCGCTGTTTCGCTTTCTGACTCTCCCCAGTTATCTGGAACTCAACAGAGAGTGACTCGATTGTGCCCTACAATGAAGTGAGGTAAGTCAGTTCTGAACTAGCTTCAAGTTTATTGCATGAAAATTATGCTAATGAGTGAAATACTAATGTCAGAATTTTATATCAGAATATGAGAGCCAAGAGCTTTAATAGCAGAATTTTATTTCAAAATATGAGACTCAAGTGCTTTGGTAGTTGATTGGTAAAATACTGACCCTGTTGTCAGAATTTTATATCAGAATATGAGAGCCAAGAGCTTTAATAGCAGAATTTTATTTCAAAATATGAGACTCAAGTGCTTAGGTAGCTGATTGGTAAAATACTGACACTGATGTAAGAATTTCATATCAGAATATGAGACCCAAGAGCTTTGGTAGCTGTGTGACCACACAGAGAACTTTTTGTTAACTT
This sequence comes from Melieria omissa, assembly GCA_963971225.1. Lineage (NCBI taxonomy): Eukaryota > Metazoa > Arthropoda > Insecta > Diptera > Ulidiidae > Melieria > Melieria omissa. The sequence goes on along the minus strand of OZ020268.1, from coordinate 77,666,590 downwards.
AGAGTTGAGTTTTTCTAATTCTTGTATTTATTAGTATGAAAATTCTTATCTGATGTGGCAATAAAATTTTGAAAACAAATTTAAATACAAGTTCTTCTTTTCTTCTTATTTAAAACTTCATAACTCTTCAATTCACAAAATAAGGAAAAACATTGCTTAAGCATTCATTGCATACTTTTGAGCGCACCTATAGCTTCGGTGTTTTCTGATTGATTGTTGCTTCACTTTTCTTAGGCTAAGCTTCAGAAAAAAATTTTTTAATTGCAACATTGACAGCAACAGCAGCCAACTTGAGCGCCGGCTGACAACTGTCTGTCTGACTGTCATAAATTAGGCGCTCACCTACCACTCATTGTCAGTTTATAATTTGTCCAAACTTTGCATTTGCTTCTAACACGAAGCAAAAACAGCCTTTGGCAACACTTGCAGCAGCATAAAAAAAAATGGCCACAACATTAGTGTCAGCAACATTTTGCATTGCAGGCGATACGAGAACAAAAAAAGAAAACATTAAATAGAAACAAATTATTTTCTGCTTCGTTTTCTGCATTTCAAGCAAAAAGCACACAATGAAAAATTTTTCGAGGTCAACTGTTGCTTTTGGTGTTGTTGTTGTCAGCCGCAGCAGCAGCAACAATTGTAGTTGCAACATCTGGCATTGTTGCTATGGCAGCTGGTGTAACTGTTTGTATTGTTGTTGTTGTAGGGTGAAATGCTAGAAATTGTTTCTGTTGTTGTTGTTGTTGTCAAGGTTGCTCTTAGTTGCATGCAAGCAAAACTTTTTGCTTTTTCTGCGCCCCTCGTCACAATTGCAAGTATTTTTTTCTTCTTTTGCTTGATTACGTGCAGGAAGCATGGTGAGTGCTGCCACGGCTGTTGCTTCCCTAAGTTGTATGGTAGCAGTTGTTATTGTTGTTTTTGTTGCTGCTGTTGCATGTGCGTGTGCATGTTTTTGCAAAGAAATGACCAAACAAACTAAGCTGTTGTTGTTGTTGTTTATTTTGTGCAAATTTGCAAGACATTTTTTGCCACTCGCCACTCTCTGCCCTTCTCTTCTCATCATCTTTCTTTACCCACCAACTGGTTCAGCTTTGTGCTGCCAAGTGGCCGAAAGCAACAATGAGTTCTAGAGCAAAAAAAATAAAAATGGCCGCAGAGCCATTGGCTACAGGCAGTCAAGCAGCTGTTGTTATTTTGCTTTAATGTTGTTCTTGTTGTTGTTGTTTTAACTTGTTGTTTACTTACTCATTTATCTGCGCAAATGTTGCTGACATTTGCTTTTTGTTTACAACTTGGCGCCGTGTGTGAGTGGCAGAGTGTTGCTGCTGCCCGTTTATGTGTCAGTGTGTGTGTGTGTGTGTTGGAGTGTTTGGTTCTACTTTGTGAATAGTGGCAACATTTCTCACCTGCTGCCACCTTTCGGCAACATTTTGCATATTTTATGCACAACTTTTGCGCACTTCCCATTTGTCTTTTTCGCTTTGCCTCTGCCGCTTTCTTCACCTCACATTTGTTTCATATTCTCGTTTATATTTCTAGTTTGTTTATTTGTTTGGTTTTGTAAATGCTGTGGCAAGTTTTTCTGACAGCAGTGCAATTACTTAAGTTGTCAACATATTTTTGCTGTACAGCACAATTTCGATTGCATACTTTTAGGCGTTCTATACTGTTTTTGGGTTGTTTTTGTTGTTGTTGGCAATATTTAACAATTGATCATAAGGAAATTTCAATTAATGTCCAATTTTGACATTAAAGTGGCTGTCAAAACACAAACTTAATCGAACGTCAATGAATGAAAACTGAAATAAAGAAATTAAAGACCAGAAATGCTTAGAGCTTGATTCAACTTATTAAAACAACAAATTGTGTTGATTGCAATTCAGTTAACAGTTTTAGTTTGTGTTGGTTGCAGTGCAATTGAAGTAAAAAAATTTCATCAAAATTTATTAAAAAAAAGCAGGAATATCCTTTGTGTGCCTATTCACTGAATGTTATTGCATCAGCATTTTACAAACTAATTAAAAATTTTATTTTTGTAATTAAAACGAGTTAGTTGTCAAAGCAGTCAAAGCCATAAGAACATTTTAAAACTGATTTCAGGCCATCACTGAGGCCAAGGACCTCAAAAACAAAGCTGAGCAGAGCTGACTGTGAGTTGTATTTGGCTTTTTTTGATGTCAACGTTTGAAGCTACAAACGCTTTGCATTGCAAAAAGTCTTCACAAAACTTTAAACTGCAATACGAGTAAATAAAATGTTTCTTTCAAAGACCAGCTTTGTGCTTTACAAATCAGACTGGCAGCATTTGACTGCGTTCTGTGCTGCACTTAAAAGGTGAAGTAAACAGAAATCCATTATTATTGCATGAAATTGAAGACTTTCAAAACCATAGTTTGAATGATTCGATTTAGCTCAAATATGTAGCGTTTCGTTCGATAACTTGTTGCCATTTTAAAGCTAATTCCATTACGATGCTATGATAAAAACTCTCGTCCTTATTGGCAACAAACTTGAACCTTAAATTTTCAAATTTTCAAAGATTCTTTGGAAACCTTTATCTCCATTGGCAAACAACTTAGACAGTCAGTTTTTACAAGCTTCTCTTGAGGCACATTTTTTACCAGAAAAAATATTCACTATAGAAAGGAAAAGATAGAAATCACTTGATACCAGGTCTGTACTAGCCAACTATACAACTGATGATAAGAAACCTTCCAATGAAACTCTCAGAGCTTATGACGAGTCATTGGCTATGTTTGTGGTCTGGAATTCTTCTGATAAAAAACAATTTCTCACCTATGAGTCAAAGTTGGTCGCTTCTGAGCAATTGCTACTTGAAACAGTCCAATTTATTTGTTTATTTATTTATAATTCATTCAAACAAAAAATATATTTAAACAGACCAACTATCAAACTGGAATATTACAAAATAATAAAGTTCAATTAAAAAAATTCAACAATAATTCTTAAGGCTATAAATCTTGGAAGAGAGAGATCTATGTGTGGAATGCGATTGTTGACAGCATCGATCCGAATTTGTAGTTTGGCCATAGGGAAGCAGCTTGTAGTTTATGATTCCCTGCCAATCCCATCAAACACATAGCAAAACCTTTAAGACCATCAATCCTGAATTGGATACCTAAATACATTCGGCCACGATCGTTTTCGCTTTAGGTTCTTTCACATACGAGATTAAGTGTAAGTGATTCTTTTCATCACTAGTCACCATTTGCATTTACTTGGCAGCAATTAAGCTGCGATTTTTATATAGAAATTAGGTCGAAAAATATGTTTTTGCTTTAATTCATATGACGCCCATACTTTTGTATTCGACTTTATTCAAGTCATTGCAAATAGTTTTCTCTTAAATTGTTGGGTTCTGAGCAATCAAAAGAGATTGAGAGAGCCAGATTCAGACTCAAAGTTTTTAGTTATTTTAAGGCAATTTTCGACAGTTAGTTTTACAGTGCGTGGTGCATCTTTGACATACAAATTTTGGGAACTGAATCAAGAAAATCCAAAAATATGTGCTCGATTTGCTGTAACGAGTGATTGTTCTGTTGTCAAGACCGTGAAAACTAATCACAATTGCAGCCATCTGGTTTTTGTTTTCCTCTTTTTCGAAAAAAAAATCTGTGAAATTTTGTGTTTTTCCTCTTTGCTGAGGTGCCTTTTTGACGCGCACTCAAACATAATTGAGTAAAGCAATCACAAAACGATCTGAAAAGTTTCTTTAGTAGAAAATCTTTAATTTCTAACCTCATATAACTTTACTTGAAAGCACATCTTTAGCGTTTTCAGTTCTATCGCCGAAAACATCTTAAAAGTGGCATACTCTCTGTTTGCTCATGTACTTTTTTGACGTACGGTCAAGCAAAGCTGGGTCAAGCAATCACAAAACTGGCTGAGAAGTTTCTTTAGTAGATAATCGAATCTTTCTAACGTCATATATCATTTCAGTGGATTGCACTCTTTTAGCGTTTTCGTCTGTATCGCTAAAACATAAAAAATGTGGCATATCCTCTCTTTGCTGATGTTCTTTTGAAGCACTCCCAAACAAAACTCAGTCAAGCAATCACAAAACTGTCTGAAAAGGTTTTCTTGCACAAAATCTTATCTTTTTAATTTTATATATAACTTTTCTCGATATTACGTTTTAATTGGTTTCGCTTCTATCGTCGAAAATGTCTAGTGAAGGTACCACACGGAGTAATTAGGCAAATAATTAAGTGTAAAGACAGTAGAGTGTGAAATTGGTGAAATAAAGTGATTGTTGGTTTATTTTATTGACTGCGTTTTGATAGTTAAAGTTGTTTTATCTTCAAATTGCACAATCCAGTGATACGTACTAGCCCACTAGAACTAGCATTCGTAACAATATGGCATATTCTCGAATTGTTGATGTTTTTGAAGCGCGCTCAAACAAAACTGATTCAAGCAATTACAAAACTGTCTGAGAAGTTTCTTTAGCACAAAGTCATATCTTCCTTAATTTATATCTAACTGTACTCGATAGTACATTTTTAGCATATTCGACTCTATGGCAGAAAACATCTAAAAAGTGGCATATTCTCTGTTTGCTGATGTCCCATTTTGAAGCGCACTCAAGCAAGACTGAATCAAGCAATCACAAAACTGTCTGAGAAGTTTTCATTGTATACAATTTTATCTTTCTAGTTTTATATACAGGGTAGCTGGTATGAACTGAAACCAACTTTGAACTGCCGTAGTTATAATACTGTTAATTTTAGCGCGTTCAAATTTGACTCAGTGACAGTTGATTTAATTGTTGACATGTGTGTAATAGCGTTTTCATTTAGTGTTTCTTAAAAAAATTCTGTGGTCATGGATTTCAAACGGGAGAATGTGATATCGTTATATTTAACTGGAATTTCAAATTCCGAAACCGTTAAAAGGCTTCGGCATTTGAATGCAAATAGAGTTTTCGTGTGGCAGACTATAAAACGTTACAATGAGACCGGCAGCTCTAAAAAACGTTTTGACGGCGGTTCGAAAAAAACAGCTACCAATGAAGCAATGGTTCGCAAAGTGAAGAAGAGAATTGAGCGAAATCCACAACGAAGCGCAAACAAACTGGCAAGGGATTTCAAAGTATCGCGTTGGAGCATGCAACAAATATTGAAAAATAGGCTTAAACTAAAGCCCTACAAGATACAAATAGTGCATGGTCTCAACGCGAAACAAATGAAGTTACGGCTGGAAAGAGCGAAGGAATTGAAACGCTTGGCCGTAAATGGTGATATTCCGAATATCGTGTTTTCCGATGAGAAGATTTTCACCTTTGAGCAAGCCATAAACAAACAAAACGACCATGTATGGTTACGTGAGAGGTCACAAGACAATTTAAACACTCGTCTGGCAACCAGACGTCATTCGCCTGCTCAGGTTATGGTTTGGGCCGCCATAACAGCCGATAGTCGATCACCACTCGTCTTTGTGGAGCCTGGTGTTAAAATTAATGGGCAAACTTATCGCGAAAAAATTCTGGAAGCTGCTCTGAAGCCTTGGGCAACGAAACATTTCGGCTGCAAACCTTGGACGTTCCAGCAGGACTCGGCACCAGCTCACAAAGCGCGTGTTAACCAAGATTGGTTAAAAAACAACGTTTCTCGCTTCATTTCTGCACAACATTGGATGTCAAATTCACCAGATGCGAATCCAATGGACTTCTCAATCTGGAGTATTTTGGAGACTAAGGTTTGCACTAAAAACCACCAAAGTTTGAACGCGCTCAGATACACACTTGTCCGGGAATGGAAGCGAATCCCACAAAAGCAGGTACGGGCAGCGTGCGAGTCATTTTTTCACCGATTGGACAAAATTATCGCAGCGAAAGGCGGATATATTGAAATGTTATAATGTAAAATAATAATAAAAGATATAAGGAATCTTTTTGCTTTTATACGAAAGAAAAGCCTTCGAAAATACAATTTCAAGAGCATCTTTAAGTTGTTTCAGTTCATACCAGCCCCCCTGTATAACTTTACTCGATAGCACGTTTTTTAGCATTTTAGATTCCAAGCCAGAAAACATCTTAAAGTGGAAAATTCTCTGTTTGCTGATGTTTTCGGAAGCGCATTAAAAAAAGACTGAGTCAAGCAATCACCAAATTGTCTGAGAAGTTTCTTTAGTACAAAACCTTATCTTTCTAATTCCATCTAGCGTAACCCAATCGCACTTATAAAACGCGAACTACAGATTGCAGTTTTTTTTTTGGAAAAATAATGGCTTCCTGTCTGCTGCATTTTATTGTATTTCAATTAGATTAAACTGAATGCTTTCTGTATTTGTAAGCGCATTATTTTTTTAGATCTTCCCTATAATAAAAATTATTTCAACTTCTTTTAAAACAATTCTGTTCGCAATTGGTTGACTGGTTAACAAATTGGTTCCTCAATACTTTTCCTAAATTTCACATTTCACATATTGTTTGCTGCTGTAGTTTCTTACTATTTTCCAACATTGTCTGAACTTTTTGTTATTTTTTTATTTTTTCTTATTTTTTTATTCTTATTTGTTCTTCATTTCTCTTAATTTTTCTTCATTTTCGCAATTTTTGCCATTTTTTTATTTTTTCTTTCTGTCATCATTGTTCACACTTTTTCATTTCCATTCTTCATTCTAAGGGCCGTTTTCTCATCTTCCCGTTAACTTTAAAGTTCACTTTAACGGGCCGATAAACGCATTTTCGTTTTCTCATCTGCCCGTTAAGCTATCCTCCCGATAAAATTTACCGGGAGGATTGAGTGGCTGTTAAACTTTAAAGTGAACTTTAAGTGGAAATGGTGCCAAGTACATGCATATGTTTGTTTACAAACAAAAAACAGCTGATAATTAAATTACAATTTGAAATGAAATTTGAATTTGAGATCTTTCGGTATGGAAAATAGGCGTGTTTCTTAAATTCATGCACTGGAAGACGCTTTTGAAAGTACGGAGTCACAAAATGCGGCAAATATAACATATAACAGCCAATTGGACTATTTCACTGCTTTGCACTGCTGACATGTCCAATCGCTGCTGGGCCGCCACCTGTGCGATACGTCTCGCTCTTCTGCGCTGCAAGTTCCAGCTTGGACTTGCCCTTCAAGCTGTCAAACTTGTCCCTCAACGATTTCCAACGTCGGGACACGCCCCATTTGCCAGTAAAAGCATCAACAAGATTTTGCCAGGCAAAATTTTTATTTTTTCCTTCAAAAATAATTATAATTTTTCACAAACAGCTGATTGCGCCGCCAAGTGCTGCCCAATGCTGACCAGTGATGCCAAAAAATCAGACTTGTTAAATTTATATTTATCAGGAAGATGAGAAAACGAAAATATTTACCGGCCACTTTAAAGTGACCTTTAGCTAAAGTTCACTTTAGCTACCGGTCACTTTAACGGCAAGATGAGAAAACGGCCCTAAATGTTTACATTTTACAATAATCCTTTTTCATCTCATGTTTTTTTAAAATACACTCATCACATTTTTCATTCTTATTCTCTCTCTCTCTTCAGTATTCATGTGCACACATTTCATAAATTTTTGCTCATATTTTTTTGTCTCTACTATGCGCTGTTGCTGTCATGTTGTGCAGCTGACTTAATAAAATCAAGTCTCTTTTTCACTACACGACAAGCGGCAACAACACAACGCCTAAAGCTGTTTTTAAAGAAATTCAGTTTTCAACTCAATTAGAACAAAGAAAAAAACAAAAAAAATCGTAGCGTCTTTTGCCTTTTCGCCTTTTGCCTTTCTGTCTGGTTCTGCAGTTCCCACTTTAGTTGTCGGTGTTGCAAGGCTAAGAGAAATTAACTTGAAACTTTTTTAATTTATTTAAGATGAGTGCAAAAGTGCATGCAAACGCATACACACAAACACAAACACACATACATACGCATGCATGCATGATAGAATGTTTGTGTCATTAAGCAAAACTTTTATCAAAAGCTGCACACAAGAAACAACAAGTAGTAAAAATCAGCTTAAAAATTGCTGCGCTCGCCTGATTTGAACATAAAATGCTGCAAATGTCAGATAGTAAATATTTATGTGAAGTGTGTATGAAAATGTTGCTAGTTGTCATGTTGCATTACTTGAATGATTCTGGTTTGTGTTGAATTTTAAATTTTAAATACTTAAATTTTTGATTATCTTTTTTAATGTTTTCGTTGGTTTATTGTTTTGTCATAAGATTATTTTTTATATAAATAAATGTTTTAAAAGAAGAAAAATAAATGTTTAAGAAAGTACTTGCTATCAAAAGTAGTTAAAAGCGCCGTAAGGTAGGCAATGCTTGTATTAACTAAATATATGGGTTTCGTATTTATTGTTTTGCTGGGTTTCCGTACAACTTTTGAGCCGAATACCATTCGAAACCATGTTTTGCACAAGCAGTTTTTGTATTTGGGGGGTTTGAAGCCCCAAAACCACCTATGTCCGCCACTGATAACTTATGTTGATTGGGTTAATCGATTGAAATTCTAACAGGGTGTGTGGCTAACAGTTCTAAGAAGGTGATCTGGTGACATCTGTTGTCTCTTAGCAGGGACGCTTTCGTACTCATAGGTGAATGTTTATTACTGGGTTCAGTAGAGCAGCCTCTGTGTATCTGTAACTGTTAGGTAGGAGATGTTGCTGTAAAACGCAGAGGTTGGTGCCTTTGATGAGCTTGTTTTTGATGATGATGAAGTTGAATGCTTTGTGTTGGTTATGTGAAACGTTTGAAGTTCTGCCAGGTTGAAGAGTCTTTCATCTGTAGTCCCCTGGGAGAGACGTCTCTAAATGTAAAAGTTTATTAGGTATTGGGTTATGTAGAGCATCCTATGTGCATCAGTTGCTTCTAGTTGGGAGGTGTTCTTGGAAAATGTATGGGGTTGGTGTCTTTGATAAGCTTTATTTGGATCATGTATGCGCTACAACATATATCGGTTGGTCCAAACTGGCACTGCTAGTGGCGTTGTTCTTGCTTTAGTACAACAAATGGATATGAAAATTTGATGTTCAACTGCTCATTACAACTGATTGGAGTAGAACGCATAGGATAGTAGGAAGGAGCTTATCCAAAAACAATGTATTTTATTGGGTAATGAAGGAATGGAAACCAATTAGAAAGAAGGAACATTTGGAAAAGTAAAAAGTGGGACTAAGCCTTTTAGGAACCGAACCCATGACTTTTGGGGTGTGAGCGTACCTATGTACACGAACATACTTACGTAAATATGTGTGTATGTATATGTTTGTTCTTCGTTAGCATCTCGCTTTATATTCTATTTGTGACCAAGTTTTTTGATTTCTTTTTAGTGATTTTGTGATTTGAAAACATAAAGTTTTTTAATTTTTTTGTTAGTGATTTTGTGATTTGAAAACATATCACTTGGAGTCATGCTGTAAGTCTAGGGTTGCCACACAAAGTCTTTTGTCTAAGATGTCATTCCAAAAACGTTGAGGAAACAGTTCTCCATTCACACATGTAGTCATTTTTGTTACTGATATCCCCAGATATTGATATCGATTTCATTCTGGAATGTTCTGGCGAGTCAAGTTGAGGCACTAGGGTTGCCAAACAATGGCTTTTGTTTAGGATGCCATTCAAAAGAAGAAGAAAAAACAGTTCTGCACTTTGCATGTGTACCCATCTTCGTTTTTGATATTCCCAGAGATGAAAAGATTGGTTCACCAAAGTACATGATTTCATTTTTGGAGTCAGTAACGACCTTCTGCTGCTATAACAATAAACTTGGAAAACTGTGTGTTCTTTTGGTGCCCCTCTTTAGTGGTCTAATGTGGTTTTAGGCGGCTTTAAACTTTATCCTAAATGTCAGTTATAGAAGCTAAGTTCTGTATTGAAAAATCGTATGGAAATCGGCGTGTTTTCATACTAACATCATTGAAGTCGGGAAAAATGAGAACATTTTGTTATAGGAAAAATTGTCCAATATTGTAAAAGAAAGAATATAGACAGCTACAAACCTTAACCCTTTCCACCCTGAATTTTACCATGCGTCTCGATATTACTTTTTGGTATTTAAATCATGAAAAATTTGCTTAAAAAGTGTGCACACGACATTTAAAATCGCCACGCCTCTTTGTTAGAGTTCTAGAGGTAGTTTACTTTTAAGCAATTTTAGCTTAAAACGGTTTAAATAAATTTTGGATCAATAGTTTTTAATTACAGAAAAATTATTTAATATTATTGGACAAATACAAAACTATCACTTTTTGATTTTATTTAACAGGGTTTTCATCAAATGCGCCCAATTCGTAGACTTCAATTAGAACAAAAACTTTCCTTGATATCGCCGCAAATTATTAGAAATTATTTTGGGCATAGCAGTAAAATTTTTGTAATTGACTTTTTGCACTTCTAAAAATATAAATTTTTTGGTGCCTACTTTAATTAAACTCACAAATCAATCGTAGCTTTTGCTATCCGAGGACAAATAGATTAAGTTGTTCTCAGGCAACGTTCGGGTCGAAAGGGTTAAAAGCCATTAGCACAGTAAATTCTATGTTCGAGGGAAATTATGCAATACGTGGTTTTACTAAGAGAGAATAGTAGACCGAAATTTCTATACAAGGACCGTCTAAGTACAAAGTCCGTCTTTGGTCAGAAAGAGACGGAATTTCCTAAATAGAGTCTTAGTTCTGCATCAGCCTTATTGAGCTTTCAGCTGTTTACAACAAAGAGGCAACGAGTGTAATTTTTATTGGAATTTTAGAGGTTTTCTGCTTCAGAAAAAGACAAGGTACCCTTTCGTATTATTACAACAGGATATTCCTTTATAATTATTAATGAGCGTAACTTACTTTCTTAACTCTTCATAAAAGAACAAAAATACTTAACTCTTCTTACGGCTTGCCGCAAAAATTTGCTCCAGGTGAAACTACTTTGCACGTGGTTTCTCCAGTTGGTCCCAGAAAGAGACCACATGGCTACCTCAACTTGATTCTTTCACCGGATACACGATCTCCCTCTTCGTCGTTAACCGCCAACTGTCAAGTTGAATGCCGTTTTCGACGAAGCTTCACAGGGATGGATTCAGAAAAATATTTTGGGAGTTTCAAGAACGAAAGTCGACCCTAATATTTCGTGGGGCTTTCAACCCCCAAAACCCCCTTAAATCCGCCACTGAAGCTTGATGATCTAAGCCAAGCAAATTTAGTCGCTGAATGTTCATTCGCTGTTGCTACGTGATACAGCTCACTGTTTGTCTGCATTCGATAGCCATCGCAGAGGCCGAATATTTAGCACAGATTTTGCACAAACCTAACTTAACCTAACCTAAAAATTTTAACAAAATTCATTTCTTTTAAATTCCACATAAAGTTCTTAATACAAAAATCCATAGCATTACACACAGCACACAAAATTGGAAGCTTAAAAAAAATTGGAAAATTTGCACGTCTCGCAGCTTTCAGCACATTTCAGTATTGTAGCAAAAGCTTTTTGTGGTCAAAACTCTATAGTATTGCACTCAGCTGGTGCCGCGCTCCACACTCACACACATGCACACTTACGCAAGACTTGCATACAGACAGAGCTCGACAACAATCACTGCAATTGCATGAATAACACAATCGATGGCAGCGGTGCGCCGTCACTTCAACAATCCAACACACTCGAACACCAATCAACGTAACCATTGCCAAGGCGCAGTGAGTACCACACACACACACACACGCGCACACATGGCCATAACTGGATGTTCGCGCCGAGTGGTGACGGTAAACAGCGGCAAGTTGGTGTGCATAATTTCCCAAATGCCAAAATGCGTTGAAGGTTCGACAGAGCAACGAAGCGCTGGCGGCCAGAGCGAACGCAATATCACAAAAATTGCTACATGAGTGGAGGGAAGCGGGGTTGGGCTGCAAGCAATGCATGCAGCTGCATTTGTGCTGTTGGCGGGCAACCGGAGCGCAGAATTCAAATTTGCGCTTCGCATAGAAAATTGTAAAACCGAAAGCACACACGGATAGAGCAATGGCAGATAGTGTCAGAGGGGGGTGGGGGGGCAGGGCAGATAGTAGCGAAGAACGTGTGCCGTTGCGTCGGGAAGTGAATAGAAAATCTGCATATAAATTCGCATATCCGTGAATTGTGAATCAGTATACACCAACGCACACATAGAAACACCAACACACATACACTTACCGACCGATGTAAACACACAGACACACACAGACACAAAGGAAAGCGCACGCATAATCAGAGGCGCGCACGTGAATGCGTCAAAACGTCGAACATTCGAACGATTGTGGCGGCGCGGCGGCTGGCAGAAGTTCAGTTACGGGCATAGCTATGTCGGCGGTTGTTGTTGTTGTTACTGTGACTGTTGTTGCATCAATTGTTTATGTTGTCGCCTCTGCTGTTGCAGTTGCACTGATGCAGTTTTTGTTGTTGTGTGTATGTGTGTGTGTGGGTTGTTGTTGTTGTTTTGATTATTGTGGTTGTCAAGGCAATTGTTGTTGCTCTTTCGATTGTGGTTGTTGTTGTGGCAGTTGTTGTTGTTTCGATTGTTGTTATTCCAGTTGATGTTATTGTTGTTTCGATTGGGTTTGTTGTTGTTGTGGCAGTTGTTGTTGTTTCCATTGTTGTTGTTCCAGTTGTTGCTGTTGTTGTTTCGATTAGGTTTGTTGTTTTTGTTGTTGTTGAAATTGCTTTTGTTGCTTTACCTTTGGTTGTTATTGTTGCTTCGATTGTTGTTGTTGATTGTTGTCGTTGTTGTTATCTTAATTGTTGTTGTTTGATTCAGTTGTCGTTATTTCGATTGTTGTTCTTGTCTCAATTGTTGTTGCCTTAATTATAATTGTTGTTGTTTCGATTGGGTTGGTTGTTGTTGCTGTTCCTTTGGTTGGTTGGTTGGTTGTTGTGTCAATTATTGTTGTTTCAATTGTGGTTGTTATATTTCTATCTATTTCTATTTTTATTTTGTTTTTGTTTCAGTTGTTGTTATTATTTCGATTGGTTTTGTTGTTGTTGAAATTGCGATTGTTGTTGTAAATTCAGTTTCTGCTGTTGTTTCGATTGTTTTTATTGTTTCGTTTACGGTTGTTGTTGTTGAAATTGTTTTTGTTTCAATTGTGGTTGTTATTTTTATATTTTTGTTGTTACAGTTGTTGTTATTATGTCGATTGGCTTTGTTGTTGTTGAAATTGTGGTTGTTGTTGTTGTCTCGATTGTGGTTGTTAATTCAGTTATTGCTGTTGTTTCGATTGTTTTTGTCGTTACGTTTGGGTTTGTTGTTGTTGTTTTTGAAATTGCTGTTGTTGTTCTACATTTAGTTGCTATTGTTGTTGTTGTTAACATTGCTGTTGTTATTCTACCTTTACTCTATTACTGTTGTTGTTGTTGAAATTGCTGGTGTTGCTCTACCTTTGTTTGCTATTGTTGTTGTTGTTGTCTAGATTGTTGTTATTTTTGTTGTTTAAATGTTTGTTGTTTTAATGGTTGCTTGTTCTTTGGTTGCTATTGTTGTTGCTTATGTTAATGATGGCATTGTTGTTGTTATGATTTGGTGTTGTTGAAATATGCGACTACATTGTACTTGTTGTTGTACTTGTTGCTGCTTTGCCATTCCATATTTTTGTCACTGGTGCCCTCCTATTGTTGTTATTGTTGGTTCTATGCATTAACAACCGTTGTTTATGTTGTTGCTGCAATTACACTTCTACACTTCTGCGGTTTTTATTATGGGTTTCATTGCTTGTGTTGTTGTTTTTGTTGTTGTTTGTTATCTGTTGCTGGTCTTGTTTAATATTTGGTTATTGTTTTCATTGCAATTGTTGTTGTTGTTCTACGTAAACACGACTGTTACGTTGCTGGTTTTGTAGCTGTTGTTGTTGTTTGATTACTAGTTTTGTTTCTATTATTATTACTATTATTCTTATTATTCTGTCTGCTTTTTTCTGTTGCTATAATTTTGTTTAGTACAAACTAAATCTATACTATTATATAAAAGCAAGTGTGACGTTTTTTGAGCCACAATCAGGCAAAAAACACTGAACCGATTTAGATGAAATTAGCACCAAACATTTTTAAATCTGTGGGAATGGTACATAGGCTATATGAGATTGACGACGCCCCCTTACTACGCCCACTATGGTAACAAAACTCATCTATTGTATGCTTTTGTAAGGCAATATGGGTATCAAACAATTCAGCATGTCATTGCGGCAAACATAGACTATAATATAATCGGCCACGCCCACTTTCCGCGCCCACTACACTTACAAAACCAAGCTACGGTACATGTCCGTAAATCAGTAGGTATTAATATCAAATGATTTCGTGTTTCATTGATGCTAACATAGGATATATAAGATTGACAACGCCCACCTGATATGCCTTTTCGCCACGCCCACTATAATAACAAATCATGCCCATGGTATATTTGTCATAGCAATATTGGTATCAAACGATTCAGCGGGTCATTGCGGCAAAGATAGGCTATAATATAATCGGCCACGACCATTTTCCACGCCAACTAAACTAACAAAACGAAGCTGTGGTACATGTCTGTAAATCAGTATTAATACCAAATGATTTTGTGTTTTGTTGATGTTAACATGGGATATATAAGATTGACCACGCCCACCTAATACGCCTTCTCGCCACGATCACTATAATAACAAATCAGCCATGATATATATGTCACAGCAATATGGGTGTCAAACGATTTAGCGATTCGATAGGGGGAATGGGGTGGGTTTTTGACAAGGGGGCGTGGCACCCCCCATACAACTTAAATTTTCAATATGGAATATCTTCGGAATGAGAAATCGGGCAGCATTAAAATTTGGTGCGGGGCCACCGTTTAGATGTGCCGTTTCACTGGTAAAACTTTGTGAGCGTTGGTCAAGAGGCGTGGCACTTTTTAAGCGACCCTATTGTTTTCAATAACTTTGGAACTGCAAATCACACATCAAGATATTTGGCACATACTTACGATTTCGACGTGCCCTTCGACAAGGAGAGTAGAGTGGGTTTTGGACGAGGCGCATGGCACCGCCCATAGAACCCAAATTTTTAATGTGGAATATCTTCGGAACAATAAGTTGGAAAGCTTTGAAGTGTTGTATACCATCGTCTCATAGATGTGCCATTCTACTGGCAAAATTTTACGGGCGTTGACAAAGGAAGCGGTATATTTTTTGTGACTGAAATTTTCCGCGTAACTTTGGAACTGAAAGTCGCATATCAATAAAACCGGGTCACACCCTTCGACTGGAGGAATGGATTGGGCATTACATAAAAGAGGCGTGGCATTGCTCATAGAATGAAGTATGAGGAAACTTGAGTTATTGGGCCCATTGACTTCAAACTTGCGTGCAAAGCCGCAGGGCCCTACTAGTATTAAATATCACTCATACGCCCCACGCTTCAGGCGGATTCTGATTTATTTGGATATTGGTTTTGGCTCGTGTTGCCTCTTTGAGTATTTCTAACCAGTTTTTTGAACTGAACACAGTTTGCGGCTCAAATGTTAAGGTTCATATTTCCTTCTGAGTCACATTTAAGTCACAAATAAGTTTCATCGAATTCGTCCGACTAATTTGAGTCTTTTTTCGTGCTTCTTTGTTCGATTTTAAATGCTTTGTTTGTGTTTTATTTGGATTTTATAACTTACTTGTTTATGTTTTAAGTGCGTTTTACATTTTACTAAGTGCCCAAGCCATGCTTACAGCTGAGTGTACATAAAATTCCAACCGTCTTTACCCACCAAATCCTTGTTGTCTTCCTTCGGTAGAGCAGATATCAATTTTATTTTCTCAGCCATGCGTTCGACTACCTTTTTGGCTTCTAACTAGCTTAGAAAATAAATAAAGATTAAGGAATAAAAATGACATTGAGTTATTTGTATGTAAATTGTTGTCTTCTTTTCGCTTCTCTCGACAAGCAAACGTTTTTTTAGATATGCGCAGCCAAATGTTGCCGCAAACTATTTTCACTAATTCTTAAATTTTATACAAATTTTTCATCTATCATCAGCTTTGCACCACTTTAAAAATGGCACTCTACCTTTTTTCACCAATCCTACTTGCTATCTACTGGTCCGACTCGCCATCACAACGGTGCTGTGCTGCCTGCTGTTTTCACGAATTCAATTGCAGCAAAATTATTTCCACCAATTCATTTCGATTTCCATTGAAATGTCACAAACACGCAGCGGCAACGGCAGCGAAATCCAGCCAAACTATGTCAGCTATAACCTGTGATAGTATGCTTTGTTGTTGGTGTTTTTGGTTTTGCTGAATTTTCGGCGCTTTTCTGTGTGTGGGTTTTAAAAATGGCCAGCGAGGCGGCAATCTTGTGCGGCACTTCATTTGGCAATGCGTGTCACGTGCGCTGCATGGGTAAACACACACCCGGCATGCGAAAAAAATACCAACAAAACAAACAAAAAAATACAAAAAAATCAAACAAAAAAATTGCTTGAAGACAGTAAAGGATATGCACACCAAGCCACCTTTAGTGCGCTTTTTGCTCAGTGTCGCTTGGCAGCGTTTTTGTGGCAGGAGAAAATTTTTAAGTGGGCGTAACGGCAACAGAGCAAACAAACAAACAACCAACCACACCATGCCAACTGCTGATGACACTGGGCACAGGGACGACAGCAGGGCAACAACAAAGAGCGAATCATGGTTTCCAGTTGCCGTGGCATTTATGTTGCACTCGAGCGTGGCGAGCAAATCAAGAGAAAAAATTTAATTTAAAAATCAGTCAATTAGGCGTGGCAAATATACCGCACAACAACAACAACACCAACTACAACAACAAAAAGTTCAAATGTAAACTTTACGAGAACGCACACGTACGTATTTAGGCGCATCAGCAGCAGCGCTAATGGAGCGCAAAGCATATCTTCAGGCGCACGTTGACAATGTCAAAGACAATGCCGCCGAAAAGGGTTGCCGAACGTTGATAAATTACAAATTCCAAGCAGGCACACGAATGTCTCAAATTTTCTACTTCCTTATAGAGCCCCAAGGCCTTGTTGACGGGGGACGGTGGTGGGGTATAGTGGGGTTTGCTGAAAAGGCCTAAACCCTACAGACAGCATAATTGATAACCTATTTGTGTGCTTAACGTTGTTGAATGTTTTTGATGTATTTGTGTGGATCAAATGTTTTTTTTGCATTCATCTAATGACAGTCTGAAAAATCGTTTCGATGGTTGGCTGCCACGTTACTGTGCCATGGGATTAAAATCCAAACAATTCAAAATCGTGCAACTTCTGTTTGTGCTCGCAACGAGCTCGAAAAAACTACATGAACATGAATAGGAAAATTATTATGCTGCCAAGTTGTCAACTGTCAGTGTGACAGTTGGCGTCTGCTTGCGCGACGTTTTGGTTTTCTGCGTCTTTTGTGGTTTTAGTATTCGAATTTTATTCAGTGTTGGGTAAAATTTAATTCAATTTAATTCAGTTCAATTCAGTTCAATTCAATTCAATTCAATTCAATTCAATTCAATTCAATTCAATTCAATTCAATTCAATTCAATTCAATTCAATTCAATTCAATTCAATTCAATTCAATTCAATTCAATTCAATTCAATTCAATTCAATTCAATTCAATTCAATTCAATTCAATTCAATTCAATTCAATTCAATTCAATTCAATTCAATTCAATTCAATTCAATTCAATTCAATTCAATTCAATTCAATTCAATTCAATTCAATTCAATTCAATTCAATTCAATTCAATTCAATTCAATTCAATTCAATTCAATTCAATTCAATTCAATTCAATTCAATTCAATTCAATTCAATTCAATTCAATTCAATTCAATTCAATTCAATTCAATTCAATTCAATTCAATTCAATTCAATTCAATTCAATTCAATTCAATTCAATTCAATTCAATTCAATTCAATTCAATTCAATTCAATTCAATTCAATTCAATTCAATTCAATTCAATTCAATTCAATTCAATTCAATTCAATTCAATTCAATTCAATTCAATTCAATTCAATTCAATTCAATTCAATTCAATTCAATTCAATTCAATTCAATTCAATTCAATTCAATTCAATTCAATTCAATTCAATTCAATTCAATTCAATTCAATTCAATTCAATTCAATTCAATTCAATTCAATTCAATTCAATTCAATTCAATTCAATTCAATTCAATTCAATTCAATTCAATTCAATTCAATTCAATTCAATTCAATTCAATTCAATTCAATTCAATTCAATTCAATTCAATTCAATTCAATTCAATTCAATTCAATTCAATTCAATTCAATTCAATTCAATTCAATTCAATTCAATTCAATTCAATTCAATTCAATTCAATTCAATTCAATTCAATTCAATTCAATTCAATTCAATTCAATTCAATTCAATTCAATTCAATTCAATTCAATTCAATTCAATTCAATTCAATTCAATTCAATTCAATTCAATTCAATTCAATTCAATTCAATTCAATTCAATTCAATTCAATTCAATTCAATTCAATTCAATTCAATTCAATTCAATTCAATTCAATTCAATTCAATTCAATTCAATTCAATTCAATTCAATTCAATTCAATTCAATTCAATTCAATTCAATTCAATTCAATTCAATTCAATTCAATTCAATTCAATTCAATTCAATTCAATTCAATTCAATTCAATTCAATTCAATTCAATTCAATTCAATTCAATTCAATTCAATTCAATTCAATTCAATTCAATTCAATTCAATTCAATTCAATTCAATTCAATTCAATTCAATTCAATTCAATTCAATTCAATTCAATTCAATTCAATTCAATTCAATTCAATTCAATTCAATTCAATTCAATTCAATTCAATTCAATTCAATTCAATTCAATTCAATTCAATTCAATTCAATTCAATTCAATTCAATTCAATTCAATTCAATTCAATTCAATTCAATTCAATTCAATTCAATTCAATTCAATTCAATTCAATTCAATTCAATTCAATTCAATTCAATTCAATTCAATTCAATTCAATTCAATTCAATTCAATTCAATTCAATTCAATTCAATTCAATTCAATTCAATTCAATTCAATTCAATTCAATTCAATTCAATTCAATTCAATTCAATTCAATTCAATTCAATTCAATTCAATTCAATTCAATTCAATTCAATTCAATTCAATTCAATTCAATTCAATTCAATTCAATTCAATTCAATTCAATTCAATTCAATTCAATTCAATTCAATTCAATTCAATTCAATTCAATTCAATTCAATTCAATTCAATTCAATTCAATTCAATTCAATTCAATTCAATTCAATTCAATTCAATTCAATTCAATTCAATTCAATTCAATTCAATTCAATTCAATTCAATTCAATTCAATTCAATTCAATTCAATTCAATTCAATTCAATTCAATTCAATTCAATTCAATTCAATTCAATTCAATTCAATTCAATTCAATTCAATTCAATTCAATTCAATTCAATTCAATTCAATTCAATTCAATTCAATTCAATTCAATTCAATTCAATTCAATTCAATTCAATTCAATTCAATTCAATTCAATTCAATTCAATTCAATTCAATTCAATTCAATTCAATTCAATTCAATTCAATTCAATTCAATTCAATTCAATTCAATTCAATTCAATTCAATTCAATTCAATTCAATTCAATTCAATTCAATTCAATTCAATTCAATTCAATTCAATTCAATTCAATTCAATTCAATTCAATTCAATTCAATTCAATTCAATTCAATTCAATTCAATTCAATTCAATTCAATTCAATTCAATTCAATTCAATTCAATTCAATTCAATTCAATTCAATTCAATTCAATTCAATTCAATTCAATTCAATTCAATTCAATTCAATTCAATTCAATTCAATTCAATTCAATTCAATTCAATTCAATTCAATTCAATTCAATTCAATTCAATTCAATTCAATTCAATTCAATTCAATTCAATTCAATTCAATTCAATTCAATTCAATTCAATTCAATTCAATTCAATTCAATTCAATTCAATTCAATTCAATTCAATTCAATTCAATTCAATTCAATTCAATTCAATTCAATTCAATTCAATTCAATTCAATTCAATTCAATTCAATTCAATTCAATTCAATTCAATTCAATTCAATTCAATTCAATTCAATTCAATTCAATTCAATTCAATTCAATTCAATTCAATTCAATTCAATTCAATTCAATTCAATTCAATTCAATTCAATTCAATTCAATTCAATTCAATTCAATTCAATTCAATTCAATTCAATTCAATTCAATTCAATTCAATTCAATTCAATTCAATTCAATTCAATTCAATTCAATTCAATTCAATTCAATTCAATTCAATTCAATTCAATTCAATTCAATTCAATTCAATTCAATTCAATTCAATTCAATTCAATTCAATTCAATTCAATTCAATTCAATTCAATTCAATTCAATTCAATTCAATTCAATTCAATTCAATTCAATTCAATTCAATTCAATTCAATTCAATTCAATTCAATTCAATTCAATTCAATTCAATTCAATTCAATTCAATTCAATTCAATTCAATTCAATTCAATTCAATTCAATTCAATTCAATTCAATTCAATTCAATTCAATTCAATTCAATTCAATTCAATTCAATTCAATTCAATTCAATTCAATTCAATTCAATTCAATTCAATTCAATTCAATTCAATTCAATTCAATTCAATTCAATTCAATTCAATTCAATTCAATTCAATTCAATTCAATTCAATTCAATTCAATTCAATTCAATTCAATTCAATTCAATTCAATTCAATTCAATTCAATTCAATTCAATTCAATTCAATTCAATTCAATTCAATTCAATTCAATTCAATTCAATTCAATTCAATTCAATTCAATTCAATTCAATTCAATTCAATTCAATTCAATTCAATTCAATTCAATTCAATTCAATTCAATTCAATTCAATTCAATTCAATTCAATTCAATTCAATTCAATTCAATTCAATTCAATTCAATTCAATTCAATTCAATTCAATTCAATTCAATTCAATTCAATTCAATTCAATTCAATTCAAATTAACTAGTGTTTGATCATAAGTGATTGAAAAATTGTATAATTATTTTCTAACGATTATTAATCATTTAGTACGTTTAGCCATCACTACAGACTTAGGATTTGTGAAATCCTTAAATACGATTTAAACTTACAATTGATTAGTTATTACTAAATCAATATAAAGAAGTTATTATTGTTTTTCAATTAAAGCATTTCTGTTGATTAAAACCTACAATTAGTTAGTCATGACTAAATGAATACAACAAATGTATATCTTTGTCGGATTTTTTATTTTTCAACGATTGATTAGTCATGACTAAATGAATACAACAAATGTATTTTTCTGCCGGGTTTGTTTCTCTTCAGTCTAGGGACTTCTAATGATTATAATTTACAATAGATTAGTCATGACTAAATTAATATAAAAAATTTATATCTCTGCTGGATTGGTGGTTTTTCAATCTAAGCATTTCTGATGATTTGAGCTTACAATTAATTAATTCTGACTAAATGAATACAACAAATGTATATCTTTGTTGGGTTTCTTATTCTTCAACGATTGAATAGTTATGACTAAATGAATACAATAAATTGTTATCTCTGCTGGGTTTGTTTTTCTTCAATCTAAGCATTTCTAATGATTATAACTTGCAATTGATTAGTCATGACTAAATGAATATAAAGAATTTATATCTCTGCCAATTTTGTTGTTCTTTAATCTAAAGATTTCTGATGATTGAAACATACAATTGATTAGTCATGACTAGTCTCTACCAGGTTTATTGTACTTCAATCTCAATTGTAGGGAGTTTCTTTTCATTGATTTTATTGTTGTTGTTTTCGAGCTATTTGTTGTTTTCAATCTTTGGTTCGGTTGCTGCTCTCCTTCATTACTTATTGGTTTGTCTATTTGTGTGGCTGTTGTGGCTTTCAATTTTGGTCGCTTTTTTGTGTGTAGAATTGTTTTGCCTATTGTTGTTGTTTTTGCTGCCATTGTTACTTTGCTCTAGTTCAGTTGTGCCTGACCTAACAAAAACTGCATAATTGATTGATTGTCTGCGAATTGTACCCCAGCGGCCGCTGGCCGCGGTTGTGTGCCTTGTTGGCTCGTCAATGTGACACATTGTCCCACTTTTCGTTAGCACCATTTTCTGCAGCATACAGCTTTTTGCATTGCTGTCAACTTGGCAGCGGTGTTAAAATGTTTTTTGCGCATATCCGTTTTCACTGCGGCCGCTGCCTGTTCATCCTCATCATTGTCTGCTACTTTATGGCTAATAAATAATAAATCAGTTGGCTGACAGCTGCTTTAGCTTTTGCTGGCTACGTCACACAATGTTGCCGCCGTTTGTCGTTTGCTGTTGTCGTTGCCACAATGCCTTCGTGGACTTTTAATTTCATTGATGAGGAAAGGAGAAAAGCATAAAAACTGTCATGCGGTTAGGCAGCAGTCGGCCGATGTCGACATCAGACGTCTGTGGAAAATATTGAAAAATGTATTTGACCGCCAAAATAATGGCAGCGCCAACATTGACTGACATTTTGCCGATTGTTTGTGTCTTAAAATTTTTTTTTTGTTTGAAACTGCTTAAATCATTTTGGATGGTTTGGCTTTTCTCGATTTTCATTTTTCGTTTTTACTGCTTCATGTATTTTACAGTGTGGTTTTTGTTTTTTTGTGGTCATTGTTAAATTTTGCACTTTTTCTACTTGTATTATTTTACTGAATTGTGTTATTTGTTTTGGTGCTGTTTGCTTGCGGTTTTGTTGACTTTTAATGGTGGCCGCGCGGGCGTATACGTGACTATAAATTCTCATAGTGTGGCTTAAATGGATTTCATTTGTGTATTTACTGTTATTTACCTTTGTTGCGGAACTATACACACCAGTGATGCACTCAAAAGGGGGTGTAGGGGTTCAATACCCCCTCAAATATCTGTTTGGTGCCACGATTTTAGGAAAAAATATGGTTTTAAATGGCATCGAGTACAACCGTTTTTTTATGAAAACCCGCTCAAAACGTTATCCTGCATACGCCGCTGACACAAATATATACTCATACATACATGTCTGTTTGTAACTCTACATAGTGTTGCATAATTTATGATAGTCTTTGGTGGCAGCTAATTGATTAATATACCGTTTTTTCCAGTTTGATTTATTGTTATTTGGCAATTTGACAATTAAAAGCTGTCAAAGAACAACGAATAGTTAATAAATGACAGATGCGGATTTTGCTGTAGTTTAGCGAAACAATTTCATATGCCATAGGTCGAGCTGTTGAATAAATGAAATGTGGTGGGATTTGTTGAGGTTTTTATGAAAAATAGTTTTTACCAAAGCTTTTTATTGTGCTGTGGTCTTTGTTAAGGGATTGTCAAATGTAAGGAAATAAAATAAAATTCGTTTGAGTTTTGTATTTTTGGGTGTTTGATTTTTTATTTGTTCAGTACCTATGATTACCCACAAATGGGTTTTAAATTTTTAAATTTAAGGAGGAATATATTATTTAATCAGGAACATATTTCTAAGTAAACGGCTATTTTTAAGTAAAGGGTTTTTGATCTAAGATTTTTAAGAACATTGGATATCCAATAGTTGACAAATTATTTTTAAGAAGGGAAAAACGCTAAGACCGAACAAAATTTTCATGGTCAGTTCAACTTAAAAAGGTTCATGTTCCATGAAGCCTCCAGTGGTTCATATTCCATGCAGAATATCAGGAATGAACATAATAAGAAAGATTAGTTCAGGTTACAATGGTTCATATTTTATAAAGAACACCAGGAAGGAACAATAGTTTCAATTGAAGGAACAATTGTTCAGCTTACAATTGATAACATTCCATGAAGAACACCGAGACGGACATAAGTAGGAAGAATAGTTCAACTTCCAATGGATCATATTCCATGAAGATCACCAGGAATGAATATTAGGAAGATTAGTTCGGCTTTCAGTGGTTCATATTCTCTGAGGAACACTAGGAGACAGTATAAGTAGGAAAATTAGTTCAACTTACAATGGTTTATATTCCAACATCAAGAGGAAACATAATTTGAAGATTAGTTTAACAAAGGTTCATAATCCATGAAGAATACCAGGATGTAACATTAGAATGAAGAATAGTTCATCTTAAAAAGTTTCGTATTTTATAAAAATCACTTTATCAATATCATATATCAAATATCATAGGTACTTTTCCCTGGATCAATTGACATCCGAACTTTGCCACTAAAGAAGTTCATTGGATAAGTTGGACGTCCATCAAACGGGACAGGAAAAAGATAAATTTGGTAGTCCCCTATAAAGTAAGCAACTTGTCAAAATGTCAAGCAGACATTTTCAAGCTTGTAGACGTAATTCTTAATCAATCAATCAATCAATCAATCAATAAGTGAATGAATGAATGAATTAATTAATCAATAAATTTATCAAATAATCAATCAATCAATGAATCAATGAATGAATCAATCAATCAATCAATCCATGAATCATACAATAAATGTATCAGTCCATCTATCAATAAATCAAGAATTTAAGCAATCAAGTAAAGAATCAATCAATCAAGTAATCAAGAAATCAATCAATTAATCAATAAATCAATCAATCAATGAAAGAATGAATGAATCGATCAAATAATCAAGAGATGTATCCATTTAATTATAAATCAATAAATCAATCAATGGATCAATCAATCAATCAATCAATCAATCAATCAATCAATCAATAAACAAGTAAATTAATCAATTAATCGATCAATAAATCAAGAATTTAAACAATCAATCGATGAATCTATGAATCAATCAATTAAGTAATTATGAAATTAATAAATTAATCAATTAGTCAATCAATAAACAAATCAAGAAATTAATAAATCAATCACTCGATAAATAAATGAATCAATCAATCAATCAAGTAATCAAGAAATTTATCAATTAATCAATAAATTAATCAATCAATGAATTAATCAGTCAATGAATGAAACAATCAACCAATCGATTAAGTAATCAAGAAATTTTTCTATTTAATCATAAATCAATTAATCAATCAATGGATCAATCAATCCATTAATGAATGAATCAATAAATGAATAAATGAATTAATCAATCGATCAATAAATTGATTGATTGATTGTTTAAATAAAGAATTTAAACAATCAATCAATAAACCAATCAATCAAGCAATCAAGAAATGAATCAATTAATCAATAGATCAATAAATCAAGAAATTAATCAATGAATCAATAAATCAATCAATCAATGAATCAATAAATAAATTAAGGAATCAATCAATCAATCGACCAATAAATAAAGAATTTAATGAATAAATGAATGAATGAATGAATCAATCAATCAATCATACAATCAATTTATCTTTAATACTTGTTGGGTTGTTTGCATACCTGATAAATGAATGAGACGAAACAATTACAAACATTTTTTCTAAATTTTCAAATAACTTTTTATTTGCCACAACGAATCCATCTTCTTCACTTTGGAATAATGGAATTAACTGTTTTTCATATTTGAAAATTTTCCTAAATGAAAAAAAAATGTCTCCTCTTTTTTTTTACTGCACATCCACACCCTCTGTTCAAATAAACATTCACCCTTATGGTCACTTTTTGCAATCCACCCTTTCAATTCGTCGCCTCCAAAACGACGCTGACCACACACGATTGACCAGAAATCCTTCAGTTCATTTGGCCAAATATTCAAAACGACAGTCAACGCAATTTCAGCTATTCAAACCTTTGCCGCGCCATCAAAGGCCAAACGAGTCGACAGCGTCGCACAGTACAGCACAGCACAGCCGAGCTCAGCTAACTTTGACAGTCGAGCTGGCGATTGCGACCTCACACTTTTGCCTTTTGCATTCTGTGCCGTTTGCCCGGTCAATTTTGAACGCTGCCGCCTTGGCTGCAACCTGCTGGCCCGTGTTGCTTTCGTGCTTAACATGCCATTCCGATTCCTTTGCTGTGCGCACCCACCTTTCGTCCCACTTGCCGCGTCTGCACGCGACGTCAGTGCGAATTCGCATTGATTGCAATGGCGCAGCGCTGCATGGGGCTGCATGCTGGCTGCGTTGCCAAAAAGTAGACTACCAATTTGGTCGTGTTGTTGCCACCGCAAACATACAGAGCGACAGTGATGTAACAAAAACAAATCAACGACAAGCAACGCCGGTCGGCTGCATGCCGAACACGAGTAGCGATGGCAGCGGTTATTTTGGATTAAAGCGGTTTTCGAGTGGGTGCGATTGTGTGCGACTGTGTGTGTGTGTGTGCGTGTGTTTGAGTGAAATTAGTGTCGTTCTTTGCAAAGTGTACACGTAAATTGTGACAATCCCGTAGTGCAATAACAACAACTACAACAACAACTTGCACAAAAACACGTAGCAACACACTAACTAGCAGTGTAATCAGTTGCGGCTGCGCTCGTGGCGAGTGAACCGCTCGACGACGGATGGCGAGCAAAAAAAAAACGCTGCGACATGTATTTTAACGATTTGACAACAGCGACGTTGTTGTTGCATTTCATTCTAATTTCGAGTGTGGTCAGTTCGTGCGTTTGTTCAATACACTCTCGAATTCTAATTCCCCTCACCAGCGATGCGCTGCCGGATTCAGCAGCTGCTGCTCTGTGCGTTTTTCATGTTGCTGCACTCACTGACGCTTACAAATGACGATTTTGGATGAATGCGTTCGTCCCCTTACACTGCAAACGCGCCCTTCTACCCGCTGGCCATCCCTTCGATTTCTTTTATATGAGGCTTTAACATTTGTTATTATTTTAGGGGGTTGATGTGTGTCCGTGTGTGTGTGTGTGTGTGTGTGCGTGTGCAACAGTTTCGATAAGCCTCTGAGCTTTTGCCGACACAAGCGAATTGTTTGCATATGTGCAGGAGGCGCATTAGTGCAGGTTTTTGCAAATGAGTCGGGCGGGTGCTGGGTGGCAATTAATTGCTTTCGCCTCGGGGCAGGTACTTGCACACAGCTGAAAGGCAGGATTTTGTTAATTGAAATGTCGGCACTTTTTAATTTATACGCGCACATTGAATGCTGTAATCGTTGCGGTTACCCAGCGAAGCAGCAGGAAACAGAGTTTTGCAATGCAAATAATGCGGTGACTATAGAGCGACCGCGAACATAAGAAACATTGATTGCAACAATGATTGGATGCGAGATAAAGTTTCACTACATAAAAGTTGGGTAGTGAAAATTTTATTTGATTGATTTGATTGTAAAAATCAATCTTTCAAATATTCATTCTATGCAAAGATCAATCAATCAATAAAGAAATATTTTAATCGAAGTATAGATTAATCAGTTAGTGTATGAATTAGTTAATTTATCGGGACATCAATGAATAAGGTAATCAATAAATAAGGTAATCAACAAAATAATGTATCAACGAAACATTTAATGAATCAATAAATGATACATCAATCAGTGTGTTATGAAACGAATTAACCAAATCAATTAATAATTTAATAAAAGTATCAATAAAGTTAAAAGTATCAATTCATTCAATGAATCAATGAATGAATCTACGAATCAAATGATAGGTGCATGAATCTGTCAATGAATTAATGGATTTTAGAAATTATTAAGTCATTAAAAAAAATCGAGCAATTAAGAAGTTAACGAATGGAACAATGAGTTCGTAAATCAATGAATCAATCAATGAAATTAATGAACTATTGAATCAATAAATAAATAGTAGAAGTAAGAAAAAAAACAACGATTCGATAAACGATGATATAATGAATAATTGATTCGAACAATGAAACAATGAATCAATCAATTAATTAATGATTTCATGAATTAATCAATTCAGAAATAAGTCAGAGTCAATGAATAAATAATGAATGAATGATACACCAATTAATCAATTAGTAATGGAATGAATTAACCAATTCAATTAATAATTTAATTAATTACCATTAATCTAGCAATAATTCAGTCAATCAATCAATGAATACAACAATGACTTAAGAAATCAATTAAAAAAAATCAACGATAAAGCAAATCAATGGTTTATTGAATTAATGAATTAAGATCGTTAATAGTTCGATGAAAAAATTAATCAGTCAATCAAATTAGTCAGTAAATGAATCAACCAGATCATCAATCAATTAATTTATAATTGACTGAACCCATTAGTGAAAGGAGCAATTAGTCAATCAATGAATACAACAATGACTTAAGAAATCAATAAATAAATTAATGCTAAGGATTATTGAATCAATGAATTAAGTAGCCATTGAGTCAGTAAGTCAACGAAAGAAAAATAAATTAATAGTTTGATGAAAAAATTAATCAGTCAATCAAATAAGTCAGTAAATGAATCAGCCAGACCACCAATTAATTAATAAATAAATGATTGAATCCATTAGTGAAAAGCACAATTAATCAGTTAATGAATCAATGGTTTAAATAATGTTTTATGAAAACAATTCATTAATCAGTAGTCAATGGTTCGGTAAACCAATGATTTAATGAATCAATAAATTGTAAAGTCATTGAATCAGTGAGACAAATAGTAAAAAATAAATTAATAGTTGGATGGAAAATTAGCTAATCAATCCGTGAACTGAAATTGAAATAATTTACTGAGTTCCATAATAAAAAAGAACATTTAATTAGTTAATGAATCAATGCATAAGACAATGAATTAAGAAATCAGTATGTTAATCAAGGATCAATTGATCGGCGAACTAATGATGTATTGATTAAATAAGTTAGTCAATGAATAAAGAAATACAATTCTTTATTTTTAAATTCATTTTATTAATTTAGGTTTGATGAAACTATTGAATAAGTTAGTTGGTCGGGCAATCAATCGATGAATAACTTACTGAATCCAATAATAAAAAGAGCAGTTAATCATTTCATAAATCATTTAATCAAACAATATATTAATAAATAAATAAATACATAATTAATTAATTAATAAATGAATCAAATATTTAATTAATCAATAAATAATTTAATCATTAAACTGGTGATTTATGGATGAATAATAAATAAATAAAGCAGCGAATAAATAAAGCAGTCAAGCATTGAGTCACTAAATGAATTATTAAATAATTGAATGAATCGAGCAAATAGTCAAATATTTAGTAAATCAAAAACAATGAATTGGTTAACTATATTTAATTTTATTAGTGAGCTAATGAATCAAATCAAATAATGAATCAACGATTTACGAAATGAGTGAGTAAGCAAATAAATTAGTTGATCACTAATTGGTTGAATCAATTATTACTGATAAATACATACAAAAATTTTAAATAAATATATTAAACAGTCAACTTAATAAATAAACTCATTTATGATTTTGTGCATCATTGAGTACTTGATTAAATTCATTTAAGTAATGAATGAATTAGTTAATTACTAAATTTATCAATGAATCAAGCAATCAGTAAATTAATCAAAATTAGTTCATTAAAAAAAAGAAATAAAGACCATTAATGTATGGTTTAGTGAATAAATAAATAACTGAATTCATTTATTAAACGAATGACCAGACTAATTAATTACTAAATTGATCAATTATTCAATTATTATTCAAAGTAATCAATCAATGCAGAATTAAGTCAATTATTCTACATTACTAAATTGATCAATTATTCAATCAATCAGTAAACTAGTTAATGAACACATTAATTAAATTAATTCATAACTAAGTCAATTATACTAAATTAATATTAATTAATTCATCAATCAGCGAATTAGTCAAAATAATCTTAGGATTGAATAAATTAACAAGTCCGTTGTTACATAATTAAGTCAATTATTCTGCATTAATAAAGTAATGAATTAATCAATCAATCAGTAAATTAGTGAAAGTAATATTAACAATGAATGAAGTAATTAATAATGAATAATTAATTAAATACATATATAAGTCAATTGTTTAATGACCCAATGAATTAATGAAGAATTCAGTGTATTCACCAACCGAATGAATAAAAAAATTAATCAAGAAATCGAACAATGAATCAACATTCAGTGAGAAAATTAAAATCATTTAAAAAATCAAAACGTTTAAATCAGAGATAAACTAGTCGCACTCATCGACTTCTGACGAATTGCTCACAACACAAGCGCCTAAAAGTATACAACCCCAAGAAATACATCGCTTTCACGTTTACTCACCCACACTGCTGTTTCCAATCTTAATTGTTATTCCAATCTTAATCGTAATTAAAGTCGAATATTGCTAACAATATTCAGAAATTAATATTTGCTGTCACAACACATTTTGCCCAAACGCCAAAAAGGCTACCCGGCAAATTGCAAACTTGCTACTCCAAGTTAGTGAAAATGCGGCAGCACATCGCGCGCTTTTGAAAATGTAATAAAAATCCACACTACAGTTCAGACACTCGCACACACACCCAGCAACAACAAACAAGTAAGCCGAAAAGCAGCAGCAACAACAACCATAACAACAGCAAAAACAAGTGTGCAGCATTCCACTTCATTTGGCTGCACACAATGTGCAATAAATCAACTTGGCGGCAAAAACAACAACAACAGCAAAGTATTGCAATTGCAACACCAACGAGAAGGTGGCTTGCAGCTATAGCAGCAACAACAACAATAGCAACAATAACGAGGAAGACAAATAATTTCCTGTCTAATTTTGCAAAAGAGAGAAAAGTTCGCTTTTTCGATTTTTGAAATGTTTCTTGTATTTTTTTTTGGTGCTGTTCATTTTGATTTTTTGCAGCACTTTTGTAGTGTTGTGCTGTTGCTGTTGGTTGTTAGTGTTGGTGTTGCACGTGCCTTGTTGTACGGTCGTAGGTAACGCATAGCGTTGGCTGCCTGCTGCCTGAACTGAAGGATTCTGAAGCGGGTAAGTTGGATGCAGCTGCAGCATGCAGTGGCAGCAATGAAATGTATGCAACAAATAATTTATAACATGGAGTGCATTGTTAGCTGCACCGAGTAGTATGTAGTGGTATTGTTGTTGTTGTTGTTGCTATTGTTGATTTTCTTCGTCTTCTTGAGCCTTTTGAGTGGAAGCTGCCACTCAGCCTCTTTGGCCTCGACGCGCCACGTCGACATTCTCTGCCAACAACAGCAACAAGCACCAACATTCAAAAGTGCATCATTCACTTTTGTGGGGCACACCTAAATGTATGCAATGAAAGATGAAAGTGTACATGTGTGCATATAAAATGATGTTGTTGCTGTTACAGTTACTTGAGTGGGTGTTTTTCTTTGTTATTGTTGTTGTAAGTGTTGTGCTATTGCAGTTCAGGGCCGTATTCGGTTGGTGCAATGTGAACGTTGAAAAATTTGTGCAAAATGTGGATTAAACAGAAATTCTCAAAAAGTGTTGTATGAGTAATGAGTGCAGAATTAATTTGTTGTTGCATATTTTTAGGCTGAAAAGTGAGCAGCAGATTTTAGCTGAAAAAGGGTAATGGATTTAGATGATCCTAAAAGTATGGCGGAAAATTTTAGATGTAGGAGCAAATAGAGTAATGGAAAATTACTAAAACTATGTAATTTTATTGCATACATTTAGGCTTCTGCATGAAAGCCAATACTAACAAATTGTTTGTTATTTATAAGAAAATTATTTTTAATATAAAATTCCAGTTAGATTTTTATACGATAACATGTTGTTATTCACAAGAAACTTATTTTTGACAACGAAATCTTTGTAGAACTCTTTAAGATACTACAAACTTCTTATTATTCTCACATTTTAAGCATTTCTTCATCATGTCATCTGTTCACCTTTCCATCCATTGAATATCTATGTTTTTACGATGTGTTAGCAGCATTATTTCTATCTCACAATTTTTCATAGCATATTGTTGGGCGCAACTGCCAGACAAACGCATGGAACGCATAGCGTCGTCGTGGCGTGAAGTGCATAAATTTAAGTTTATGCAGCAACATAACATTGGCTGCAAGCGCACACATATGCGTCTGCTGCTTCACTGAACTAGACACCAATATAAGCCACAACAATAACAACAACTACTACTATAACCTCCTCATATGAACGCGCACGCACATTGCCACTTGAACAACAATTTTAATAAGCGCATTCTATCATTTTTTTATGTGCTGTCATGCAGCGTGCTAACTATCTAACACCTAAAAGTATGCAATCAATTTTTGCATACTTTTCGTTGCACTTTCCGCCTTTTGTTTGGCATACATTTTTGTTTTTGACTTGTTTTATTTTATTTTTTTATGAATATTTGAAATTTTTTCAATTTGATGCGCTTTTGCGCATAAAAGTATGCATTTTTTTTGGTGCATTTGCTGTTTATTATATTTTGTTGTTATTGTTGTTGGCGTAAATTTTGCTAAAACAATGCGCTACAGGCAAAATTTACGTTGACTGTTCGCACCAAAAATAAAATAAAAATATTTTAACTGAAATAACAACAACAAATATATATGTATTCATAATATATTATGGCAGCCAAAACAAAAATAAACAGCCATGTTTATATGATACATCAGTGAGTTGTTGCATTATTATCAGCAACCGGCTGACTGCCAGTGTGAACTCGCTTAACTCGCCATAGCGCTCCTAAAAGTATGCCACCATAACTGTGGGGTGCTTTGTCATGCGCATCGCCATACGCATTGGCATTTTATTACTCACCTGGGCTATTTATGCGCAAAATTGAATTTGAATTTTCATATCATAAGCAAAATATGTGAATTCCAGCCAAAGTGGAAATGCAGACAGCAAAGCCGAAACAGACGTGGCGCCCGGAGTGGAGTAGACGAAATGACAGGATTATTTCTTTATAATTTTAGCACTGCTGATGGAGCTGTCAAAGCGGATTTCCTGCCAGCCACTTCCGTCTTGCATTTCGTTTAAAGTTTTTGTTTTGTTTTTTTGTTTTTTCATTTCACTGGCAGCGAGTTTAATGCGTTTTGCATATGTGAAGGCGCTGCCATTGTGCTGAGCACATATACATATGTACATACATATGTATACATATGTGTGAACACAGACATAAACAATAACATAGACGATAAGAGGATATGCCGACAGCAGGGCAGACAAAAAAGCCATGGAGGGACAGAACAGCGAAAGCTGACAAACGAAGAAAAGTTAAGGGCTGCAGCGCACAGTCAGACAAATAGTTGCGAGAAATGAATGAGGAATTAGAGTGGCGGAGGGGGGAGCACTAAAACACAGACAGACAGCGCGGCAGACATATAGGAAGCAGAAGAAAGCAGGCATAGAGGCAATTGAACGGCAGCATGTTCAGACAGACGTAAGTAGTTAGTTGAGTCAGTTGACTCAGTTGAATGAACGCACAACAGTCAGACGGTTAGTTGAATTAAGGCTCATAAGTCATAAAGACAGTCAGTTGAATGCATTGATAGTCAGTTGAATTACAAACCAGACAACCGTCAATTAAAAATACAGACCAACTGCTGAATCAACTTATAGGTCGTTAAAATAGTCAAACTCTAAGTAGGAAAGTCCTACGAGTATTTGACTTCTTGCACTTAATTTATACAAAATAATGCTTCTTCTTCTTGCACTCAATTTATAGAAAATTATTTATACAAAATAACTTTATTGTGTTAAAAATATTAAAATATGTTTATTATGATTCAGAGAGTTTTTTCAAACAAAAACTTCTGTCAACGAGAAAAACGTCTTTTAATCTTGGTTTTGTTGTTTGCTGCAGCAATTTTTGAAAGCGTCATCTGTGCATTCAATTGAAGTTAAGTGTTTATGACTGCTTGATGGTTGGGAACCTTGCTAAGGTTTTGGTTGTTGTTGCGGATATTAAAGGAAATTACAATAAGACTGTACTGAATGTTGTAAAATGGTGAAAAAATAATTTAATCTTTATTATTATGTAATTTTGTTACAGATGAAGAAGAATTTTGTTAAAATAATCTTGTCAGAAAAGGCAATTTCTGAAAATAGAAAAGAAAAGGAAGGCAGGAGTGGCTCCTTCATAGTGAAGTCCACTGAAGCCACTCCTTCTTAGTGAGAAAAGCAAATAAATTTCAAATTTTATAAAAACTTAATTTACAAAACAAATAAATATTACAAATTCAACATGTTTCCTGAAAGGAATATAATCGTGCGCCCAGAATTGGAAAAATAATTGAAAAATCATTCAGTGCAAGAACCAAACTTCTGGGATTCGAACCCAAATCTCCTGGATAAGGTAAGTGCTCTACCACTAAGGCTGTTGTACAATTGGATTTTTTTTCTTGTTCACTCATCTCTGGAGCATAGGGCCTCCACTACACAGCCTTGTGTTGGTTACGCTAATCGGTTGTGTTGTTCTGCCAGGGCAGGTGATTGGCCTGCGGCGGATAGTCCTAAGTGATGGGGCCGCCATCTAACGCCGCTTAGGAATGCCGCCTTCCTTATTTCGAGCTACAGCTCGTAGCGCCATCTATTGTGTGAGGAGGTTACAGCGGAATGGTTGGGGACCTCGCTAGATCGATTTGGTGCGCTGTTCGCTTGTTGGATAAAATACTTAAAATCATTAAACTAAATTTAAATCTCTCACTTGACAATCGATTTGCAAGATTTATTTATTTCTCTTTTTTTCCTGGACAGAGCAAAAGTGAAGAGTTACTTAGTTGACGTAACTATTCATTAGTTAACCGGGTAACTCACATTCTTCTATTAATACAGTGTTGCCAAATTGTAAAGTGGGTCTTTCATATATTAAAAATTATTTGTAACATTGCCTTCAGTTTCTCATCTCACATATATAACAATAAAATGAAGTCTTAAACAATTTTTTATAAAGAAGAGAAAGTTACTGGGCGTTTCAAATGCTTGAAGCTCATCCTTTAACTTCGTTCCTTAACTTTGAGCCAATGTGCTTTCTAACTTGCATATGCAAGTTACTTTTTGTTGTTTTTCATTGTTTTAGCTTTTCTTGCCTCTAGTTATTGTCAGCGTTGTGTTTGTTGTTGTTGTTGATTTTTGCTAAGCAATTTCCTTTTCGCTATTGCACAGCAAAAATTACAAACTCCCAAAGCAATTCACATTTTGGCTGCTTCCATTGGTGGCAGTACAACTCGACTCGAAATAGAAATAGAAATGGAAATGAAAGCCAAGATGGCAAATATTCATGGCTTAAAGCAGTCGAGATGCGGCTGTTGCATATTTTTCGGTGCCCTAAACTGCATATGTTGCTCCATGGAAATGGAATAGAACAGTATATGATGATGACTTTTGTTGCTACTGGTTTTGTTTTGGGTTTTTGTTTATTTAGTTTGTTTGTCTGCACTTAACAAGACGTTGCTGAAATTTGCTTAAAAAAAAGCATACGAAAACTTTATATGCTGCAGCGTTCATACGTTCATTCATTCATTTATTTCACAACGACAGCTACAACGCTTAAGCATCCTAAAACTATGCAAGCATATTTGTATAGTTTTTGTTTTTTAACAAAAACCCAGCAGCATTTTGTTTGTTGCATTTTCTCAGTGCATTGTTTTTTCGTTTCCCGTTTTGTATTGGTTTATCTGCGCGTACACTGGAGACTGCTTTCATTACTCACACATACACACACACACACACAAACACAACTCAAACACACTTTGCATTGCACCTGAAGTTTGTGTTGTTTCGTTGCCGCCATTGTGTGGCGAAACTGTTTAGAAAAATACACCGGAAATGCATACAAAATGGGAAAACATTTTCGTTGTTTTGGTTCGCAGACGTCTCCCACGTGTGCGCCATTTGTAGTTGGCTTTGCGTTGCATACTTACAGGCGGACAGTTTTCATAACTTATTTAGCAATGTGCAACACACTTTTTCGTCGAGTATTTTGTTGCGGTTCTGTGTTTTCTGTTTGGATTTGCTTGACGATGAGTGCGGCGTGTGTGAAGCGTTCAAGGGACGCTTAAATATTTTAGTCATAGACTTGAGATTTCATTTCAGTTTTACAATGCATACGGTTGGGCGTTAGTAAGGTACTAAAATTTCAATGAATGTATTTTGTGCGCACAGGGGAACAATTTCATATTTAAAACAAATATGCAGCAATTGCGTAAATTACAAGTGGCCCTAAGGAACTTCAAGGATTGTTGGAAGAGAGTTCGTGTATCATCACAAATGATAATCTTATAAACGCCTATTAAGATCTTTTTTTTTTAAAACTCTAAGCCCAAAAAGACTTCATTGAAACATAAAGTAAATCGAATCAAAATAATGTGTGCGTGCATGAGTACTAAGTGACATACTTCCAAACATTGAGTGAAAATTAGTTTTATGTTCCACCAAACCTTATAAATATTTGTGGCATACAATACTTACAGTACAGTTCTTCTACCGAAATATTCCAAAAATATGTTACTTTCGTTTCGTAAAGCTTCATAAGTATTCGGCAAAACATGATGTTCCTTTAAGTTGACGTTAATATGAATTTATTAAATTTATTTCAATATTTTCTTACCATTCGTTTTGTTGTGTGCCGCATTTTCACAAAACAGTGCAGTGCTTTCAAGCCGCCGAAAACCTATACAAATTGACAGGATAATGGTCCTTTGTCGCTACTTTGTCAATAAAGGTGAGCGTAAACGAGCTCAGCGCCTGTCTGGCTGCTACCTGGCTGCCTGAAGCGGCAACGCTGCCGACGGTGCCCTTTTTCGCTAAGGTATTTGCCATTTTTGTTGGTGCTGACAGCAGAATGAGCGGGTTGGCTCGAGCATATGAAATATTGAATTTGTTGTCAATTTAATTGACAACTTCATGTGGGCTGTGCATACATGTGGCTGCCGAAACTGCAAAAAAGGTGAATACGTACAACAACAAAAAAATAATAACAAATAAATACAAAAATTTTTGCAGTCTTGTCGAAGCATAAAAGGTAGTCATAACAACAACAACAAAAGCATACATCAATACGATAGAAGAACAATGATTGGTGTGTGGAGATGGGGCGAAAAATATTCAAAGGCTGCCGGGAAGGAAACATATAAAATGTGACACTTTCTGTTGGTATTTGTTTTTATTATGATTGATGGATGTCGGTGGATGTGGCGACAGTCATGGTTTTTCGCTTTTTTTTGTATCGCTGTGTTAATGTTTAGGTGTTTGTGTTTCTGTGTTCACCGAAAATTGTTAAAGGCTGCGTAAGACTTTTTGATTTAATTTGTATTTTTTTTAAAAGCGCCTTTGTTGAGAGGATAGGATTTTGTTAACGGGATAGGCAGATATCAGATTGTCTCTTTCACTGCAGTTATCACAATCGCAATCACTTTTACAGTCACAGTTATAAACATAGTCATACTCAAAGTCGAAGTCGTAAACATAGTCATAGTCATTAGTCATTAGTCATTAGTCATTAGTCATTAGTCATTAGTCATTAGTCATTAGTCATTAGTCATTAGTCATTAGTCATTAGTCATTAGTCATTAGTCATAAGTCATTAGTCATTAGTCATTAGTCATTAGTCATTAGTCATTAGTCATTAGTCATTAGTCATTAGTCATTAGTCATTAGTCATTAGTCATTAGTCATTAGTCATTAGTCATTAGTCATTAGTCATTAGTCATTAGTCATTAGTCATTAGTCATTAGTCATTAGTCATTAGTCATTTGTCATTAGTCATTAGTCATTAGTCATTTGTCATTAGTCATTAGTCATTAGTCATTAGTCATTAGTCATTAGCCATTAGTCATTAGTCATTAGTCATTAGTCATTAGTCATTAGTCATTAGACATTAGTCCTTAGTGAATAGTGAATAATCTTTAGTCAATAGTCAATATTCAATAGTAAAAAGTCAAAAGTCAACACTCAACACTCAACAGTCAATAATCATTAGTCAATAGTCAAAAGTCAATAGTCAATAGTTAATAGTCAATAGTCAATAGTCAATAGTCAATAGTCAATAGTCAATAGTCAATAGTCAATAGTCAATAGTCAATAGTCAATAGTCAATCGTCAATAGTCAATAGTCAATAGTCAATAGTCAATAGTCAATAGTCAATAGTCAATAGTCAATAGTCAATTGTCAATAGTCAATAGTCAATAGTCAATAGTCAATAGTCAATATTCAATAGTAAAAAGTCAAAAGTCAACACTCAACAGTCAATAGTCAATAGTCAGTAGTCAATAGTCAATAGTCAATAGTCAATAGTCAATAGTCAATCGTCAATCGTCAATAGTCAATAGTCAATAGTCAATAGTCAATACTCAATAGACACTAGTCAATAGTCAATAATCATTAGTCATTAGACATTAGTCAATAGTCAATAGTCAATAGTCAATAGTCAATAGTCAATAGTCAATAGTCAATAGTCAATAGTCAATAGTCAATAGTCAATAGTCAATAGTCAATAGTCAATAGTCAATAGTCAATAGTCAATAGTCAATAGTCAATAGTCAATTGTCAATAGTCAATAGTCAAAAGTCAATAGTCAAAAGTCAATAGTCAATAGTCAATAGTCAATAGTCAATAGTCAATAGTCAATAGTCAATAGTCAATAGTCAATAGTCAATAGTCAATAGTCAATAGTCAATAGTCAATAGTCAATCGTCAATCGTCAATAGTCAATAGTCAATAGTCAATAGTCAATAGTCAATAGTCAATAGTCAATTGTCAATAGTCAATAGTCAATAGTCAATAGTCAATAGTCAATATTCAATAGTAAAAAGTCAAAAGTCAACACTCAACAGTCAATAGTCAATAGTCAGTAGTCAATAGTCAATAGTCAATAGTCAATAGTCAATAGTCA
Organism: Melieria omissa; assembly: GCA_963971225.1. Lineage (NCBI taxonomy): Eukaryota > Metazoa > Arthropoda > Insecta > Diptera > Ulidiidae > Melieria > Melieria omissa. The sequence goes on along the minus strand of OZ020268.1, from coordinate 77,627,860 downwards.
ATAGTCAATCGTCAATCGTCAATAGTCAATAGTCAATAGTCAATAGTCAATAGTCAATAGTCAATAGTCAATTGTCAATAGTCAATAGTCAATAGTCAATAGTCAATAGTCAATAGTCAATAGTCAATATTCAATAGTAAAAAGTCAAAAGTCAAAAGTCAATAGTCAATAGTCAATAGTCAATCGTCAATAGTCAATAGTCAATAGTCAATATTCAATAGTAAAAAGTCAAAAGTCAACACTCAACAGTCAATAGTCAATAGTCAGTAGTCAATAGTCAATAGTCAATAGTCAATAGTCAATTGTCAATAGTCAATAGTCAATAGTCAATAGTCAATAGTCAATAGTCAATAGTCAATAGTCAATAGTCAATAGTCAATAGTCAATAGTCAATAGTCAATAGTCAATAGTCAATAGTCAATAGTCAATAGTCAATAGTCAATAGTCAATAGTCAATAGTCAATAGTCAATAGTCAATAGTCAATAGTCAATAGTCAATAGTCAATAGTCAATAGTCAATAGTCAATAGTCAATAGTCAATAGTCAATAGTCAATAGTCAATAGTCAATAGTCAATAGTCAATAGTCAATAGTCAATAGTTAATTGTCAAAAGTCAACAGTCAAAAGTCAATTCTGACTATGAATTAGAATCGCTATTGCGATCACAATCCAAATCATAGCTAAAATTTACCCCTCAATTCAATTGATTAAATACGTGTTAAAATAAAACAATAACAAATTTATCTCCAAGTCCCTCGAACGTTTGTCTCCAACTCTCTAATGTGCTAATTTTGACAAACTTGCCCCACAAACTCACACATACAGTCAAACCTGAATATGCACAAATAATTTCGCCCCCTGCAGTTTCTTCTATGCTGTCGTCACTTTCGCTCTAATCTATAACTCACAATCAATCATAAAAAATTGGCAACTTAGTTGTGGCGGCAACATTTGCGTTGTTCACGGTGCGAGCGTTGGCTGCAGGAAGTTTCGCATCGCAAGTGGGAAGGATATAAAAAAATTGCGTGTCGCCATCAAGTTATGACTTCCCGTTTGCTGCCATTGAAGGATGTGCAGGATGTGTCATCATAAAATGCCATAAAAATTGCGGCAAATAGCACCCACACACACACACACACACACGCACAGTGCTTGCGTTTTTCACTCGCCCGATAACACTCAGTCGTCGTGGTGCATACAAAGTAGTGCAGCAGAGGGTGACAGGCGTTATACGATTTCTTTTCTCGCCTGACTTATTTACGCCATCATTGAACAATTGCTAGAATGTTGCAGCCAACGATTGATTACATTGCTGCGGTGTGTCGGTAATGCAATTTGGTGCAATTTCCATTGCTGCGCATTATTGAAAGATCGCATAGAACAGTGAAAATACAAAAGTGAAAATATTTGTCATGTTTCAATTGTTGCATTTGAAATGCGTTTGAAAGGAATGGCAAAGAATTGGAATGTTACGTATACGCTCAGATGTGCGGGCAGCTAAGTTGGGAGCGGTCAGGAGGCAAAAAATATTTTCTTGAACTTTTCAATGCGGCTGAAGGTTATTTTTGTTGATTGTTAAATTAGAAACTTTTTATAGAAGGAAGGAAGGAAATGAAATATTACGTATACGTGCAGCAGTGCGCAATGTAAAATTAGCAGCTACGTTGAACGCAGTCCGGAGGTAAACAATATTTTCTTTTACTTATGATGCGGCTTGAGATTGTTTGGTTTTCATTGTTAGATTAGAAAATTTGTATAGATGAATTGGAAGGAATTGAAATATTACGTATACGCCCAGAAGTGCGCAATGTACAATTAGCAGCTAAGCTGAGTGCATTCAGCAGAAAAAAACACTATGACTATAAGTATGACTATGAAAATTTTGTTGAAATGGGTTGAAATTAATTGGAATGGGGGCTCTCAGTTGATTGGCTAAAATCAAATCTCAAATTTGGCTTCAGTCATTCTTTGTTGAAGGGCTGCATGTGACTGAATCAATTTTTTTCTAGTTTTTCTGCGAATTTCTGTTGAATGGTTTTAGCTCAAATTTGGCATCAGTCATTCTTTGTTTATCGACCAAATTAATTCATTTCTAGCTTAAATTTATTACAAGGACCAAAGAAACGAAAATGCGCCTTTTGTTTGTTCTCTCTTTTCCAGTAACTCTGCGTCAAAGTGAGAAAACTTTTCTTGTGAAAACGGACTCTTTGTGTAGACAATTGCATTGCTTGGCGCACTTGGAAAATTGTTGCATTGCATTGTGCCTGACACCATAGGTGACTCACTCATACACTTAGACACACACATACAGATGATGTCTTTTGTCGACGTGCTGCTTGAGTGTCAGTTGTGCATGTGACATGAAAATTAGTTGCTCACGCTTACGTGCATCTTTGTGCATGAGCCAGGAGTGCATATGAGTTATTTAGTGTTTGCTATGTGGTAATAACACAATGCACACGAGGGCATTGAAAAATTTCAGGAAAAACTTGAATAAATACGAGCATTGTGCGTTTGTTTCATTAGAGACTTCATCTTCAAGCTGAGATTGTAAATAGGTAAGTTTTTGTTTTTCTTGTAATACTTCAAAATAAGCACAATCAAAAATAAATGGTAACCAAAATTCAGCAATACTGCAGAACATCAAAAGAATTGAGCATACAAATTATTACTTAAAAATGATTTTACTTCAGGATGAAACAAAAAGCAAGTAAGAAGAAGCATTAGATGGCAAGAATGCGAACAAAAATTAATGGTCCTAACAATTCATGCACCATTTTTGCTCGACTAACGATTGTGAATGTTTTTTTTTGTTTTTCTCACTCGTGCACACACACACACACACAAGTGTGCTTACTTTAGCTACTTAGAATTGTTGGCATTGCAACAAACATGAAAATTGCATATGCAGAGACATGTGTGGGCATGTTGGTGTCGTTCTGTCAATGCGCAACAAATGTTCAATGCTTAATGCAGCGCATAAGCAAAGTAAACAGAGGAAAGCAGCAAACTTATAGTAAAAAAAGGAGAGAAAAAGTAGGCAGAGGTAGGAAAAAGGAGAAAAAGTAGGAAGTAGTAGAAGCATTACAGCAGAAATGATTGGTGTGCACGCAAAGCAGAAGTGTCGCGTTTGCATCTAAGACTAATACAGCCAGACAGTCAAACAGACACAGAGGCAAGCGGACATATAAACGGACATACAGACAGATAGAGAAATAGACATGCAGAAAGATCCTTAAAAGAGAGACAAACCGATTAGTAAACAGTCATACAGATATATAGACCAACAAACACCCAAGCAGACAGACAAGCAGACCCATAAACAGACAGACAAACATACTAGCAAACAGACACCGAGTTCGCTTGCTACAAGAACAATGTGCTGCAGCAAACGTTTAGGTTGCACCGTCTGTAGCATTGCATGCAGTCGTTGCTTGTTGCATCTACCACCATCAGCATAGCAACAACAACAAAAACAACACTAACAACACCAAGCACACTAACAACAACAAAAAAAGAGTCGACAATGTGCACACACTCGCCGGATTTATACTCGATTTCTTTGGAAATACTTGCACCAAGCAGCATGGAAACGTGCCAAAACAGTGTAATGCGATTTTCATGAACTTTTACACACACACACACACACATGCACACACTCATACTCGTACGCATAGAGACATTCCTATATGCGCAATTTTTTAATACTAGTTTTTTTTGTTTTAACTGCCATGCTGGCATGAAATGTTTCCCATTGTTGTTGTTGTTGTCGACTGCTTCTTGGTTTCAAAGTTTTTCGCCTGCTGCGCTTCAAAATCCGCTTATGTCCTTTTTTACGACTGCGTTGACTACCATCAGCCAGCAACACTATAAATGCAATGTTTTTGTTTTTTTTTAGTTTTTTGTATTTTTTGCATTTCTTTCACTCACTCGTTTTTGTTTTTGTTTGCCTGTTGTCTCTTACTCCGACTTACACTTTCAGGCATTTTTGTTGTCTGTCTGCATATTGGCATGTGTTGTTGTTGTTGTTGTTATTGTTGTGTGCTGCAGTTCAATTGCATCGTTTGCTTTCCACTCCTTTATGTTGCTTTTCACTGCACTCATCCTTGCTTTCTTCTCTGTTCTATTTTTTTTTGCATTTTTGCAGCATCTAAGAACCCCAGACTCAAACCACCACCACCTTCTGCAGTCACCCATCACACATTCCATCATTTCTGTTCCTTTGCGCGATGCTTTGTGTCTGATTTTACATTCGGCAACACTTTTACTTGCAGCATTTAACCCATAAAAACGTATCGCATTTACGCTCCGCCACTCACAGCCGCCATTGGCTGCCTTCTCTTTCACCCTCGCTGTCTTTACCTACTTCACCCTTTGCTATGTTTTTTTTTGGTTTTGTATTTTGGCGTCTTTCAAAGATGTTGTTGTTGTTGATGTTATGGTGCACTTTCATTCAACGTACGCGCATTGCAAATTCGATTTAAAATCGCTTCACCGCATTGAGTGCACCAGTCGTGCTGCACTGCGCGTTAGTGTTGTGTGGCAGCGGTCATCGAGTGTGCCCCGAGTAGACGCCGAGTCTTAGTCGTGTGGGAGATTTATGCGCGAGTGGTGCAACTCTTTGAATGCAAACATGCAACGTTAAAAGGCAAAAACACTAATGTGTTCTCAGTCGTTTTTCAGGCTTTCACTGTCGTTTCGGTGCCTCTCAGCCTCTTTGCCTTTGGGCCTTTTCCATTTTAAGCATTTTTTGGCTGACTTTTGTTTGTTAAGACTCTTGAACCAGAGAACTATTCTTTGATGATTGATCTTGATTTTTTGCTTAGTTTGTTGTTTATTTAAAAGAATGACTAATGGTTTGTTTGAAGTACTAAAGTCTACAAGAAATATTTTCTCATCTAGACATACTTTCCATATGTTGTCTCCCGTATTTTTAATGGAAAATTTCATGAAAGTGTCCTTCAGAAATGTCTATATATATAACTGTTTGTCCTGACGAAACCGCTTAAGCTACAAATATAAAATTTGAACTGCAAGTACATCTGGAAAATCAAATTGGATTTTTTAATTTTGGGGTCTAATAGGGCCAAACATGGGTTATCAAACTTGGCATAATTACTCCAAATCAAAAATAATCCTACACGTATTTTTCAATTTTACGAAAATCAAAATTTAACGGGGTGGATCAAGGGTTAAGGTTCGTATATGGGAAGACTATGAAAAAAAACCTGAAAATTTGGTGAGAACACTTGGAATCAAACATAATGTAATGGATGGGTGAACCAAGAGGTAGAATTTCTATGAAGATATGTATTTTACGCTTTTGGACTTAAAACTTAGTGAAAGTTCTCTTAGTGAGAAATAATTTCACAAGTGTTTTTTTTTACTTTTTAAACAAAAAAGATGATTGTGTCAACGAAGGGTTAAGAGTTTGTATGAAGAAATTTTGAAAACATGAACGAATGTACTTATTGATTTTAAACTTGGTGAACGTACTTTTAGTCAGAAATAATTCGAGACGTGGTTTAATGTTTTCAAAAAATAAAAAAACTTAAAGGGGTGACCCAAGGGTTAAAAATTTGTATGAAGAAATATGATTTTTGGCGTCTTTTGACTTGAAACTTGGTGAAAGAACTCAGTGAGAAATGACTCGACTCGTGTTTTTCATTTTTTCAAAAATCAAAACCTGATGGGGTGAACTAAGGGTTAAGAGTTTGTATGCAGAAATTGTGAAAAACATGAATAAATGTATTTATTGACTTTAAATTTGATGAAAGTACTCTTAGTCAGAAATACGTTTTTCAATTTTAATTTTGGGGTGACCCAAGGGTTAAAAGTTTGTATAAAGAAACATGACTTTTTAGGTTTTTTGACTTTAAACTTGGTGAAAATACTTGAAATTAAAATGATTTGACACGTTTTTTTTCAAGGAAAATCAAAACTTAACGGTGTCATCGATGGGTTAAGAATTTGTCTGGTGAAACAAGATTTTATGGGCCTTTTGACTTCTTGTAAAAGTACTCTTAGTGAGAAATAATTTGATACGTATTTTTAATTTTTTTTTAAATCCAAATCTGAGAAATTGTGAAAACATGAATTAATGGACATCTTGACTTCAAACTTGGTAAAAGTACTCTTAGTGAGAAATAATTCGATACGTTGTTTTAATTTTTTCAAAAATAAAAATTTAAGTGATGACCCAAGGGTTAAAAGTTTGTATGAAAAAACATGCTTTTTTTCACTTTTTGACTTCAAACTTAGTGAAAGTATTTAACATGCGAAATAATTCTCATTTTTCTGAGAATCGAAATCTGACAGGGTCAACTATGGGTTAAAAGTTGATATGGAGAAACAAGATTTTATGGGCCTTTTGACCACAAACATGGTGAAAAATAAATTTACACGAGATTTATTTTTTTTCGAAAATAGGGATTTACGAAAATAGAGAACTATATTTTTTGGAAAATAAAAATCTGACGGGGTCAACAATGGGTTACGAGTTTGTATGGGGAAACAATGCTTTATTTAAGATTTTTTTTTTATTTACGAAAATTGAGATTTTTATTTTTTGGAAAATAAAAATCTGACGAGGTCAACTATGGGTTAAGAGTTTGTATAGGCAACATGATTTTATGCGCCAATTGATTTCGAATATGGTGCCATCACTTCAAAGGAGAAATAATTACAAGAAAATTTTACAATATTTCACAAAAATTTGACGGGATCAATAATCAAAAACTTGATTTATTGGCCCAATTGACTTTAAACTTGCATGCAAAGCGGCGGCGCCCTGCGTGTTATCAATAAGCAAGTTTATTATTAAGCAAGTTTAACAAATTTTTTAACCCTACAAAGTTTTAGGAAGCTGCTGTTTTCATAATAAATTTAAATTTTCATCGGCTAAACTTTGACGCCACAGCGATTTAGTTTGATATTAGAAAGTAATTGCAGCCAGCAAACAAGTACAAAATAATCTAAGATCTTCATCGCCAAGTCGAAGAAAAATATATAGAAACAGAATTTGTGGAAAATATTGCAAACAGCAGCAACAAAACTTAGAGCTCCCATTGTGCGCGTGTCTAACCGGTCAAAAGTGTTCATACGCTGCCACAGCGATGGATACTAAACAATGCTTAAAAATTTTGTTAATAATAATTGAAACGGAAATAATAACAACAACAATTAGAAATATAATAATAAGTACAAAAACAAACAATAACAGCTATGAGAAACAACAACAGCAACATCTGGTAAATTGAGACAACAGCGCCAACTTTAGCTCATGCGGAGTGTAGCGTACAGTCTGTTGTTGTTTGTTGTTCTCTTGAATGCCCACAGCAAAAGGAAAAATCAACAACAACACCCACCAATCAATGCAGAAAGCAACTTGAAAGAGCGACCATATTTTGTTGGAGCTCGCAGTGAGCTCGATTGCAGCGTTGCATGTGTGAAACTATGAAAAGTTGCAAAGGCGCAGTATGGGTTAGCGATTCACAAAGTTTTTACGCTACTTAATGCATACCGATGCACAAACGCATTGATATGCATTGTGGCGATAACGCCACCACCAACTGCGCGCCGCATGCTGCACGATTCGTTTACACATTCCACGCTCTCCGTTTCGTTTCGTTTCGTTTCGTTTTGTCTCTTTCTATCTTCTTCACAATTCCTGGTATTCGTATGCATGCTGGCATCGGTTGAAGGCGTCGATTTTCCCAGATTTTCTACACTCACTGCTAACTTGCTTTCATACTTCTATGCTAAACTTTTTTTCGTGTACCAAAGTGCGCGTTCTGTGGCTGTCGCTGTCGCTGTTTTTGTTGTTGCCGTTGATGATTGTAATAAAAGTTCAACATTGATTTACACGCTTCCATGAAACTCACTGTGCGCTTGGTTGCCAATCGTTGGGCTAAAACAATGCAGAAATCTGGCGGAACGACAGTTGTACGCACAAGCAGCTGGACAGACATGCGCCATCCGATTGGGTTGCAGCGTCTTGGCTGTTGTGGTATATATAGATGTGGATATAAGGTGATCTAAGTTGACTTTTCTGAACGAATTTTTGGTTTATGTTTTAGTTTAGGAAGTGGAGAAAATCTTCTTAAAAACTAAGAGAATCGTAATTACTAGTCTGCCAGATTCTTGCTGACCAAAGAACACACTTTGTTCTGTAAGTTACTTTAGGGGATCACAAAGTACGTCAACTTTAATATCCATAACGGTCATAACTACTCTTCAAAAGGTCCTTTGCCATATTCTAACTCATTCCTAACTTCTTTGTCTTTTTTTTACCATTTTTTTTTAAATAATTTGTTAATAATTAAAAGGATTCCAAAATTTCCTTTCAGTACTTTGTTTTTTTTTATTTCTTGGAAAGAAGTTTTTTTATAATTAAACAAATTCAAAAATTTCTGTAATATTCTGTATTCTTGTTTTTTGTTTCTTGCAAACTGTTTTCTCACCCTGTATTGGCTACAGTGAATGGTAATTGCAGCATTGTGGCCAACTCTGCACTGCTGCCTATCTGCCTATAGCTACCAATAAAGACAATAATGATAATATTGATGATTATGACGCTGATTGTTGCTGTGCGCAAACTTTCAGCGTAGCTGCAAGCTTCTTCAAAAAGTAGCTTCTTCAAAAGTAGTAATTTAATCAAATTTTCCCATACAAATGTCACACTTTGCATTACCTTCTACCTTCTACTTGTCTTTCTTACTCTACGTTTTCTTCTGCTTGCTGTTTTATATTTGTTGTTTTTTTTTCTACATGCACACAGGAATAAAAATCGCTGTCTATGTAAAAGTTAGTTAAGGATTTTAGTTTGAAAATATTGCTTAGCCGATAGAATGGCAAATGTGTGTTGTGTAATCCAACGGTTGCATGAGTGAGTGAGTTATTGTTTTTCTATGTTTAAATAATGCAATTGTACCATACTCGTACCTACTTGCTGATAAGTGCAAGTGAACGCAAGTCAGTGTGTCTATGGCTGTTACTCATACGCCCCGTTGTGCGCTGCTTAAGGTTAAAGCAAACTTCGGTGTGTGTGTGCGTGTGTGCCTGGCGGACATGGTTAGGGTGCCTTGTATGTGTGTTTGTGTGAGTATTAGTGTATGTCTGTTGATTTTGAAAAGGATTTTTCTTTATTTTAAGCACAAGATTTGTGGATTTCTAACAAGATTTGTTAGCGGTTGGTGGCAAAGCTTTACGACAATCGATGGCTCTTGAACAGAATTATTGTGCAATTGCGTACAGTGTGCGGTGAATGTAAACCTGAATGTGAAGTTGAGTTAGTTACTTAAAAGTAACTTCATATTTGAAGAGTACTTTTTTGGGGGAAAAGCTTGAATTGAATAAGGATTCTTAGTTTAAAAAAATTGAAATTTTTAAGCAGAGTTCAAAAATTAAGGTAAGTTGAAAGTCGTATGAAAACAATAAAATACGGTAAAGAACAAAGTATTTTTGATAAGTAAGAAAATTAGATCTGTTGAAAAACTTTTTAAATTTCAAATTTTTCAGTTTTGATCCAGTTTTTGCCATTTTAAAAAATTGCCAATCATACCCAAACATGCTTTTTTAAAATTTCTAGTAAAGTCAATGTTTGTTAGAGATAGTGACGCACACAGAGGGGATTCAGGTTTTTAAACTCCTCAAGCACAAAAATTTCTCGTACAAAATATGGTTACGAATGGTATTCGGCTCAAAACCTGTGCGCAAACATCCTCTCCCTCTTAAATTAAATCCTGTGTGCGCCACTGGTTAGAGACATGTGTCAAAAATCGCATGTATTGTAGCCCATGGAATTCAAAAAGTCACCTTTTTAACAGATCTTAAAAACATTTTGTGCTCTTCTGTTTCGTTAATACTTCCGAATTGAATTGAAGTGAACTTCACCTGATCTCTGAAACTTCAAATTTCTGGTATTTCTGAAAAATATTCCAACAATTCAAATTTAAATTCTTTTTATTGCCAGCAACATATTTTCACAATCTGGCAAATTGCAAAGAAATGCTGACTGCTGCAGACCAGCAGCCCGGGCGCTGCTTTCATGCTTTCTTTTGATACTTTCGCAGAGTTATGCAGACAGTGTGTGTGTGTGTGTTTGTCTCATGTGTGAGCGTCCATGCAGTGTTGTGTTGCAGTCACTGTACACACACACACTCATACAGCAACACTGCGCCAAGTGGACAATTCATTTGATCAATTGAGGCATGAGATCATTTATTTGCATAATTTGCATACATTTACCAAAGCAAATCCCAGGCAAGCGACAACTGCTTAGTGCTGATGTTGGTCGTTGTCAAGGCAAAGCTTTGAGAAAACTTGCACAAATTTTGCATATGTATGAGTTTAAGTGAGAAAGTATGGTATACAGTGTATGTTGGGAATTTCAAGTTGCGGTCAATGCAGTCTTTTACATTGGTTGAGCTTGAGTTGTAGTACAAAATGGTGGCCTAAGCGTGCACTTACTAATCTACTGAAGCTTTGTATATAACTTACACATACAAAGACATATGTGTTCAATTCATAGTTGTTCAATTGCGCAGCTAACAAACGACATTCTATCAGTTTACTCACTTTTGCAACACTAAAAATCACCCATTACGTTCTCTTGCAATATTCTGTTTTAAAGTGAAATGTTTTGCATACGTTTTCATTAAAGTTTCAGCAGATTTTAAAATTTCTCTTCTTTTTTTTTTGAAATAGTTTCTAGTAACATTTTGTGCTTTTAAGAATTATTTCTGCATTCGCTTTCTGAAGAGTAAATCTTTGTACCTCGCAATTGTCTTTTTTATTCATTTCTTTATGCATTTTTATTCATAAATTTTTATGTTTTGTTTTTGTTTATTTTCTGTACTCACAACATGCTTTGCATTTATTTTATTTTTCAAGTTATTTATCCAATCGATGCACAAACACTCACGTAGCGGCTTATCGGTAGAGAAAAATATTAGAAAAAATTGAAATAAACTCAACGAACAACTGCGCTTCAGTCGGTCTAAGTCGACTTGTTTGCAAACTGGAGTATTTCATAGTCATTTTTTTCTTCTTCATTAGAATGTTTTCTCTTTTCAAAGCAAAAATCTGTAGCGAAACATATAAGGAAAACTTCAAAATAAAATAAATAAAAAATAAATAATTGAATGGATAAATAAGTAAATATTAATTAAATAAATAAAAAAATAAATAATAAGTAATAAAAAATAAATCGTACATACACTTTTTGTTAGCCAAATGTTCAGTTAAAATTTCATTTCATTTATTTATTTAGTCTAATATATCAAATTACAGACTATGATAATACAAAATAAATTTACAAAATAAATTTACAAATGGGGAATGTGGGGGCGCTGGGGGCAAAAAATGCTACAAGTTGATGTCATTGAGAGGTTTTAATCCAATTTAAAGAGTTTTTATAACGACTATGGCTAATAACTATTTGATGAATTCGTGCCCAGTTTTGATGAAATCTAAAATTGTCACCGACTTCGGTAATCTAAATGTTCAGCTCCAAAGAAGATTTTGATGATTCTATGCACTTGTGAGATTACTCCTTTGCCTAGGCGCTTCACACTTTACACCTAATCACATACTTTCTGAAAGACTTAACCGAACAATAAAAACAACACAAACAAACAACCGAACTTGTAATTTTCAAGAATTGTCATGATTTAACTGTCAAAAAGAAAATTTGCCATATGGCAATATGCTACTTTGTGGACGTCTGATCGCTTCATGGTTCCTAGAATACCCTTTTTTGTTGATCCTTAGAATAGTTTGAAGTTTAAGGAATAATACAAAATTACTATACTGACCATTTAAGTTTAATGAAGAGAAGTATGCACGTTTTTTAAAATGTTATATCTTTACATGATGTAAAAAGAAGCAGAAGAGAAATGAGACATTTTCCAATTCACTTTTTACTCCAATTTAGAAATAAGTATATTTTTTTTAATTTTTAATGCAGTTGTATGAAAAAACATTGATATAATATTATTAAATATTAAATATTTTAATGAAAACATATTAAATTTTTATTTATGCTTAAAAAATTGTATGTTTAAGTAATAATTACACGATACGATATTGTTACGAAAATGACTTCTCTGAGTTCGTTTTGGATTGTGCTTGAAAATAAAACCACTTTAATTATTCAGCGGAAAAACGCAGTCAGAAACTAACAATCACTTTATTTACAGAATTACACTTTGCTTGTATCTAAACTTGTTACCCATTTGCTTATTCAACTCAGACTCGACCCCTTGCGCTGCCACTGCTGCTTTTATACTAGTTTTCTTATCGCGCCGAAATTTCTTGCACATTCCAGTTGTACTTTCTATCTCGATTGTTCTAGCAAAGTTCATTACCTTTCGCGAACCATCCTTGCCATATCGGACTATCCAAGCGAATTATACCAAATTTCCCATACTTCAAAGTGCATGCCTAAAAGTATGCTTGGAAAAGCATTCGTGCATAGAAAAGCATTCAGCACAGAGTGCTTTATCGTTTCAATATGTTAATGTTATTTCCAAAAAAAAAAATGAGCAACGAGAGTTTTCTATAGTTTCAAATTTAATTCTTCATAATTTGTATGAAAATGTATTACAAAAATATGCAAAGAACAAGATCGCAAACTGGATGTTGACAAATGGCATGAAAATACACAAAGTCTGAGAAATTTCATTGCAATCAGCATTGGCCTGTAAACTGGCAATGCCTTGATCAACTCAACAGGTACGCCTGTGAAAAAAATATAATAAAATTAGCTCTTCGATGAACTTACTAAAAGAGGTAAACAATGGACTTCTGTGATGTCACAACTCTACATAACAACGCGCTACCAGTTTATTGTCTGCCACAAAAGTTCCCCCCCAGGTGCCTCTGCTTTGTGTTAGCGCCTCTTCAACTGAATTCTTTCTTCGGTGATGCGGTCTCTCTCTTTGCCATTAAACTCCATCTACCGCATCGTTTCTCGAGACATGACCAAGTCAGCGTAGCTACTGGTTGTTGATACGCTGCGCTACGTCCATGTCTTTGAAAACCCCATACAGCTCGTTGTTGTTGGTTCACGCCTCATACTGCAGTGAATATGCCCAGATTGTTCAGTGCAGCGCATAAGGAAGAAATGCAGCAGCAAAACGCTTCAACTAATAAAACACTTCATTGCGTATTCTCTTTTCTGGAATTTGCATTTTTCATTTTCTAAATGCTGGTCTGCTTGCTGTTCGCAAATATTTGCCAGCACACTTTTATCTATGTGAATGTGAATGTGACTGCGTGTGTGTGTAGTCAGTTGTATAGCAGCACAGCAAAGTGCGCTCCTTATTTATTTATTTATTTGCTGACATTTTCTTGCCACTTCTTCGTTTCGTTTTGCCCTTTGCTGCGCTTTCGAATATTCTGCAATGTTGTCTTTTTTTTGCGGCCAGCCAAACTCTTCAATATGCAGCTGCAACATGCCACCAGGTGACCAGTCGTCAACCACAAAAGTGTATTACTTCCTTTTGAAGCATCATAACAAAGTGAGTGGATACACGTTGAGGTGACAGTGTGGAAGCGTGCAGAGCTTTTGAGAATTAATTAAAAATCATCAGAAGTAATGCGGTGCAAAAATGTTGTCGTTGTTATTTTTGTTGGCCGTTTTTGCATTTCGACTGCTATTTATGTTGAAATGTGCTCAACTCGTCATTCATGCTTTGCATAGCTTTTGACAGTTTGTGTATGAAAGCTTTGATAAAAAATTAAAATAATTGAATTTACATGTCCAGTGGTGCATTTGATTCAATTAAAATCAATCATATGTCATGTGGTTTGCTGTGATTGAAATGTTCATAATTGCATTGTGCGGGCAGATGGTTTTGCTATGCAATCAAACGAGTAGGAGAGGGAGAATTTAAGGTGAGTGGTGTGAGAAAAGTCTACAAATGAAAGAGGAAGCATTTATGTTCTAAGGTGAAAAACTTCTTAGAAGAAAGAAAGTCCATGAAGAAAAATATATGTTTTGTGAAATATTTTACATTGAAAATTGTAGTCAAAGTCAGTTTTAAGTTAGTGTCATCGTTTTCCATACAACAACTACACCACTGGTCACTCCTACTGTCTAACTCTAACTAAAAAAAAAATTACGCATACGCCACCGCGTACACACATATTTACAAAACATATTTTCAGAAGCGAATGTCTTTTTCGAATTTGGCCAAGACCGATAAATGGTTGTAGCGCCAACACAGACCACTCCCACTGCATATCTCTAACTCCAACTCCAACTAAAACAAAGTTACTCATACGCCACCGCGTACACAAATATTTACAAAGCACATTTTCAGAAGCAGCTGTCATGCTTTTTCGAATTTGGCCAAGACCAATAAATGCTTGTAGCGCCAATTTAGTAAGGTAACTAAAAGTTACTCATACGCCATCGCGTACGCAAATATTTTTCACAAACATTCTCAAAACCCATCACCCTCAAAATGGCATTCATGCGCCCAAAAATAGGCCACACATAATCTCATTAAATTGCAACAAAAGTGCAGCATAAATTTTCAAACAATGCAACGCGTTGCCACATGAAAACTGCACAACAACAGCAAAAGACCTACAAAGCGCCTTGCCCGCCGCACAGCAGCAACGCTACGCGCTCGTATAAAATTTTCAAACATTTCATAAGCAAAACAAAAACCACACAACGCCAACTATGCAGTAGCGACAATATTGTCGGCTGGGCGCACAGTGCGCGCCCATAAATCTTGCAAAATATCTGCACTTTCTTTTAATTTTCACACTAATTATCTACCAAACACCATCTTGACTGTTGACAATAAATTTAAACAACACAAACACAACACTGGCGCTGTTGTTGTTGTTGTTGTTGCTAAAGCAACTAACAAAGCGTTGACGCTGCAGCAAATGCAACAACAACAACAAAAATGCAACAAAATGAAAAGAGCGAAAATGTCGCGAATGAAAGGAAAACTTTGTCTGCCTTGTTGGCAACAGTGGCGCAACTGTAATGTGCAATGTTCATGTGTGTGTGTATGAGTGCAACTGCATGCTTATGCACCAAAGCAACAATAACAACAGCAACAACTTAAAAATCAAAACAACAACATTCAAGTGCAGGCATGCAGTTATGGCGTTTATTGTGGCCGCCAGAAGGCATTACGCGTACACTTTATTTTTGCCGCTTCCTGACACTTGGCGCAACTACAGTTGGCTGTATGTGTTGGTGCGCCAGCGATGAGTTGCAGCAACGAGTTATGTGCATTAAGGTTAGTGGTCGCGCAGTACACCAAAATAGCTTTTCGGTTTAGCGCCCAAAGCCAGTGAAATTCAATTCTGAACGTTGGTAAAGTGCGGAATTTGGAAATTCAAGTGAATTCCAACAAAATGAGCCTATGTATTATATTTGTTGTTGTTGCTTTTGTAGTGTTTATTGGGCAACTGTCGGCTTGTGGCCAATGGCTTACAGGGCAGTGGTTTGGCTGTGGTAGCTTGCCGTCCAGCAAGGAAAATTTAAAAAAACAAATAAGAAAGAATGAAGAGTTATAAATATTTGATTTATTGTGTTTTCGATATTCCTTTCAATGTGACTAATAGAAGTTTGCTTTGGTTTTGAAGCAGGCCTCAGTTTTGCATTTAGCGGTTATTGTCTGTTAGATTGTTCAGTAGGCTGGAGTGAAAATGGCAAAAAAAAAATTTTTTAGGAATATCAATTCGCTAGATATCTCAAAATGTGCCAATACATCAATAGAATGCTGTGTAAAAATTAGAAAAAAATTAAACAATTTTTTGATCTCCCATCGCGGCTTTTAATTTCACAGTATTACGCGACATTAAAGGTAGTCATCTTAAAATTCAGTTAATAATCAAATACCCTTATAATTACAGTATTTAACGATGTCAAAGTTATAAACACATGGTATAAACTGCTTAGGAACTTCGGAAAGATGAAATTTGGAGTCACCTCTGTCGTGATGAGATCCGTGAGCTCAGCGTCTGTCATGGCTTTGATGACGGGAGGTTCCGAAATAGGGCAGACTGCCCAGTCAATCCTGTCGAAGTACTCCACGGCGTCGAAGTTAAGTTTTGCGGGAACCTTGAACCTTCGTATTTATTCATTGGGGACTGCGGTAGCTCTGGCCTTCAGCGCTCGTCGTAAGCCCAATTCACGTATATGTGCTCGATGTTCCGTCATCATGGCCAGGAGCAGATTCTCCGGTTGAGCAAAGTTCGCGTTACAGTGAATAACGGGGTCAACGATTCCCTTGAGTTTACGGCTGAGGTAACGTGAATTGACAAGCATCTGGTGAATGTGCCTATCTCCCTCTTTGCATGATGGCTGGGGTTTTGTGCCAAACCACATCCGAGCATATACGCGAATGATAAACGTGACCAACATTTTCAGATTCTTGGACGGTTTCTTGTCGCTGACATACAATCGGAGGATTCGATTGGCCGTCGTTAGCCATCGAGAATGATTCAGGTACCCAGGGTTCCCACTGCCAGATCGACGCTACATTCACCTTTGCTGATGCTATTGCACATTTCCAGTAGATACCGCTTATTTGTGCTCAACTCATTTGGGTTCACATTGGATAGTTGCTCGGCCAGTTTAACTGGTTGAAATGAGGAGACAGGCTGTTCGCTATACGTCATTAGCCGCTTTCCGATAGATCCAGAGAATCCACGAGGGCCTGTAGTCCCGCCATCAAGTGAATGGAAGAGATTGCGCAAGGGCAGCTCATTGGCATTGAGTAGACATATCAGCCACTGCAACGAATAACGCCCGATTTTTGTCCCGTGTTTACTTTTGTGCCGTCACACCCGACAACTTTAATATTTTCTGTCTTCGCATTTCACTCTTTGAAACTAGCTACTAATGACTCATAACTAGCGACTGGCTGACTTTGCTGCAGCCTGATGACGGAGACGTGTGGCTGAAGTACGAAGAACCCGGCTGTGCGTTGATGGTTATGTGTTCTTCCGATATGGTTTTTCTGTGGTACTTGTTGTCGACGTTGAGAACTTGTGTTAAAGTTTTATTCTTGCGGCCATCGAAGAATAGTCCATCTATACCCTTGTGAGTGTGGTCAAACTGGTCGTCTTCATTCTGCCTCAGTTCCTCTCGAATTTTATACTGCGTTCTCGACGGATTATGCTTCGGTCAATTACTTTGGATTGGTCGTTGGGTGATACGAGACCAAGATCATGCAGAACTGATGTTGCTAATACAGCAGCCGATCTGTCCGAAACTCCGGTCCGATCACAAGCTATAGCGAGGGAAGGCAGAGAGAAAGTAATTTTTTGACATTGGCGATCCTGATTTGGCTTACTTTTGACTGATTCTCTATCTGGGATGTACTCATCGACAGTAGCACTGTCAGACGAGTCCGATCTAAGTTTTTGTTTGCTCAATCGGGACTGCTACAATAAATAACTTAAAAACCGCAAACCTAAAGCAAAGGTTACTGAGATTTATTTTGAATCCTTAACTGAGTTGAAAATACGGCTTTCACTTCTTTTGATGAAAAACAATTATTTCAATTAGGTGATGGGCGATCAAAGAGATGTTAGAAACTAATATAATTTTGCAGGATTGGTACTATGGACATTTGGCACATTTCCAAAATACTAGCTTCTAAAAATTTTAAAATCGAGTTTTTCACTCCACCCTATTGTTCAGTCAGCAGAACTCAGTCTTGTCTCTTTAGCAGTTCTCAGCTTAGCATTTAACAGTAAACGTCTGTTACATAGTTCATCCAGTCTTTAGTGGAATAACAGCTCTTTCTCCTCCTCTTTCTTCCTTAATCAGGTCTTAGTTTCGTTCGAAAAAAGGAAAAAACAGGAGAAAAGAAAGCTTGCTAAGCAGGTCTCAGTTTGACATTCAGCAGTTACTGTCCGTTAGATCGTTCAGTATTTGGAGAAAGAATATCTAAAAGTTTGATTTGTTCCGTAATCAGGTTTCAGTTTAGCATTCAACAGCTACCGTCTGTCTTTAAGGAACAACAGCAACCAAGATCGCTTCGTTTCATAAACAGGTCTCAGCTTAGCAGTTACTGTGTGTTAGTTCCTTTAGTCTTCAGAGAAATAACGTCTACAGAGCTCGCTTTGTGTCTTAGGCAGGTCCCAATTCAGCATTTAGCAGTTACCATCTGTTAGTTCGTTCTGCCTTCAGAGGAACAAAAGCTAAAACTTTTTCTTTGCAGTAGTAAGCTGATATCATTACTTGGTTGTTGCTGATTTCTGAGCGAGGCAACGTTGTAAAAGCTGAACGAGCACCTTTTCTGACCCCATAACATCGATTGTTTTTGGTTTTTGGTTCGTACTTGACCCAATTTTCATTGCCTGATATAAGTTTGTTGAACAAGCTGCAGTCTCTATTTCCAAATTGTGAAGAAAAAACTTGAGGGTCTGCCTGAGTTTCAGTGAAACTTCGAAGAACCCATCAAGCTGATTGCTTCGATCGTTCGAATTGTCATTGCACTGATTTCTAAGATGATTGCTTATCATCCAATTCCAGATCATTAGCAATCATTTCGTAGCTCATATTTTATTTTATTTAATTTTTTTTTATTTTATTTTATTTTATTTTATTTTACTTTATTTTATTTTATTTTATTTTATTTTATTTTATTTTATTTTATTTTATTTTATTTTATTTTATTTTATTTTATTTTATTTTATTTTTATTTTATTTTATTTTATTTTATTTTATTTTATTTTATTTTATTTTATTTTATTTTATTTTATTTTATTTTATTTTATTTCCCACGGCCTCTCTCCCCCCCACATACCGCGCGAGGTGGGGTCCATTAAAACTGAATATGGCGGCAGTAAGCGAACCGCAAGCCACTTCAGCACTATTGTATTTGTTAGTAGTTTATCACAGATATGGATATTATTTAATCTTTAATCTATTTGATGTTATTTAGTTATATATTTATTTACAATTATTTACATAGTTTCTTATTGTTGCATAAAATTTTTTGTGATCTGTACTGTTTTAAAAATTATTGCTTTTTGGATCATTGCGTGTAGGGTTGGATCAAGGTCTAGACTTTTTAGATATTTACTAAAGTTTGTTGTGGTTATACCGGTAGCTGAAATAACTAAGGGAACCACTGTCACTGATTTTTGTTTCCAGAGCTCTTTTAGTTCTATTGCAAGTGGTATATATTTGTGGATTTTGTTTTGTTCTTTTGTTGTTATGTTTGTGTCTGTTGGTATGGCTATGTCTATGAGGTAGGTATTTTTTGTTATTTTGTTTATAAATGTTATATCGGGTCGATTGGCATTAACGGTTCTGCATGTTGGTAGTGTATAGTCCCAGTATAGTTTGTATTGATCGTTTTCTATTATTTTTTGTGGGTTATATTTGTAGAAATTAATGGTTGCTGGTATTAATTTATATTGTAGGGCCAGCTCCTGGTGCACGATTTTAGCGGCAATATTGTGTCTTTCCGTGTATTCTGTTGCCGCCAGCAGTGAACAGCTACTTGTTATGTGTTCTATTGTTTCTTTGGCTTGAAAGCAGCGTCTACAAACATCCGTGTCAATATTTTCCCTCATGATATATTTTTTATAGTTTCTAGTTGCAATAACATTGTCCTGTATTGCTAAGGCATATCCTTCTATTTGTGGTGTAAGTAGTCCAAAAGTATTTTATTTTATTTTATTTTATTTTATTTTATTTTATTTTATTTTATTTTATTTTATTTTATTTTATTTTATTTTATCCAACACGGACGGACTGTCATTAGTATTGTGACTGCTTATTTTGATCTTTAAATGAAATTCACCTCACACCGTCAGTGTGATTCGTGCATACCAAAGATTCATGATTAATTTATGATTCATTCAGTTGAGCACATCCCTCGAGTGTTACAAGATTATTCAAAATTACCTAAAAGTTCCCCACTCCATGACTCGTTTGACACTTATAAAGCAAACTTTGCTCCTAAGGACCATTTAAATCGAACCCACTTAAAGTTTTCGCCCAAAAAGTGCTCCATTGAGTGTGTCATTCATAATTCGCGTAATACATTGTGAAGCAAAGATTACAATGCGAACGAATGCGAAAGGATCGCAAGGAGAATGGGCACACAAAATAAGAGGAGCCATAAACTGCATTAAGCGTTAGTGCAGTGCGAGCGCGCTCGAGCCAGCTGAAAATTTCCGGCATTACTGTAAGCGGCATTAAGACAAGAACAACAACGAACAGCGCCAACCATCGTAAGCTGGACGAACGAAATGGAAACATGCGGAAGGGGCGCGCACTCAGCGCCACTCGTAATGCCGTCAGACATGGAGCGTAACAACGGCAACAGCTGTAGGCACAGTGGACGCGTGGCACGAGTGCTTGTCTTGCAGTCTTATGGCAAACGGCCGCTGGCCGGAATGGACGCAGCGGCACCAGCGCGCATTAAATATGTAAGACGAGTGCCAATCCGGCGGCAACAACTCGCAGCGCAGCGTTGTTGCAGCGCTGCAGTCGCGTGCGTTCCTTTGCTTTGTTGCTTTTGTGCCGCTCTCACTCTGCCGCCCCATGTCACAGTGTCTTTGGCAGTAAAATTGCGCCACTGGTGACGCGCCTTGGCGACAGGCGGATGTGTTGCGCGAGCTCAGCTGTGTCGTTGTCTTTTGCTTCATTGTTTATTTAAAAAAAACGGCCGCTTTATTCTGTTGTGAAAACAAAAAATATACAAAAAAGAATAATAATAAAATTTTTAATAAAATGAGATAAAACTGTGAGCGGCGCAAAAATGGCAATGTGTAAAAAATGTAAAAAGATAAAGAGTGTTTTAATAGGTTTGAAACGACTTATCTATGCTCTGCACTTTGAAGTTTTTCCTTTTCAATATAAAAATTAAATTAAAATAACATTAAAAAAATGTATTTGTGAAAATTTCATTCAAAAATTTGAGTCCATAAAAGTGTCGATTGTTTCGTTGCTGCAATATATTTGTTAAAAGCTTTTATCAGGTAAAAATTGTCAAAAGTGGAAAGAGTTCAGTTGATGCTCTCAACACTTTTTAGTTCTTTAAAACTGATTTTCAGTATAAAAATTGACAATAATTTAGAGTCTGAGCTGAAAATATAATAAAAAATATATTCTTTTAAGAATTTGTGTTTATATTGCGAGCCCATAGAAGTTTTAAAAGATTTTATCAAGAAATATTGTCAAAAGTGTACAGACCTCAGTTGCTCTCAACACTTTTTAGTTCGTTAAAATGTCTTTCAAATGTTTTCTCGATGTTATAAATCAGTTCTTTGAAGCACAGAAAGACAAACACGAACAGAATAAAAAATCAATTGACGAATGGACCAGTAGAGACACAACTAATAGACTCACATATAGATGGAAGGACAGATGGAAGGACATACCAATATTAATCGAACGGACATAAAACACAGTGACATAGATGAAGCTGTATTTACAGACGTATGGGTAGATGAAACGAATGTATCGACAGACGTCCGAATAATAAGAAAATAACAAAATCGACATATGAACGAAAAATAAGCAAATTGTTGAGTACATAGAGAGCGGGTCGAATAGTTACTAAACAGATGGTAAGATGAATGAATAGCTGGCAGAATATATCGGATAAAAATTTAACAAACATAGAACCGATAAACATAGAGGATTATGAATGGGCAGACAGATGTACATACAATGAAGAAACGGCCGAATGAAAAGGGCAGAAATAAGAAAAGATATCGAAAAAAATAACAAATGAGTGACTAGGCAAAGGGACGAACTGAACAAACATAGAACAGATGAACATAGATGTATGCACAACAGAGAAACAGAGAAGAGATAAGATCAGTTATAGCAAAAAAATAACAAACAAATGAATTAGTGGTGAGGCAGAATACGAAGTGAAAGATCGCGGACACGTGCAGGACAATCGAGGGGACATAGAATAGATGGATAGGATGCGCGGTTAAGAGAATAAAGCGGAAAAGGACAGCTGCACAAACGGATGACAGTATGAACATACATAAACAGGGACAAACATACGGATAGACGGAGCAACGATCACTAGGCAGACAAAAAGATAGATGAAGATATAAGTAGACAGATAACAGATGAACAGAACACGGAAAGTCGAATTAAAAACCATCAAACGGGTACCTAGACAGACGGACCTAGAAAATGAAGAAAAATGGGCAAACGAAGACAAATGAATAGATAGAAACACATACAGATGGACAATTAGTCAGAAGCACCGATGTTAGGATAAATCATAGGTTCATAAACATGATAGAACAGATGAAAGGATGTACGGACGGACGAACAGATAGATAAACGAGCGATTTTTTACACTTCCAATAAGATCAATTGTAACACAAACAAACAAATGGAGAGATAGACAAATGTGCAGACATATTGATGACAAGACAGACATACGGAAGAGCTGACATACGAATGGATGAACAAATAGACAGATGAATGAATGCATCAATGACAAGGCATACATTTGGACGCATAGACAGACGCAAAAAAATGCAAGAATACAGAAGGATGGATGGAGGGAAAGGATGAAAAGATAATAGAACAGAAATTCTTTCATTCACTCATCAATTCGTCTGTAGACTTGTACATATGTAGACTTGGACGTACAAATGAATATATGAAATTGACAAACGAATTAACCAACGAGCAGCTTGACTTACCTATAGACATGTATATAATCATGCAGATGTATGGATACAGAAACAGTGGTATGAAAAGATGAATGGATGTACGAAAATGTAGAGGGATAGATAAATAAAGGAAAGGACGCACAGGCAAACCGACATATTAAAATTTAGATAGTCATGTAAATAAAATGGTTGAAAGAACAGAGAGATGAAGAGACGAATGGATGTATGAACTAGTAGAGAGATAGATGAACAAAGGAAGGAACCCACAGAAAGACAAAATAAAAAAATGTAGTCAGCCATGTATACATTCATACTTGTAAATGTATGGGTGAGGGAACAAAGGGATGAACAGACGAATAGATGTATGAAAACATAGAGAGATAGATAAAAAAGAGAGGGACGTTAAGACAAACCAACATATTAAAATGTAGGTAGCCATGTATTCATTCATATCTATGTAGGGATACAGGGATGAAGGGATAAACAGATGAATAAATGTACGAACATGTAGAAAGATATATGTACAAAGGAAGGAATCCACAGAAAGACGTACATATACAAATTTAGGTAGTTGTAAAAGCAAGTGGAGATGCAGACCAATGAAACAACAATGAGAGGAATTAATAACAAAAATGAATATACGAACGTGAGATGTACAGACAGGTCAACATATGATTGAAAAAATGGGTGAAAAAACTGATGGACAAATGAAAAGGCAAATGGTTCGATGAACAGAGGGACAAATACATGGACAAAGGGATGGAAAGATTGATGAACAAATGAATAGACAGATGAATATAAAAATGGATGGAGAAACATGCAAGTAGAAGGACGAAAAAATAAATGAGATGAATACATAGGTAAAGGACAATACTTGCATGTAAGGATGTATAAATAAAGGTATAGACATTATTATTTGTGGAAAAGTACAGAGCGACCTAAAAGACCCTCGGTGCTCGAACGTATAGTTCGACAAACATGATATCGCCAATGCTTCTGATGATTGTGATCAGAAGTAACTATAGACTGAGAAGTATATACTGATCGATACTATTCCTGATTGGCCATCACTTCTTCTGGGCATTAAAACCTTCATATCAATGTCTATAAACCCTGATGACTGAGTGTAGCGTATAGAAAAAATGAAGTGAAAGAAGTTGAGAAATAAAAAATGTAAATCTACTTCATAAAAATGCGCTCATATCGGCAGCAAAAACAACAACAATGATGACACAAACAGCAACAACAAATGCAAAACGACAACAACAACAAGGCCCCACTAAATGAAACAATTGGCATGAGTCGACGATGCAAG
Organism: Melieria omissa; assembly: GCA_963971225.1. NCBI lineage: Eukaryota > Metazoa > Arthropoda > Insecta > Diptera > Ulidiidae > Melieria > Melieria omissa. Next base: position 77,603,895 of record OZ020268.1, on the reverse strand, counting down.
TGGCCGGTCGCTCGTTTATCAGCGGCACTGCAAAAATTGTTTGCCCAACGCCAACTTTGAATTTTCTTCTGGGAATTGGCGGTCTTTTGGTGCAGTTTGCACTGTAGTTGTTGTAAACTGCATTCGGCTAGCAGGCAGTCATATATCTTCGCTTTAGCGGTCGCCTTGTTCGGCAGTTATTGCGACCATTGTCTGGTTGCCGGTGCCGCGAGCGAAAACAAAGCGCCCGTCCATGGCTGCAGCAATTGCTGCTGCAACTACTCTACTGCAGCTGCAATGGTGCGCTTTGCTGTGCGGCACTGCGGCAGCCAGATAGCCGCGTTGTCGTGCAGCGGCGAGCGGGCAAGTGGTGAGCTGCAAATGCGCGCATTGTTTTCGCATTTTCGGAATTTTCCGAATTTTAATTAAATTCTTGCATTGTTTGCATACACCCACACTAACACACATACATACAGAGTATAGTCTGTGTGAGTGGCCAACAGCGGCATAAGTGGCTGCCGCAACTGCTGCTTAAGATTGGATTTAAATGCATTTTGTGTTCGCCTACTGTGCGCCGCTGCCCCCTCCCCACAAAAGCAACGACTATATGCATTCCTCACTATCGCTTCACTCACTATGGAAATTGAAGGGCACCGACACCCAGTCCGTCGCATGCAAATTAATAAACGCCAACGCAGCGCCAAGTGTTGAATTAACATTATGATTAAGAATTTAAAATTGACGCAGTGAGCAGTGTTGTCAGTGCCGTCAGCAGCCGGCGCCATGTCTGTCGTCATGCTGGCACTGCCAAGTGGCGAGCGAGGCACGTCGAGTGTTGCGCGTTTATGCAGTTCGCTTCGTTGGCATTTGCGTAGCGGATTATTGCTGTGAGTGAGCGTTTCAAGTGCTAATAAAATGCATTTTCCGCTACTGCACACTTAGCGGCTTAAACAAAGCGGCTTTTAGTGGTTTTAGCAACAGATTTTCTTGTTGAAATTTTCGTTTCGCACCGTTCATGGTCATGAAAGGTTCTTTAATTACTTGACCCGGACATGAAACTATAAGGAGACTTTTAATTTAAATTTGAGTGGCAGCTTGAAGTTTGAGTGACGCAAAACTTTGGATAATAGCTCATGGTTTGGTACCAATAGAAAATTGAGAAGCAGAGATTGCTCTCGAGCAAAGCCTTACTCTTGCCAATAGGTCTTCGGCGGGCATATATTTTTGAGCGATAAAACGTATACAGTTCACGCTTAAGGTTTGGTTGGACTGTGCTGCTTTCTATACGAAAAGCTCACTTAAAGCTCACACAAATTATGGCTCATTGTGATAACGCAGTGGATGGCGCACAGTGTTGCGAGTTCATACAGCAAAGTGACAAAAATAGAAAGAGTAGTCTTACATAAATGAAATTTGGTATACGGTTTTGTATGAGTAAAGAACATATTGTGCAAAATTTCAATCAAATCGGACCAAAACTTCGACCACCTACCATACAAACGGATTTAAAGAAACTACATATTAACAATGAAAATTATCTTAGTTCAAAAAGCGACGTTCATAATATTTTTATTTTAATACAAATTCATTTATAAATGTGTATATAGAAAAAATTCAATTTTTTCAAAAGTGATTGAAAATCTCGATAAATTGCTCCACAGCTCCTCATAAGTTGCTCTTAGAGGGTTCAAATCTTAGACTAACCCCACTAATTTTTGCTTCTGAATATTTCTTTCCAACATATCTACTCCCTATCTCCAACCTTCATTGAGGCTCCCATACAAAATCATCGCTTTTAGAAAGTAGGCTCCCGCTGCTCTCAGGCTGGTCCCAGACGTACCATATGTAAGACTGACCCCCATTAATTTTTCTTTTCGAATGTTTTTTCTATACACACCTAACCGCTATCTCGAATGCTTAAGGGGGCTGCCATACAAAACTAGTAATTTTCAATGGAACTGGCTCGTTACTTGTAAATGTAGAAAAGTAAGCGTGGAAACATCGTATCTGGGAAACTACTGAATCGATTTGAATGATTTATTCAACAATCGTCAACATTCCTGTGTGCAAAAAATTCAAAATTATTTAGAGTTCAAAAATTCTCCACCAGAGGGCGCCTCCCGCACAAGTGAAATAGTTAAGTTGTCAACTTTTGGGTTTGTACGAAAAAAAATCAAAGTGTAGTGTCGAAACTCCATTAACACCTCTATTTCGAATATAATAGTAATCGTTATTGATTTTTCGAAGCTATCTTCAACAAATTTATCCATAAGCTGCAAAGCATTATTGACCGATTGCAATTGGCATTCAACCAAATGGTGAAAATATCGCGAATTTGCGCTCAAGTCTTCAGCTGCTGAAAAATTGTATTAAACTTAAGATAACAGTTAATTTTAGGGATCTGCTCATAATTGATTTTGAAATATTGAACTTTAAAGTGAAAGCCAAAATGTGCTGTTTGTACACAATTTTTTTTTCAACGCTGTGAGAGTGTTCTTTAAGAGCTCATAACTTCAATATTTACCAATACTTTTTATTAAGACTTGGGTTTTATCTTAATTGAAATATTTCCAACACAATCTCTTAGTCAGATTTTTGTGGATACAACATTGCATTTTGGCATTTTTGTCACTACTCGCAACACAGTCCGACTTCCCCTTATAGCGTTGAGAACCAAGAGAATTCAATTATGAACCTGACTATACCCCTTATATTCAAAAGCGATAGTTCGGCTAGACTAATGAAGAAAGCTGAACCAAGAAGCTTATAACTTCTTCTTGCCATGACACAACAGGTGGAGAAAAGTCTCCTCCTCGGAGTTGCACTCTCGACAAAAATTGTTGGATTGCAGTCACAGTCTTTCTGCATGCTTCCTTATAAGAAAGTGACCCACGAGCACCGGGGCCGTTCTGCTTATTGAGTGACGGCTCAGGTTAAGCAGCTGGTTGGCCTGTTTCATATTGCAGGCTGGCCAAGTTAGTCGGGAGATATTGCATGTATGTTCCTCAGACGTAAAATTGTTTACTTCGTTTTGATAAAATTGTCTGAGCATTAATTTGATCGATGCTTCCCACTGGAAGGAAGGGCGAGGTCTTGGTGGTTAGCGTACCCGCTCTGGCGAGTTGGCCCGCCTTGCAGTTGCCTACGATACCTCTGTGCCCTGGCACCCAGAATAATCAGGCGTTGGAGCCTCTTGCTAGGGCGTTGAACGATTTTCGGCAGTCCAAGACCAGCCTGGATGAGGAACTGTATATAATGCTTTATGACAAATTCTATAGGATGTCATATAGATCAGTTGTTCATTCCTCTACTTCTGCAGAGCATTGATGACACCAGGCGGGGACTGCTCGAGGCATATTTTTTTATAAAATTGTTGACTTTTTTCTTTCCACTTCTGAGACTTAGTTTTTCATTCATTGGTGGTTTGTTTTATATGGCCAACAAACTGACAGATTGACTGAAAAGGATTCTTGCTCCTTCTGCTGGCATTTTCCAAGTTAAATGCAATCAGACACTTGTATTTTCACACTCAGACCTACATGTTCTCTACTCAATCCAATTAGTTCGTTTTCTATGGTTTGAGCTGTAACCAGGTGTGCAAACAGGGGGAGGCAGGGGTTCAAACCGCTTTCCAAACATACAAATTTCTGGTAAAAAATATGGTTTGAAATGGTACTCGACTCAAAAGTCGTATGCAACTCTCCCAAAATAAAATCCTGTGAACGCCACTGGCTGTAAGTATTAATTATTTATTAATTATTTATCTCAAACAGTAACAACATCTATAAAAATAAAATTCCATGTAAAAAAACCTTAAAATCTCCATGCAACCACAGAAAACGCTCTCATGAAAGCAGTTTGTAATGACACCGCAAACTATGCAACGATTTTTTGCTAATCATTACCACAGCAATTTGGAATGCAGCAAAAAACCAAAAAAGGCCCCAATGAAAAGCTGACAAAGAACCAAATGAAAAAAAAACCATTGTGCAGGGAATTTTCTACACAGGTGCGCATCATTTTGTCATTCGATCGACAATTGACCATTAAAAAAAAAGAACCCAAAGCCGACAATGCGGAGCGTTACGAGTAACATGCACAAAGGTCACATGCTGACACTAGAAAAACATTGTGAATGATTTGAGAGACAGTAAAAAATGCAATGCAACCAAACGTTGTCGTTTTAAAAAAAATGTGAATTCTGAAATAACAGAAAAACGAGTAGTAGCAATTTAGGCGCTAAAAAGCGTTAACTATGTCTGACGAACAATGAGCCAAAGCACTCGAAATGCAAAATGCATTCGACCATAAAGAGTTGGAATGAGTGAAAAAGAATTACATGTGGTTTGTGGAGCGCTCTGATGACTGTTCAGCTGTTCGTTTCGGTGCAATCTATTCATTTGTGCTTTAGGCTTTGGCATTAGTCGACCTCTATGGGCTTTGTTGTGAATGAGAGAAGCGCACAAAACATTGGTGAAACATTTCCAGCTCAGTGAGATCTAGTCGCCGCTGCGGAAGCTTATGGAAATCTATCAAATATGTTTGTGTGGGATGTTAAATTTTTTTATTATTAAAAAACTAAGAGTTTCAATGACTTCTGTATGTTTTAGTTTAAAGTGGATGTATGAGTATTTTTAAAATTAGCTTCTCCAAACAGCTCTAGAAAAAGTTGATTCTACAGGAAATGGTTGGAAAAAGTTGAGTTAAGGGTCCCTTAGAACAGTCATTTCAAATGTTAGGTTATGGTTGGGTAAAGTTATTTTTTTGAGTCTTACAGTTCAAATCACTGCAATTTTTTGTTTAGTTGATTCCAGTACGTTCTCGGCTTCTGCAAATAAAAAGGTCCTGTAATAATTAGTGATAATTTTCTATCCTATTCTTGCAAGTCTAAGTGATCTCTCAGGCATTGAGATACACACAAAAATAGACTCTTTTCTAAAAAAAAATGGAATGGATATAACTTTAGTTAACTAAACTTCTATACCTTTAAGACTTCAGCTTTAATGGTGTCAAAATGGCCATATAGTTAAAATTGTCGGCTAGAATTTCACTACTTAACTTAAGTAACTAACTAACTAGCTGACTAACTTAATAAATAACTATCTAACAAACTAACTAACTATAAATTAATTAATTGACTAACTAACTAACTAACCATTTAACTAACTAATTAACCAACTAACTAACTAAATATCTAACTAACTATCAACTAGTTATTTTACTAACTAACTAGCAATCCACTAATTAACTAACTAACTAACTAATTAACTAACTAACTAACGAACTAACTAACTAATTAACTAACTATTTACCTAACAAACTATTTATCAACTAATAAAGTAACTAATTAATTATCTAACTATTTAACTAACAAACTATTTATCAACTATTTAATCAAGTAACTAACTAACTATTTAACTAACAAACTTACTATCAACTAATTAACTATCGAACTAACTAATTAAATAACAAAAATCCTAAAATCCAAGATAATGTTTTCAATCCAAATTCTCAAAACCTTTATCCAATTAACTAACTAACTAACTATCAACTAATTAACAAACTTAATTACTAACTCGAATCTTAAAATCCAAGATAATTTTTTCAATCCAAATTCCCAAAACCTTTTCGTACAAATATTCTAAGCCATCCCTATGCTTTCAATGCCGCTTCTGTATCTTTTGTTCATTCAAACATTATTAGAATTAATTAGTAATTCATATACTTTTACTTCATTTGATTGTTCTGTTCATTCAAACATTATTAGAACTAACTAGTTTTTCATATACTTTTACTTGATTTGATTGTTATTGAATGGCATTCAAGCAACCATAGAAAATCTTTTGAGTGAAACATAAATGCAGTAAAATGTAGTTTGAGACCAACAGGCAATTTTGTGTCCCTCCGAAAACTTTCTGTTTACAAAAGCTTAGCCTTAGCTTAACAGGCAGATGGTGGAAAACTTTCATAGGTGTCAACTGACCTTCTGAATAATTCCTTAATAGAGAACACTCACTGCTTGGCGTAGGCTTAAGCTAAAGCTTAACATTTGCGCCTAAAAGTATGCCACAGACTTAAGAACCAAAGATGCGTGGACATGGATGTGCATATGTATATATATTCTATTAATATACATAATACATGCAAATATATAAGTAATGCCCAGATTTGTGCTGCCACTTCACTTGAAGTAAACGTGCCAAACGGCGATATCGACAAATGTCACCACAGGTCAACTGACATTCAGTCACGCCAGAAGTAGCAGCTCTATGTAATAGCAAACACGTGTCCCATGGCTGAGTTGAAGCATTAGCTGTACGCCGAACTAGAAATTAGGATAGCTGCATGTTTGTGTGTGTACGTGTGTGTGTTAGGGCGCATCAACGTTACATTAAGGCCAAATAAATTCACACGAAATTGTGGTTTCACCTAAAGTAGTTTTTGGTTGGGCTTACGAAATTCATTAAGCCAGAGGCAGAAAAATGAAAAACAGACAAGTCGAACGCAGCCTCTTTGTATTTGTGTTCATGTGTGGGCTTCGGGGCAATTTCTGTCAGCTGTGTGCGTTGTTAATTCATATGTGTGTGTGTTAGTTGTGCATACTTTTCGCTATTTCACTGTGACACCTCTGTCAAACGGCCGTATTTGCCACTGCTGTGTTGTCGCATTCTTTCATTGCCTCGCATTTGGCGCTACGACAAGAGGCAACATAACTAATTACAAATTTTGCCACAGGTTAAAACGCCATATAAATCACTTTGTATGCACATACACACTCCAACACACATACACACTCAGGAGCGGTAAGTGCATAGTCATTTCTATGTGGAAGGATTTGAGAGGTGTGTTCTATGTAAGAAATGTCAAAACGAGCACTCAAAGTTAGTCTTAGTCTTAGTCTTAGTCTTAGTCTTAGTCTTAGTCTTAGTCTTAGTCTTAGTCTTAGTCTTAGTCTTAGTCTTAGTCTTAGTCTTAGTCTTAGTCTTAGTCGTAGTCGTAGTCGTAGTCGTAGTCGTAGTCGTAGTCGTAGTCGTAGTCGTAGTCGTAGTCGTAGTCGTAGTCGTAGTCGTAGTCGTAGTCGTAGTCGTAGTCGTAGTCGTAGTCGTAGTCGTAGTCGTAGTCTTAGTCTTAGTCTTAGTCTTAGTCTTAGTCTTAGTCTTAGTCTTAGTCTTAGTCTTAGTCTTAGTCTTAGTCTTAGTCTTAGTCTTAGTCTTAGTCTTAGTCTTAGTCTTAGTCTTAGTCTTAGTCTTAGTCTTAGTCTTAGTCTTAGTCTTAGTCTTAGTCTTAGTCTTAGTCTTAGTCTTAGTCTTAGTCTTAGTCTTAGTCTTAGTCTTAGTCTTAGTCTTAGTCTTAGTCTTAGTCTTAGTCTTAGTCTTAGTCTTAGTCTTAGTCTTAGTCTTAGTCTTAGTCTTAGTCTTAGTCTTAGTCTTAGTCTTAGTCTTAGTCTTAGTCTTAGTCTTAGTCTTAGTCTTAGTCTTAGTCTTAGTCTTAGTCTTAGTCTTAGTCTTAGTCTTAGTCTTAGTCTTAGTCTTAGTCTTAGTCTTAGTCTTAGTCTTAGTCTTAGTCTTAGTCTTAGTCTTAGTCTTAGTCTTAGTCTTAGTCTTAGTCTTAGTCTTAGTCTTAGTCTTAGTCTTAGTCTTAGTCTTAGTCTTAGTCTTAGTCTTAGTCTTAGTCTTAGTCTTAGTCTTAGTCTTAGTCTTAGTCTTAGTCTTAGTCTTAGTCTTAGTCTTAGTCTTAGTCTTAGTCTTAGTCTTAGTCTTAGTCTTAGTCTTAGTCTTAGTCTTAGTCTTAGTCTTAGTCTTAGTCTTAGTCTTAGTCTTAGTCTTAGTCTTAGTCTTAGTCTTAGTCTTAGTCTTAGTCTTAGTCTTAGTCTTAGTCTTAGTCTTAGTCTTAGTCTTAGTCTTAGTCTTAGTCTTAGTCTTAGTCTTAGTCTTAGTCTTAGTCTTAGTCTTAGTCTTAGTCTTAGTCTTAGTCTTAGTCTTAGTCTTAGTCTTAGTCTTAGTCTTAGTCTTAGTCTTAGTCTTAGTCTTAGTCTTAGTCTTAGTCTTAGTCTTAGTCTTAGTCTTAGTCTTAGTCTTAGTCTTAGTCTTAGTCTTAGTCTTAGTCTTAGTCTTAGTCTTAGTCTTAGTCTTAGTCTTAGTCTTAGTCTTAGTCTTAGTCTTAGTCTTAGTCTTAGTCTTAGTCTTAGTCTTAGTCTTAGTCTTAGTCTTAGTCTTAGTCTTAGTCTTAGTCTTAGTCTTAGTCTTAGTCTTAGTCTTAGTCTTAGTCTTAGTCTTAGTCTTAGTCGTAGTCGTAGTCGTAGTCGTAGTCGTAGTCGTAGTCGTAGTCGTAGTCGTAGTCGTAGTCGTAGTCGTAGTCGTAGTCGTAGTCGTAGTCGTAGTCGTAGTCGTAGTCGTAGTCGTAGTCGTAGTCGTAGTCGTAGTCGTAGTCGTAGTCGTAGTCGTAGTCGTAGTCGTAGTCGTAGTCGTAGTCGTAGTCGTAGTCGTAGTCGTAGTCGTAGTCGTAGTCGTAGTCTTAGTCTTAGTCTTAGTCTTAGTCTTAGTCTTAGTCTTAGTCTTAGTCTTAGTCTTAGTCTTAGTCTTAGTCTTAGTCTTAGTCTTAGTCTTAGTCTTAGTCTTAGTCTTAGTCTTAGTCTTAGTCTTAGTCTTAGTCTTAGTCTTAGTCTTAGTCTTAGTCTTAGTCTTAGTCTTAGTCTTAGTCTTAGTCTTAGTCTTAGTCTTAGTCTTAGTCTTAGTCTTAGTCTTAGTCTTAGTCTTAGTCTTAGTCTTAGTCTTAGTCTTAGTCTTACTCTTAGTCTTACTCTTAGTCTTACTCTTAGTCTTAGTCTTAGTCTTAGTCTTAGTCTTAGTCTTAGCTTAGTCTTAGTCTTAGTCTTAGTCTTAGTCTTAGTCTTAGTCTTAGTCTTAGTCTTAGTCTTAGTCTTAGTCTTAGTCTTAGTCTTAGTCTTCGTCTTTGTCTAAGCTTAACTTCCAATCGAATTAAGCCGTCAAGTTAACAAATATTTATTCTTTAGTTGTTTGGCATTGTGTTCCTGCAGGGCATTCGCTTTTCAGTGTACACATCTATAAATGAATGTGTGTATGTATGTATGCGTAATGCGCCTTTATCCCCGATAGCGATCTCTTTGCGTGGGTGTGCGTGAAAGGGCCAAATTACTTGCAAAGCTGCTTAACCCTTTGCAGCACGGTGGGAAGACGTATATCCCACCTAGAATACTACCACTTATCTTGAAAAGTTTTTAACAGATTGATACAAAAATTGGTGTCCAGGGGTTTTCGGGGTCGCTGATCACGAATTTATTATCAGATTACCAAAATTCAAAATGGCGGATCCAATATGGCGGACCGAATTAGTGAAACTTATTCACATCTGTATGAAAATTGGTATACGGAGGTTTTCGAGGTTGCTGATTACGAATTTGATATCAGATTACCGAAATTCAAAATGGCGGATCCAATATGGCGGACCGGATTAGTGAAACTTATTCACATCTGTATGAAAATTGGTATACGGAGGTTTTCTGTTTTTTCACTAATTCTGTCGGCCATATTGGATCCGCTATTTTGAATTTCGGTAATCTGATATCAAATTCGTAATCAGCAACCTCGAAAACCTCCGTATACCAATTTTCATACAGATGTGAATAAGTTTCACTAATTCGGTCCGCCATATTGGATCCGCCATTTTGAATTTTGGTAATCTGATAATAAATTCGTGATCAGCGACCCCGAAAACCCCCAGGGCGACTATTTTCATTGAAAAAAAGTTATCTGAAAAATGTATGCTTCAAAGGGTTAAAGGCATCGCAGCGCAAAAACGCACATCAGCCCAGCCACAAACATAGGCACGCACACACTCAAACTTGAAATAGACACCCGCACATTACCGCCAGACAAAGGCGGCATTTTTGATATATTAACTGAAAATTGCCACATGGATCACTTTTTCCTGCCTTCAGTTAGCCGAATCGCTTTTTTGCCACCTTGCCACTGCTTTGGCCCATCGAGGCCGGTTGCAGTTAGATCTAAGTATATCCGTATTAAGCTCTGTGCGAGTATGTGTGTGTGCGTGTGTTATTTGCGTTGGATGTGTGCGCTTGCAGGTATTTAAAAGTAATTAATTGCGTAAATTACGGTGCATTACGTTGGCCTCGGATTTCATTCAATTGATTTATGTCGCGGTGTGCACTTCATTTTTCACAAACAATTTTATTTTATGTTTTTTTTTTGGTAATTTATGCCAAATGAGGGTTGAAGAGATTTCCAAATTTAATGAATGGGGCAAAAATGTTCAAAAATGTGTGTGAGGAGATTTTTTTATGTGGTTGATTTTAAAAACTCTCAAATAAGGAGAGTAATTAGCATTTTAATGAAGTGAAAATGAGAGGTTTTATGTATGAAAATAACGCTACGTTGTTTGACAAGTCGTGTATGCGGTGCGTGGAACGACGTGGAAGCTGGACGCAGGTGTAATGAGGAATGTTTAGTAGAGAATACAGATTTGATAGATTAGCGAGTAGCGCGCTGGTTGGGGCTGGTTAAACACTCGTCTACTCTTAACGCTATCCACATGAAGTACATGAAACTTAAAAAAACGCAGAAGTGCACTCTTGGCGATGGCAAAACTGCCAAATGTGAAAAAAGCAGTCATTAGGATTGGCGTTAAATTGTACTGTTGAAGCATAACAAGGACACTTTATTAAATTCGTTTATATAAGTTTCGTGGCTTATGTGATTTATGTATACTTTTGGATGTCGAAGACACATGTGTCTTGCCAAAATGACTCTTACGAAGAATTAACAACTGAATCTATCTGACATCTTCTTCTTCTAAAAGTGATCCATAAACTTTAAGAATCTTGATGACAAGGGACGCCTGATTGCAACTTGCAAGATTCGAGATAAAAAGGAAACTTTATGATTACGTTCATACAAGTTTTGTCGAGGAGACCTTAAACTAACTCTGGTCTCAGTGAAATATGCCCTTTTTAAATCAATCAAACCTTAAAGAAAATATTGCAGAAGCTTTCGGGACAGTTGCGTCTTAACAAAATGACTTTCAGGGAGGAACTGTAATCTTATTTGCTGGACATTGTTTGCTTCAAAAGAGCGAAAGATTGGCTAAAAGATATCCAGAGTCTTTAGGAATCTTGATGACAAGTGCTGTCAGATTGAAGGCGAACGAATGATTAAATGAGTGTTTTGGTTTCGTTGAGAAAACCTTTAGATATTTTAGAAGCTTTTGGGTGTTTCAGGTAGCAGCGCCTTCATAAAATGACTCTAACGTAGGAACTGGACCTCCTGTTGGCGGGCTTCCTTTGCTTTAAAAGAGCGAAAGATTATCTAAAAAGATTCTGAGTCTTTGGGAAACTTGAATCAAATTGAAGGGACTAAGAGCAGTCAATTCTGGGGCTTGCCAGATCTACTTCAGGTAGCCTAAACATTTTATTGTCAAAGAAGCAGACCAATGCTGATTGAATATTAAACATTAAATTTTAAATATTAAATACTAAATATTAAATATTAAATATTAAATATTAAATATTAAATATTAAATATTAAATATTAAATATTAAATATTAAATATTAAATATTAAATATTAAATATTAAATATTAAATATTAAATATTAAATATTAAATATTAAATATTAAATATTAAATATTAAATATTAAATATTAAATATTAAATATTAAATATTAAATATTAAATATTAAATATTAAATATTAAATATTAAATATTAAATATTAAATATTAAATATTAAATATTAAATATTAAATATTAAATATTAAATATTAAATATTAAATATTAAATATTAAATATTAAATATTAAATATTAAATATTAAATATTAAATATTAAATATTAAATATTAAATATTAAATATTAAATATTAAATATTAAATATTAAATATTAAATATTAAATATTAAATATTAAATATTAAATATTAAATATTAAATATTAAATATTAAATATTAAATATTAAATATTAAATATTAAATATTAAATATTAAATATTAAATATTAAATATTAAATATTAAATATTAAATATTAAATATTAAATATTAAATATTAAATATTAAATATTTATTTTTTATTATTATTTATTATATTTTTTTTCAGCTTATTTTCTTTTCAAGAAAAATATTATATACAAAAATATATATATAAAACTACATAAATATAAAACAGTATACATATTAAATTTATTCGAATTCTTAAAGCCATGCCCCAAATTATGTTTGTATCTGTTTGTATCCACTTAGAGAAAAGAAGCCAAAACATTATGCAAAAAATTCCACTCAATGAACGCAATTGTGAGCTATGTAATTATGTTAATTATATTAAAGTACAAATACGAAAAATGTTGCATAGTTTTAGGCATGGGCGCATACATAAAATGAAATTAGAAAAACATTGAATACGCATGCTTCATTATTGGTTTGAATACAAATGCAGCAAACAAAACGCAACAGTAACAACTAAATTAATTAACATTATTGAAAAAAATTATATATGTTCGTATATATTGTAGCCTTAAGCCAACAAATAAACAGATATATGGGCGCTTCAGTGCTCATACAATAGTAACAAAAACAACAACAACTAGCTAACAAACAAACTAATATGTTAAACATTAGCGCTTGCAACTACGCAGCTATTGTATTGTACTATAATGCCTAAAACTATGCAATGAAAATTAAATATTTATTGAATTTTACAACAATACAAAGGGCAATTGAGCACACAAGTGGTAAAGCTTCCGAAAACTGGTAGGTAGAGCAAATAATTTGCCCTGAACAAAGCACCGATTGGGCATTCAAACGCTTTAAAAATGCGCCCAAAAGCATGCATTAAAAACTAATTTCAATTGCATATGTAAATGATATTTGCATCGAAGCCCACTAACTTGTCAATTTATATGAAACTTTCATTCGCTGCCCGACTGAGTCTTTCACACACACAATCCTGTTGATGAATGGCAAATATTCACAAAAGGAAAGAAACCACACGTGCAGTAAATTAATTTTGCAGCTTCATTGGCAATAAAAGCTCATTAGGCATTCGACGTTGTATGGCGAGCACATACACAATCACGCATAAATACATACATACATACACATGTATACAATTAGCGCATAGAACTTTGTGCAAATATGTGATATCTATGCGCCTAATTGTATGCCACAATAGAACTACGTTAGCACAAAAGCAACTGACTGGCCGCAAATAAAGTATTTATGCCCACTGCGTTTCTTTTTCACGTATTCATCTCACTCTTTGTGTTTATTTATGCGTTCGCATGAATTATGAGCTGATTAATTTCGCGATTTCCCATCATCCTAAACCCATTTCGCTGGCACTTCAGCACAGTTGGTAATTAATTTATGTGCCACTTGCCATCATACAGCGGTCGCAATGCCTTCTCTTTCTATTGAATGTCGCTGTGTGTTCCACTTGTTTTGTTGCCACTTTGTTTTGCTGGCGCCCCTTAAAGCAATCGAACGAGCGATGATGTGAGTTGGTGGGCGGAAATTGTATAAAGTCCTTGATGGCGTTGCTTTCACTCTTCAGAGCTTACTGTGTGTTCGATGTGGAAGTACATGTGTGGTATACAAATACAAACATATTTACAAACATAGAGTGGCGCACACAAGGGGGTTTGGAGGTGCAACACCCCCAAACATAAAAAATTTTGGTATAAAATATGGTTTCAAATGGTATGCGGCTTAAAAGTTGCACGCAAACCCTCCCTTCGCCACCAAAATGAAATTCTGTGTGTGCCACTGCATACTTTTATACTTACGTACATACAGTGGCGCTCACAGAATTTCATTTTGGGGGGATTACGTATGCAACTTTTTGTTCAGTTTAGTTGAATCCATATTTGTCATTGAAAATGTTTGCAGCTTAAAAATATTTCGGAGGGGTTTGAACCCCCTAAAAAAACCTCCTTGCGTGCGTCACTACTTTACATATATTCGCTTACACCAAAGCGGAAATTAATAAGAAAATAAATCATATCAAGTGCTTGAATTATTGCTGGCGTTCGCTTTGCCATGTGACGGAAATGTTGTTGTAAATTATTGTTGGCATTCAGCGGTCGAAATTTACCACTTTGCAAACGCACAAGGACCCACTAAACTGTGCTGTAAAAAATTTATAATTCCAACTTAAAAAAAAAAATTGCGCAGAGCTTTAAATTTTCGTTTGCTTGCAATTGATTTGAATTTTTAAATTGCTGCCGGTTAGTTTGTTACTTAAAATTTACACAAAAGCGCAGTCGGATCATGACAGCAAAACAAAAAAACCTCCAACAATTTCAAGTAAAGCTGTAAATTCTACAACCACAACAAACAAAGTAACTTTCTAGTACAACAAAGCACAGTGTGAGCGCCCTTCAGTGCGTTGTCAACGTGCATCATTGCGTCAGTCGCGAGTTGTGGTTGTTGTTGCGTTCGTTTTATGGTTCCTAACAAGAAGTGAGGGGTTACGTTGCTGTGTTGTACATAATTGTTGTACATAACAGTTGTTGCTGGTGTCAGCAGTCATAAAAAAGTGGTCAAGCCAAAAAGCGTTTGTTACAAGTGCCTTCACTACTTTGCAGGACAACTTGTGGCCAGCGGAAAAAGCATCGCCGTTGATGGGCAGCGCAGCGTTTATTTGCGGACAGCATTTAAATGACTTTATTCTGCACTTTTGCTGATTCTCTTGTTGCACTACATTTTATTCGCTTTCAGTCTCTTTGGCTTATTGTTATTAACAATGCTTTTGTTGGCCGAAACACACTCGAGCACAATGGCGCAAAGGGCAGCAGCTTGTAAATATGCTAAGTTTTTTTGTGTTTCTTTTTATAGATTTAACACTATGCAACAGCAATTTTCATATGCGGCAGTAACGATATGGATTTGCAGAAAAAAAAGGCTGAACGTGGTTGGAAGTTCTTACTAGGTTTGTTCATAATTGCGCAAGGAGTGGTTAGAAAATTTGTGGTTTTTGTAATTTTTTTAGTAGTTCAGACATCATCATCATCATTTTTATTTTGTATATTTTTTTTATAGCTTTTAATTTAATTTTTATATATTTTTATATTTTATAAAATAATGTTTTCTTCATAATTTCATCCTCATCCATCATCAACGACCAATGGAACGTTCTGCCGGACTAAAGGATATCAGTCTGTGACAGAGGGCTCTGTGTCCTTTGCGGTCCAGAAATTCTTCGCTGATCTAGACAGAAGAGCAATTAAGAACATCAACGACCATTGGCACTTTCTGCTCGACTGAAGAATTTCTCACTCATTGTAGTCACAAATGAACCAAAAGAAAATTCTGCGTCTTGTGCAGTTCGCTTTTTAGGGAATTAGATGTTTGTGTCATTGAGGATTTTGTCAAATTTATTCAAAGTTCATGTTGGTTTAAACCACTACAGAACACTGAATAATGAAAAGTACTGCAACACTCTCTATCGGGCATCATAATGGGCTCTTGAGGCCTGTGACTGAACCAGTCCTGATGTCTGTTATCAACTTGTCTTATCCAATCTAACTCAACCTAACCTAAAATATTTTCATTGCAATTTTTCTGCATACGAGAAAGTCTTTATTCTCCTCATCTGATGAGACGAAATAAGGACAAATAGAAAAAAAAATAAATAAAATTCATACAGCAAAATATAAAGTTTTGGTCGCTCACTGTAGAGCAAATTGTGCCCCTTTTCAAGTGACAATGCACTAACAATTCAACTGAGTCATTCATATTGAGTCAAACCACTTTAAAATACCAAAAATTACAAAACATATGCTTGCACATATTTTTTTTTTAATTCAAAACTTTTCAAATTCAAAAAACGATCTAAGACCAAAAATTTCTTATCGAAAGAACGTGTCTGTCCATTGACTTTGCATTGCAAAAAAGCCGTTGTTATTATCTACTCGCATTTGCCCGCACGCCAAGTATCCTTTTTTTGCAATTGTCCACATTCACTTGAAATGTGCATTTTTCCACTGGTTTTTGCTCTTTTGTTCTTTGCATTTTCATCACTACTACTTTTTTGTTTGCATACTTTGTAGTCTAATTGAATTTGTGCTTTTGTTATTTGCTGGCAAGTTTTTTGTTGCCATTTTTTTTCGTTATGCTTTTTGTTCCTTATTGATTGTGCACAAATTGCTAGCAAGAATTTTGCACGTCGCATTGTCGCATGGAAAATTTGCAATTGTTAAATTTTATCATTTCTTGTATTCTGCTTGGCTGTTTTTTTGTATTCTTATTGTACTAGATTTGTGATGGTTCAATGAATTTCTTTGTTATGTGCTGTGGGCAGTTTGTATGAATGTGCAAGAAATGCTATGCTTGTTGTCTGCTGAATGTAATAAAAATGCGGGCATAATAGTTGAGCGACGCGATGCTAAGAGGGCAAGAGACACGAGAGTGAGTACGAAGGCGCTGACGACTAAGAGTTGATAAAAACTTATGTCAGTGAGATGTAGAAAAGAACAGTGGTAACCGTTGCGTTATTTGCAGCCTCAAAGGTTCGTGTTGACTGTGAGTACGCCAAACCAATCAGCATTGTAAGATTGCAGCCTTAGGGGGAATTGTGCGTTAAATTGGTGCACGAACAGCGAGTGCCGGTTGTTGTTGTGGCGGCTCATAATAATTTGTCAAAAGGCATCTTGGTTGCTTTTGGCATTCATACAATGCCAAAAGTGTATAACTTATGTAAGTAATATCGACATACATAGGTACTCGTATGTGTATTTCTTACCCAGGAAAACATGCGGTGGTTAGGGATTGAAGTTGTTGCTGAACTCGCAAAAATACAAAAAATATAAGGGAGAGGGCTGGGGTGTGAACCGGGTTTTGTTTTTTGGCTCTAACTTTTCACAGAATAAAGATATCGAAAAAGCGAAGATACCGTTGGAAAGGTGAATATATAACGCAACTTTGTTATGAAGACAGATTACCGTTTTGATTGAAATTTAACTCTCTACGTCCAATTTTCTGAGAACGTGATTTTTCGCTTTTTCAAAAAAGTGGCTGGGTTGTGAACCATCTGGAAAATCCCTATTAAAGTCGGAAAATACGAAGAAAACACCCATAATTTTTAAGTACATTGAGAATTTATTTAATCAGGAAGCCTCAAGAGGTGAAAAAAAGTTATAATGACGCCTCTTAGGCCAAAAAATCGCAATGAATGAAACTGCTCAATTTTTTAAATTTTCATCCTAATCTGTGTCGGAATGTTTGCATGTGAAATACGAACGTGTTCTCGTATTGGCTCACTTCAAGTGAACACAACGAAATCGAGTTAAATTATATAAAATGACTTTATTTTAATATATCCGTCCATATTTGACAGTGTTAGAACAAATGTAGTACGAAAAACAGGTGGTTCATAACCCAGCCACCTCAGTGGTTCACAGCCCAACCACGATGCCATTTTGGAAACTTTAAAATAAACGACACTTCCAATCATAATTCGACATAAACAAATATTGCATCGTAAAATAGAATCAAAACACTAAATAAACATGTATTACACAGACTTTTTGCAATAAGCTCAGTCTCGTGGATAGCACTTTAAAAAAAGCAAAAAAGTTTTCGCAGTCGATTTTCAAACACGATGTCTGTAGCTGCCACAAGCAATACGTGTTCGTACTTCGGTGTAACCACAAAAGCAGAGTCATATCATAAGACAAAATTGACAGTTGAAAGATTGGTGATATGTCAATTAGGGAAAGAAAAAACGGCAATGGTTCACACCCCAGCCTGGTTCACAACCCAGCCCTCTCCCTTGTAAAATTGTTTATACACAATTTTTTAAACGCTTTCTTAAAGATTTTATATTAAAATTGTATTCAAAATTTGAAACGAAACATTATTTGACTGGATAATTAAAATATAAGAAATATAAAAAATAAATAAGAAATTAGAAAATATTAATATGTATATATAAAATTTTTTTAAATCATTTTATGCTTCAGCAAGGATTTTTTTTAACATTTATTTGTAAAAATTTGTAAAAAAATGTATTTGATTGGAGACTTTTTATGTACGAAATTTTGGGCACTTCAAGATGATTCATACAAACATAACCCTCAACCAAGTATTAAGTAAGTCAGAAAGTAAGAAATTTGAGTCCCTTTTCAAGTGACAATGCTCTGACAATTCAATTGTCAATAGTGACAAATTAAAAAAAACAGAATTAAAAAAGCATATTGAGTCTTTTTTTTTTTTTTTTTTTCCTTTGTCGGAACGATCTAGCAAGCGCAGCACTCAGACAATTATACGTCCATTGTACTACGACTTGTTGTTCCCTGTTAATGTGCTTTAAATCTACCCGATTTCCGAAGAAACCTTGATAGATCCTGGGGTGCCAAGGAGCCAAGGTGGTCGCTTCTTAGCACATCAGTGCCAAACGTCTCAAACCTGATACGAGCGAACGCGGGGCAGAGACACAGGAAGTGTTCCGCCGTCTCAACGTCCTCCCCACAGGCAGGACATAGGGCACTGTCAGATATGCCTACCATTTCCATGTGCTTCGCCCATAGGAAATGGCCCGTCATTAACCCGACCATCTGCCTGCAGTCTCTTCTGCCTAGTGACAAGAGAAACTGTGAGCATTTGTCGGATATGGCGGGAAGCATAAGTTTCGTCCACCTGCAGCCGCTCTCAGCCTGCCATGCTCGCTCCTGGGTCATAGTGACCCATTCGTTAACTGTGGCTTTGATGGCTGCGGATGGGAGTGGCAGAACAGGCTCAGGGCCGACAAAATCAGCCTCAGAGCCCATTCTAGCTAGGGAATCCGAGGTCTCGTTACCCACAATTCCTGCGTGTCCCGGGACCCAGGTGAGCATCAGGCTATTGTATTTTCCAACATAATTAAGCCTGGATTTGCAGGACCTGACTAGCATAGAGGTGGTTGGAGGGCTGTCCAAGGCCATAAGCGCAGCTTTGCTGTCGCTACAGACACAGATAGACCTGCCTTTCCACTTACTCTCTACGACAAAGTTCATCGCCTCAAGTATCGCATGCACCTCCGCCTGAAACACAGATGCGTGCGAGCCTAGGGCAAAGAACCGTCTAGTCCCCGTGGATTCCACGAAGACCCCAGAGCCAGAACCATCTTCCGTTCTGGAGCCGTCCGTGAATATACGGAAACAGTGTTTACCGGGCTCATCCTCAGGATACGACCAAGAGTGAGCCTCAGGCAGCAACACCATGTACCGCTTTTTTAATATGCCAGTTGTAGGCATGGAGTCGAGGGGCATGGACATGACTGTGAGGTCAATGTCGGTGCCAGCACAATTATGCAGTGCCGGACAAGCGCCATACCACTGGCCACTGTGTTTTAGTCTTCGGATGGCCTTTAGGGCCTCTCCTTGGATGAAAACATCAAGTGGAGGAAGGCTCACCAGGGCATCTAGCGATGGGCCAGAAGTAGTTGGAAAGGCTCCAGTACAACATATGGCCACAGTGCGCTGCAGTCTGGACAAGGTTCTCTTGACCCCTGCAAGAGAGAGTCTGCTCATCCAGACTACCGATGCGTAGGAGATGATGGGTCTTATCATAGCTTTGTAGATCCAGAGGATCTTGCTAGGGGAAAGACCCCACGTTTTCCCAAATACACCTCTGCATTGCCAGAAAGCCGACAGTGCTTTCGATGTCTTTAGTTCTACGTGAGATTTCCATAGGAGTTTATCATCTAGGATGACTCCCAGATATTTAATCTCCTTGGATAGCTGGATAGTGACCCCCTTGAGTGTGGGCAGAACGACTCTATCAAGCTTCCTCCTCCTGGTAAAGAGAACCATACCAGTTTTGGCGGGATTAGCAGATAGCCCGTTCGCATTACACCAGGTGTCAATCATATCCAGAGTTTTCTGCACCTTTCTGCAGATGTGCATAAGGGAGGGGCCGGTTACGAGACAGGCCACATCGTCCGCGTATGCTTGTGCGTAGACTCCAGAGTCATTCAGAGTGATGAGCAGGGGATCAATCACCATGCACCAGAGCAATGGAGACAGCACCCCACCTTGAGGGCAGCCTCTATTTACACCGGATGACACCAGTAGATCGTCCTCTGCCCGCACCGTCATGATTCTTTGGGCTAGCATTGAACGTATCCAATTTACCAAAGCCCGGTCTACGCCGTGTCGGCTAGCAGCGTTACACATACTGTCAAAAGTCGCATTGTCAAAAGCGCCCTCTATATCCACAAAGATTCCCACCGCGTAGTCCTTCCTGTCGATGGCTCGCTCTATCCTACCAACCAGATTTTGCAGAGCCGACTCGCAGGATTTCCCACTTTGGTAGGCATGCTGAAATGGAGACAGAGGATGCATCTTAAGCGACTCCTTACGTATCCGTAACTCCACCAGCCGTTCGAGACTTTTTAGCATAAAAGAAGTCATGCTAATAGGTCTAAAGCTCTTGGGGCTAGTGTAGTCGTCCTTTCCGACTTTCGGAATGAACGCGACTCTCACCATCCTCCAAGGGCGTGGTATATAGGCCAGTGCCAGGCATGCCGTGAAGATTTTCTTCAGTGCCATGACTACTGACTCTATACCTTCCCTCAACACGATAGGATAAATGCCATCAGGACCGGGCGATTTGAAGTTGTCAAAGGACTTGATGGCAAATCGAATGCCAGCTTCATTCGCCACAGTTCTGGCGACGTACCAGTCATGTCGAGAGGGTGTGATTGCCCTAACAGTAGTTCCATCCAGGGACGAATGCTGCTGGGCAACAGTGACCTGATTTCCTGGAAAGTGAGACTCCATCAGTAGACTGAGTGTCTCACTTTTCCTTTCCGTGTAGGAGCCATCAGGTTTCCTAAGCGACCCCAGCTTCGCGGTTTGGTCCTTTTTCAGAACTTTTACCAGCCTAGCTGTGTCGCTCAAGGATTCAATGCCACTACAGAAATCTCTAAAAGAGGCCTTCTTCGAACTTCGAATAAGCCTCTTGTAGTTCTTCTGAGTGCATCGGTAGCGTTCCCAGTCCTCGTCAAGATTCGTCTTGAGGGCCCGGTTGAGAAGTTTTCTAGACTCACGCCTTAGCGACTGAAGCTCCCTATTCCACCACGGAACAGGGGTCCGGCCAAGGGGAGGTCTAGTTGGGCAGGCTAGCTCGAAGCTTGATGTTAGGGCAGTATTGAGATGCTCAACAGCCGCCTCAATACACCGCTCCTTACGAATTTTCGGTGGCGTCGCGTATTTATTCCGCAATGCCTCCCGAAATTTCGGCCAGTCTGCGTTTTTCGGGTTCCTAGAGGGCAATGGCATTTGTGCCTCCTCGCCGCACTGAAACTCGATATACCTGTGGTCCGAACACGATTCTTCGTTGAGGACTCTCCAGTTGTTGATTGACCACCCCAGTCTAGTATTAGATAGAGTGATGTCAATCACCTCCTGCCTTCTTGTAGTCACAAACGTAGGCTGATTGCCAGTGTTGTGAATATTCAGGCCGGAGGATGCAATATACCCGAACAGCCGAGAGCCTCGGTTGTTGCATTTGCTGCTGCCCCAAATTGTGTGCTGGGCATTAGCATCGCAACATAAAATGAGACCGAGATTGCGCTGCTCACAAAACCTCACGAGACTAGCGACCTTCCCAGGTGGTGGCGCTTCCAGTGCATCGTAAGGAAAGTACCCAGACGCAATCACGAACCTTGACCATCCGTGCATACCCTTGAAGCTCACCTCAGCAGCAACCAGGTCCTGACAGCAGAAAAGGTCAAGACTAGTCACCGTAAGATGAGATGATACTATAAGACAGGTTCTAGGTCTAGTCGAATTCCTATCATACAGTACAGTGGCCCCTTTCAACGACTCAAGGCCACAGACCCGGCCCCTAAAGACCCAGGGCTCTTGAATTGTTGTTATGTGGGGTAGTGTGTGCAGCTGGGAGAGCCGACTACTTAAAAGTGCAGTAGCGGCTTTGGAATGCTGCAAGTTGATCTGCGTTACCGACAGAGGCCGATAACTACAAGAACTGTCTGAGCCCCCTATTTGGGATAGACATAAAAACTGACAGTCCCAAAGAAGAGACTGAGACAGTTCCCGTACCGGGAGCCCAGGACATCAGCAGAGGCTTCATCGATTCTCACCACAAGAGAAGCACCTTCCTTACCTTCCCGGTTGGTACTCTTGCGGTGGTGGAGAACACGCCAAAGCCTAGTGTCGATGCCTGGGTTCTGGGCACGCAGACAGGAGAGCACATCCGCTGTGGACAGGTCAGGGTCCGGTATCCAGCAGATGGCTTTCCTGAGGGACTCGACCTCGCCTTCGTAGACCGCGAAGCGAGTAGTCCCCTTAGGAGGCAACTTATTGACTGCGTTCCTGATCCAGTCAAAGTTGGCCTGAGACGCACACGACACCAATATAGTGCCGTCTTTTGTCTCATAGCCCTTCGCATTGGCCTCAGGACCGGAGGCAATAACCCGACGCATCAGTTGGCTTTTGCAGAAGTCGAGTTCTGCATCAGTTAACCTGTGGTCAGGGCCCCTTTTCCCAATCACTGCCATCGGCCGCGGGCCGGCAGCCTTCTCGCGGTACGATGGCTTGGCCGCACCTTTGGAAGTGCTTGGGCGAAGATCCAGCTCGCCGCCCTCCGCTGACGAAGGTTTCGCCGGGCAGGCAGACGTGCTGGGTCGGAGGCCTTGGACATTCCGCGGCTTACTGGCAACACACTTCTCCGCCGCTTTGGCTACTGCCGGGGTTACGCTCGTGCCTTTGGGGGCCGTGGCGCACCTGACGACAGCAGTTGCAGGGCAGGTAGGTGTGCTGTTTTCGGCTGCAGTCTTCATCCGCTTGCCTCGCGAGCCGGACGATTTGGAGACCTCCGTGATCTCCGCCGGACCAGTGGCTTCGGTGGGTGTTACCTCAGCCGACCTGGGTCTTTTGGAGGACACGGGTTCCGGAGGGTCGGCCGTGTCGCCTGCCTTTTCAAGCCGGCGCATAGCCATCCGCTTCCTTCTGATCCTCCTCGCCTTGCTCCTTTTTTTTGATTCCTTAGAACCACTGGGAGGTCGTTCAGCCACCGTGGCAGCTTCCCGACGCAGGCCCTCTGGCTCCTTGGAATCATCCGTCTCCGAAGAAGAGGAGATCGTGGTAACGACCCCGCTTTCCTCCAGGATGCGCTCCCGCCGGTAAAGGCGGGAGACTTGAGCAATGGTTGGGGCCTCCAGAATCCTTGCCCCTGCCGCCGAAGCGGGTGGATTGCCACCTATGTGGATTCCACCTGGAGTAGTATCCATTTCGTTTTCCATTGCCAAAGAACGGTTTTAGTTCGGGACTCCTCCCTAGCCAGTTTGGTCCGCGGATGGTACCCATACCCTATACCATCATTGTGGCGGACGCAACAGACATGACTCCTGTCCCTCCAAGGGTACCGAAGTGACGTCGTTTGTCCACCAAGGGCCCCCTATCCGCCACCTAGGGACGCGTCCGATGGGAGATCAGGCAACTCCACACGGGTGGATTTTAGTCGCCTCTTACGACAGGCATGCCTTACCACGGGCATATTCTCGGACCCTGACCGTAGGTTGAGTCAAACAGCTTTTAATTGTCAAAAATTACAAAGCATATGGTTGCACAAATTTTTTTTTGAGAAATTCAAAACCCAAAATCAGTCGTAGCACAAAAATTTCTTATAGAAAGAATGTGTCATGCCATTGACTTTGCATTGCAAAAACAACTTTGTTATTATCTACTCGCATTTGCCCGCACGCCAAGTATCCTTTTTTTGCAATTGTCCAAATTCACCGGAAATTTGCATTTTTCCACTAGTTTGTGCGTTAAGTTAAGCTAACTATGGATTAAGTAAGGAAGTCAGTAAGAAAGTATGTAAGTAAGTAAGTAAGTAAGTAAGTAAGTTAAGGTATGTAAGTAAATAATAAGTAAATACATAACTAAGTTCAGTAGTGATAAGTAAAATCTCCACTATGCCCCAACATTTCATCAGAAGTTCGTTAATCTCCCAGTACTCTTTTTTTTTCAATGTGTAACGTATCCATTGGCTTACTGGGTATACGCAAACTCATTTGTTGCCATTTTCTATACCCATTTGAATCCCTACATGTATTTTTGTTTGTGTTCCATTGCATTGATTCCACCATTTCGGTTGTGGTCCTTTTCACATTTCTCCTGCATCATTGCTTGCAATATTATTATCGTTATTATTGAGCCATTGAAGCCATTATTAAAAGTGTCACATGTATTTCCTGTCAGCAATAATCTCAATTGCCTTCGATAATATCGAATGTGGCTGGCCATATGCCACACTGAGCAATGGCTTTCCTTTCAATAGCTTTTGCGATCAACCGAGTAGCCATATATCCTTTTTTGTTGCTGCTCTCACAATGACTTGCTTCGTTTTTCCGCAGCATATTCATGTTTATGCTTCAACTATTTACATCATAGTGAAAGGAATTGCTACCACAAAAACAAGAAATTCATAAAATATAATAAATTTTGGCATGCTTCAGGCGACCCTTGGACCATTAGATGCCATGGAAAGCGCTCGCTGAACGCAGGTTTCACTGCAACCGGCACCAGTGGCGGTGTTTTATGTGCTGTGCGCGCTCATAATTAAAAGCGCATTAATGACTAATATCTCACCGTAATACCGCGCACACCCCAACACACACACACACACACACACACACACAACACTTGTAGCTGCTTTGATCTCTGATCCTTTGGGTATAGTGCAGCGTACGCGTAGAAATTTTGGTTTTAGTAAATTATGAAAATTACTGCAACTCGTGACGGGCAACGGGCAGAAAGCGCAAGAAACTGCCAGTCGCCACAGTGGGCCGCGACGATGGCGCCGCTGTGCGTGCTCAGCGCTTCAAGTTGTAGCTTAGTTTTTCGTACGCTTCGGCCGTCTCATTTGTTGCTCGTCCTGTTGGCGTTAAGTCGTCTAGGTAGCTGTTTATGCTGAGCGAGTGCTCTGTGCTACTTTTAATGTTGTTCTTGTTGTTGTTGTCAGTTTGCAGTTTGCCTGAAAATAATCCGTGCCGCGCATGTTGGCGAATGAAAAAGGAAGAAAGGAATACGTGCGAAAAATTAGTTAAGCCTCAAGTTGCTTTTAAGCATCAACGCCCAGCCAACCAACCAGCCAACCAACCAAGTTAGTCAGTTAGTCAATCAGTCAAGCGACGCATTTTCAGTTTGTGCAGAGTCACGAAGCAAATTATGCAGCATTAAGTGTAATGAACTTTGTGGTATGTGGGTCTGAGTTTTGTTGTTGTTGTTGTTGTAGTAGTTTGTATTAACATCGAACGAGTTGATTTTGAAAACGTTAATTTTTAATTGAATATTTAATAAGAAAATTATTTAAATGAATTTTAAAGTAACTAAACATAAACAGGGTGATTTGCTTCGGTCAATCTAAGGACAGAACAATAAAAGGTGGTTTGAGCTGGTAAGAGTTGAACATTCGGGTTTCATTTAAAATTAAATTATTATTAAAAGTTGTTAAAAAAATTATAAAGGTGCAAAAAAGTTATCACCTTATCGACAGATGCTATAACTTTTGCAAATGGTTGAAAAATTAAATTTTGCTTTGACATTCATTCATTCATTCATGTATTTATTTATCCATTCATTTACTCATTCATTTATTCAATTATTCATTCATTCATCAATTCATCCATTTATTCATTTATTCATTCATTCAATCATTCATTCAGTCATTTACTCAATCATTCGTTCATTAATTAATTAATTAATTAATTCATTCAATCATTCATTCATGCATTCAGTTATTCATTTCTTCATTCATTCATTCATGCATTCATTCATTTAAATTTTGCTTTGACATTCATGCATTCATGTATTTATTTATCCATTCATTTAATCATTCATTTATTCAAATATTCTTTCATTTATTAATTCATCCATTCATTCATATTTTCGTTCATTCAATCATTCGTTCAGTCATTTATTTAATCGTTCGTTCATTAATTAATTCATTAATTAATTAATTCATTCATTCATTCAATCATTCATTCATTCATTCATTCATTTAAATTTTGCTTTGACATTCATTCATTCATTCATGTATTTATTTATCCATTCATTTAATCAATCAATCATTCATTCATTCATTCATTCATGCATTCAGTCATTCAGTCATTAATTTCTTCATTCATTCATTCATGCATTCAATCATTCATTTATTCATTCATTCATTCATTTATTCATTCATTCATTCATTTATTCATTCATTCATAAATAAATTAGAGCCAATCATGTACTCATTAATTTATTCCTTATTCATTACTTATTCATTCATTCATTTATTCGTTTATCCATGTATTCATTTATTCATTTATTCATATATTCATTCAATCATTCAATCATTCATTCATTCAGTCATTAATTTCTTCATTCATTCAATCATTAATTTATTCATTCATTCATTCATTCAATCTATCATTTATTCATTTATTCATTTATTCATTTATTCATTTATTCATTTACTCATTTATTCATTTATTCATTTATTCATTTATTCATTTATTCATTTATTCATTTATTCATTTATTCATTTATTCATTTATTCATTTATTCATTTATTCATTTATTCATTTATTCATTTATTCATTTATTCATTTATTCATTTATTCATTTATTCATTCATTCATTCATTCAATCTATCATTTATTCATTTATTCATTTATTCATTCATTCATTCATTATTCACTAATTTATTCTTTCTTTCATTCATTGATCATTGATTCATTGATTGATTGATTCATTCATTTATACATTTATTCATGTATTCATTCATTCAATCATTCTTTCATTCATTCATTCATTATTCATTCATTCATGCAGTCATTCATGTATTTATTCATTGATTCATTTATTCATTCATTCATAAATAAATTAGAGCCAAGAAATACTGGGTCACAACTTTTGCATCACACTGTACAAAAATTATACTAAACTATATTGTTGGGTGGCAACTTTTACGTCATCCTGTATCAAAATTCTATTATTTTTGCCATATAAAGTCTTCAAATGGATGAATACAAACCATGTCAATCTATCTTTTTACTAGTGTACAAGCGAAAGTAGATTTTTGGCCGAAACCGAAGCAGAATATTCGGCAAAAATAAAATATTCAGCAGAAGGCCGAAGCTGAAGCAAACGCAAATTCTTTTAAGGAAAGAAAATGATAAAATTTAGCCATCCTTGTTTTATTATTATAATTTATTTGTTCGACTTAAAAACTAATGAAAGAGTAAAAGAGTGTAAGTCAGTTTCTTACAAAAAATATTTAACAATTCAACTGAATAAGTAGCTGCTTAGATAATGAGCTGCTTGATCACAATCTTGATGTCCGAAATATCGATGAAACCCACTATTTGATAAAATACTTCGAATTAAATTGATTTGGATTACAAGCCAAAAATTTCAAATTGACCAAACACCGAAGCCAAAAACAAATATTCGGTCAGTCACTACTGTTTACCAATATTTACTTTAACTTATTTAACAGAAAAGTCACTCACATATTTACTCTACTTTTTTATAGCTTTTGACACCTTTTATGATTTATTTTCGTCTCTTCTTTATTTTAGCACTTTCCTCTTGAGACTCCCTTCAGTCTCGACCTAATTTCTACATCCAGCGTGCTACCCATTTCCTATTTTTGCCCAGCCGCACCAACTTTCCAACTTGTCTGGTTTTTTCATGTCAACAACATAGACGTTGTTGTTTTCGTTATTGTTGTTGTTGTCATGGTCGGTTACTTTACTTTGATTTATGCGAAATTATTAAGTCAAAGCACGCAACTGCAGCGACTCGACGAGATACACAGGTCACCTAACCATGTCTCGTCCTATTTATGTTGTCACGTCACTGCGTCACGTGATCTGTTTTCAACTATTTTCTTTTCGGTTTGTATGCGCAAACTGTCACGCACAACGAGTTTTAGTTATGTGCAAAAGTAGAATTGGGAAAAGTCTTTGAAAATTATTTTGGGAATGTCAGTTGGCATTTGTCTTAATAATTTTTTGTATTTTTGTAATATAAAATTTAATTACTATTAATTAATATAATTAGTAAGATTTTAACTTGAATTATTTTTTTTATTTTGTTAATTAATTTAATTAAATTAATTTTTAATTTATATAAATAATTTATTATTTTATTTTATTTGATTTTATTTTATTTTATTTTATTTTATTTTATTTTATTTTATTTCATTTTATTTTATTTTATTTTATTTTATTTCATTTTATTTTATTTTATTTTATTTTATTTTATTTTATTTTATTTTATTTTATTTTATTTTATTTTATTTTATTTTATTTCATTTTATTTTATTTTATTTTATTTTATTTTATTTTATTTTATTTTATTTTATTTTATTTTATTTTATTTCACGATTTATTGAACTCCTTAAGGGTTAAATATTACATATCGGTTGTATAACAACAAGATACATAAAACTATTGCAGGTACATGGTATTATTATTTTA
Source organism: Melieria omissa (assembly GCA_963971225.1). Classification (NCBI taxonomy): domain Eukaryota; kingdom Metazoa; phylum Arthropoda; class Insecta; order Diptera; family Ulidiidae; genus Melieria; species Melieria omissa. The sequence continues at coordinate 77,575,416 of OZ020268.1, read as the reverse complement.
TTTTATTTTATTTTATTTTATTTTATTTTATTTTATTTTATTTTATTTTATTTTATTTTATTTTATTTTATTTTATTTTATTTTATTTTATTTTATTTTATTTTATTTTATTTTATTTTATTTTATTTTATTTTATTTTATTTTATTTTGTTTTGTTTTATTTTATTTTATTTTATTTTATTTTATTTTATTTTATTTTATTTCATTTTATTTTATTTTATTTTATTTTATTTTATTTTATTTTTTTTTATTTTATTTTATTTTATTTTATTTTATTTTATTTTATTTTATTTTATTTTATTTCATTTTATTTTATTTTATTTTATTTTATTTTATTTTATTTTATTTTATTTTATTTTATTTTATTTTATTTTATTTTATTTTATTTTATTTTATTTTATTTTATGTTATTTTATTTTATTTTATTTTATTTTATTTTATTTTATTTGATTTTATTTTTTTTATTTTATTTTATTATTTTCAATTTAAAATAAATTGCAGCCGCATTCATCATTCAGTTCCATGTAATCGGAAGTCTTTACCATTAAAAAAAATTATAAAAAAATACAAAGTGGAACACCAAATGACTGACAATAATTTGCAGCTTAGCTGCCCTTAGTCAACGCTAATGCGCCTGTAACTATGCAACATGATTGGCGGCACTCAAACAGCACTTCGACTAAGCGGCGTGCACCGCATAAAACAATGAGGTGGAGGCGTCTAATTGAGTGCAGCCGCATGCCAACCGAACTGCAAATGTCAACCAAAACTGTTGCAGCACAACTACAACAACAACAACAAACAAGCTGCAACTACTTGAATAATGCAGGCGAAAAACCGCTGTAACGGCGGCAAAATGCAAACAATAAAAACCAAAAACAATGTCCATACGAACGCTAGACGGAAGTGCGCGAATGCGTGTGTGGTTTTCAGCACTTTTTGGTTAGACGCACTTCAACATTAAATCAATTTTTTTCTACGTGAAATAAAAACTTGTTTTGCATTGAGTTACTGCCTTTTTTGTTGGTATTCAGTGATTTGCACTTTTCGCTGTTAAATTTGCGTGTGGCATAATTTTAGGCGCGCAATTCAAAATTAGAAGTGACTTTGCGGCAGCTGAACCAATAGCAAACGGACAGCCAACCCGGCGGAGGGCACTCATACTATTTTATATATGCATGTGTGTGTGAGTTGGGTTTGAGTGCGTGCATGTGTGTGTGTGTGTGAGTGCGGAAATGACAGCGCAGCACGGAAATAATTTTCGAATTTTCATACCTGCAAACGGAAATGACCCAACGAGTGGCACAGCGCTGACTACCAGTTGAACGGGTCCATTGCCATCGCTTATGTGACTGTCGGTGCAGCAGTCGTTGTGGTCGATGGCACACTTGTTGTTGGTGCAGTGCTGGCCACAGCACTCGAACTGGCTGCCAGTTGCAGTTGTAGTGCCGTTGGGTTTTTAATTTGAATTTTATTTTATGCATTTTTTTTTGCTGTTGTTATATTTCGATTTTTGCAATTTTCAGTTTTCTTTAGTGAATTTCAAATTCAAACGCTAATTTGTTTATGACCCAATAACCCTCTGCAATAGTAAATAGTTCAATATGCAAAACGGAAATTAATTTTTGAAAATTGTCAAAGTACAAAATTGCATTTTAATTTTGCAAAAAAAATATTCAATACACAGCAATAAATGGTAATTGTTTTTGGATATGTGTTGGTGTGTTGGTTTTTGTTTTGCTACATATGAACGGTGAATATATTGGAATATAATGGAAATAATCAATGAATTGCTACATTTTCACCATTTTCACTCTGATATTTGTTTAATAATTTATAATGTTATTCAGTGTTCATTCAAAGTATTCATTAAAGTAAGCAAGATTGATATTGAGGCCTTTGGAGGTATTTTTCTTTAACTCCTTCTATACATATGGAACTTTAAGAGCCAAAAAAGCTCAACAGGTGACCTTTATTTACTTTCTCCTTTATTAATAATTACCTCACGTTCTCCAACTATGAATGTACTTAAAACTGTCTATATTTAAAGTCGAGAGCAAAGTCTAAAGACTCTGGCCCTGTGATCTGACGTTAGTGAAACCAAAAAAATTTCGGGTTAGTAGACCATAGATCTGATACAAGAATCAAGTCGAGGAGATGGTTTTCCCATTTGATCTGACAACAGCCAAACTTGCCCGTATCAAAGTAGCTCAGATCTCCGATACAAGAACCAAGTTGACCCATTAATCTGACAACAATTTACCTACCGAAATTTCGATGTAGTAGACCAAGTTCCCGATAAAAGAACCAGTGAGAGTGTCTTGACTACATTACAGGTAGGAGAAGTTTTTATCAGATGGTTTGTATCTTTGATGAGTGTTGCGTCGTTTTCCTTTAGTTAATCTTGTACGGCTACAGGATAGGAAAAACTTATTCGAATGTGAAGGATAGAAATTTGTCACAAGCTAATGGTTTGGACTTTGTAATGTCCTAAAGATGGGAAATATTTAGAAGGAAGGAAATTTTGGACAACTGTGTTGTCAAATTTTTCTGCAGTGAGAATCGAACCCACTATTTCTGGCATGGAAGCCCAGTGCATTTATTCGTGGCTACCAAGGCGGTTTTCGGAATTTTTGCAAAAGTATTAAAGTATTAATTACATAAGTAAGTCTTATTTTTTTTACTAAAACAAATTTTCAAGCTTAAGGAATGTAAAATTTTATAATTTCTGTGGATAAAGCCCAGTAAGCGCAGCGACTTGAGGTTTCCTCTTAATTTTTCTTGAGCCAGTGTTGCCAGATCAGGAGATTTCCTCCTCGATCTAGGAGATTCTCGGTCTTTTCGGATAATTTTTAGGAGGAAGAATTATTTCGGAGAAATTTTAGGATATTTGAATGATGATACATTTGACATAATCAATGGCACTGAAGCCCTAAATAATCTAACTAATCTAATTTGTTTTAATTAAATTTTATGCTTCAAAGTGCATAATTTTTGCAATGAATGAAGAAGTTTACAAAAGCGAATTACATACCGAACTAATTTTTTTTATGGTGTTAAGGTGTAGTTAAGCTGAATCTGATTGAATAGAGAGACTACGACAGTAAAAAAATTTATATAAGGGGTACCGGTTAATTCGTGCGGTGTTTTTGGGCAAAATTGAAGCGTTTTTGTGAAAAAATGGTTACAGATTTAATATTCAAAGTACTGTCCATTACTAATTATAACTTTTTCCCATTTTTCTGGCAATTCGTATTCGTGAAAGATTCGGCCGGCTTTTCTGCTATCGACGAATCGATCCAATTTTTGACTTCTTCATAATTGGAGAAGTGCAAGTCAGCCAGGCCATGTTGCATTGATTGAAAGAGATAGTAATCGGATGGCGCAAGGTCTGGACTATACGGCGGGTGGGGTAGGATATCTCATTTCAGCGATTCATTGTCATGTTGCAAACTTACCTTGCCGTGCCTTTGTTCATATTCCAGCCGTTTTTCGCGCAGTGCTCGGCTCAAACGCATCAATTGTTGTCGGTAGACTTCCCCTGTGATGGTTTCATTCGGTTGCAACAGCTCATAATAGATCACACCCAGCTGGTCCCACCAAATACACAGCATAACCTTCAGGCCATGAATATTCTGAACGGCCGTCGATGATGATGCAAGGCCGGGGTATCCATGCGTTGCTCGACGTTTTGGCCAGTGACAATTCGATGCAAAAAACTTTTTCTTTTGTGCCGTTGAAGCAGTTGTTCACACGTGAAAACGTTGTTCGGCGATCGACGTCTCTTGGCTTCAATTCATACGGCACCCAATGGCCTACCTTCCGGATCATTCCCATTGCTTTTAGACGATAGGAAATGGTTTGTTAAGCGACACCAAGTGATTTTGCAAGTTCGACCAAGACCAAGATCCATCCCAAACGCAAGAAGTTTGGGATGGATCTTGGTCCAGCAATGTCTCCAATTCGTGATGTTCAAACTTTTTTGGCTGCCCGGGCCGTTCATCGTTCTCCAAGTCAAAATTGCCATTTTTAAACCATGCAAACCACTTCTGACACGTACGCTCAGCTGGAGCATGCACACCATACACTTCCACCAAAATACGATGACTTTCTTCATATTGGAGTAATGAAGAAGTACTACCCGCAAAAACACTTTATTCGACATTTTCAGAGTAAAAAAAGTATTGTTGTTTACGCTTCAGCTAAATGACACATACTGATTCTGAAACTATATGACAATAGCTTTCCAACACATATTTGGAAAGGTGAATCACTGTTCACAAAATTAAGTTACGCCATCTGTTAGGAAACCGCAGGAATTAACCGGCACCCCCTATTATTTTTATTTTTTTATGAGAAATTTAATTTCTTAGTTTATAATCACAAAAATTATGAAAACATTTTTAGGAGATTTTTTAAATTTTTGGGAGGAAATTTCATTTCTTTCAAGATTCAAGAGAAAATTTTTTCAGGTATCTGGCAACACTGCTTTGAGTCTATCCGATCTCGGGAGAAGACTGAGTGGATCCTGTGGTGGTGCAGACGGACAAAAAGTGATTCGTCGTTTTATCATCCTTCCCACAGTCAGAACATAGCACTTTGTGAAATACGTCCGTATGTCCTTTTCCATGTGATTTCCAACTGTCTGCAGTTCTTCCTGCAAAATGACAGAAGAAACTGCGAGCATTGGTCTGATTTGGCGGTAAGCTTATTAAAGTTTTGTCCATCCACATTCGCGCACAACCTGCCTTGGTCGCTCGTAAGTTGAAAGGACTCATTTGTTACAAGTGGCTTTGAAGGCTGCAGATGGGAGTGACTGAACAGGTTGAAGGCTTAGAAATGCAGCCTGAAAGGCCATTTTAGCTAAAGAGTCTAAATGTTCAAGGTTTGTTGAAGTCTTAATTGTTCTACAACAAGTCTTAAATTTTTTTAACTATTTCTACTCAAATTAAAACTTTTGTGACTAGAACCTGTAATCTGTAAGAACTCAGTCAGATTGATTGTTTTGATAAGTTTTTTTTTAATTATTTTAAAACAGTTGTATTATAGAAGTGAGTGTAATGAACAAAATTTAGCTTAATTCTTAAAAATACCAAATTCTTAAAATTTCTAACAAATTTTTCAAATTTTCCCTGTTTTGCAAATCTGCACAATTTGTCATTGATGCACATTGCACATTTCATTATTGCACAGTGACATTCCATCAATCTATTACAATTTGTATTGTTGGGTTTGACATGTGGTTAGGTACCGAGGTTACTTGTGTTCAAAACGCGGATCAATTCTTCCTTTTCCGCTGATCATCAACTCACGCAGACGTACCCAGGAGACAAAGAGCCACGTGAAAAAACTTATAAAATTTAAAGTGATGAGAAGTAAATTTAAAGTCAAAGCAATAAAGTGAAAGTTCTAATACAAATTTTAAAATTATAGACAAAAGGAAGATAACCATTATTCTCAACATTACACCACATTCTAAACATTTTGGATTTATCATCAAGGTACAAATTTCTTTTTCATCCATATCATAAAAGTTTTCAAGGCAAATCTTCTGCCAAATCGACTATCCCCCGTATTCATTTTTTTTAAATTACAGACCCTTCACATTAAGGTCTGGTCTAGATACAAATTTTATATTTGCATTTGTTCGCATACCTTTTCCCATAAGTTGGAGTCTCCATGATTCGGAACCCCTGGTGGCTCAGGCCAGCCAGAGAGGTCGCCATTCCCGGATAAACGTCAAAAACCCCAAAAGAGAAGAAGAGAATTAGCACGCGGTACTCAGTGCTTAGACGACGTCGTCAAGACACTTAGTTTTCGTGGACGGAAGTGCGGTAAAATTTGTAAAAACTAGAGCAAAATAAGTGTAAAATTATCATAAAAATGAAGCTTATTCATGTAAAATTTAATTAAGTAAAAAGAGAAAAAGAATGGTGGAAAAAATGTATAAAAAAATGTAAAAATTAGCTGGAAGTAAGAAGAAAAAAAAAACAAAAAAACATCCAGAGACATACGCAACATTTTCCATCACCATCAATAAAAGTCCACAAATGTTGCAATAGTTGAATTAAGTTTATCCGCAAACCCCCTTCCACTACTCCATTCCTTTCCCAATCCCACATTCCTTTTCCCCTCATAACCATGTGGATTTCAATCCCATAAACATGTGTAAAGCCGAATTTCCCAAGTAAACATGTATACATAAAGATGTATATACAAAGTATATAAGAAAGTGTGTAGAGAAGTGCATATTTTTTAGTTAAGTTTTTTTTTGTTGCGATTGGAAGCACCATAGAAAAGAGTGCCAAGATCAGTGATCAGCAACATGTTTCAGCAACAAATCATCAACTCAACCAACACAGCAGCATGGAAGGCCTTTCAGCGCGAATGTGGATGGAAAGAAAAATGTGAGTAAAACCAAAATTGTTTCGTTGCTTGTTGCTATTACGTTTCTTTCGCTCATACATAAGTGGCTAAATAAAATACACCCACAAAAAATGGATTAATACTTAAGTAAAAAGAAAATTAAAGCAAATACATGCTAATTGAAATTAATTAAAATTGCACTTAAATATTACTATATTAAAATTTTACCTATTGCACTATTATTACTTTAATATTACACAAAAAAGAAATATTACAGTTTAATTAAAGTTACATAAAAGCTAAAATTGTACTATGTAATTTTACTTAATACTAAACTAAAAGTAATATTGCTCTAAGATGATTATTGCACTATTTAATAAGTGTTATTAAAGTTTTAAGTTTTTTTTTTCTTACAATTTATTTGCTTTTGTTGTATAGAGTTTACTTTTAGACATTGGGAAAAATGTTAGTTGGCAGGTGTTGGATTATTTTTTTTTGAGTTGAACTAATAGTGTAAATAAATAATTATGTGTTAAATCGAAAATATGAATTTCCTTGAGGAATAAAGGTTTGAAGTGACGCATCGATGTGGGAATCTTTTGTAAATAATTAATTTGAAAGATTCATGGTAGGGAGGGTAAAGACGGGATTCGCGTATTCCATCATCAGCGATCCCCAACTGGAGTGTTAGATAAGGATAACTTTGTTTTGCATATGTAGAGTAGTCTACTGGTCCAGTTGTGATAATTAGATTTTTTTTTGTTCAGGGACTCTTTAAATAAAAGTGTAGTCTAGGCTGAGTGTAGTTGTGGTAACGAACCCCCCCACAGGCCGTATTGCTAGTCGGATAGAGGAGTCCCTACCCACTACAGCTACCCAGCCAGGTGACCCAGCTGCAGACCCCCTGCAATCCAGCTGCAATCGCTTCTTTCGAACCCAGAAGCCTGGGCAAGTCCACGAATGTGGCGCTTATTAGGCTAGGCCACCAAATTCGTGTTTGGTCACTTGTTGACCCTGACATCTTGTTGTTGTGTTCGGCAAACGCCGCTACATCATTTGACGCCGTGTGGCAACTACGCCACTATACACTACATAATTTTTGGCGCCCAACGTGAGGCCAACACGATAAACGCGCACTACATAATTTTGGCGCCCAACGTGAGGCCAACACGATAAACGCGCACTACATGAGACAGCTCAACCAACCGCAAGTAAGGAACACTTTTCTATTTTTTATATTTTCTGCTTTGTATGTTTTTTGTGCAATAACATTCGGGAAACAATAATTTTCCCATACCATCTCAGCATTCTATTCTCTTCTCATTTGCTATCCATCTATCTTTTGTCAGTCATTTCGTTGCAGTTTAACTGACGACAATACTCTCAGCAACAGCCATTCAACATCTCACTAAGTGACGGAAATTTAACTATCATCAACAACAACAACAACAACAACAACAACAACAACTACAACAAACGAACCATGGCATGCATGGCGTTCTCACCTTCGTTGCGGTGTATTCTCTAGGCAGTGCAACGGGCTGACAGCATCGTCGGGGCCAATTAATTACGCCCAGCTGTCAGACTCATGCGCGCACACACCGAGCGCCATTCATCACTCAGTTGTCATTTAGTTGTATTGTCTGGTTGTGTGGACGCGTTTTGCAGTAAATAGCAGCTAAAAGGGGGATAGGTTGTGTGAACAGGAGGTCAAAGGGATGCGGTTCGAGGCACAGTGCTCCAGTTACATACAGAAGAAGAGGAAGGGGTAAGATTTCTAGGGCAGTGTGGCAAGTGGTTACACAGTCATTGAGTGCTGAGTGGTGTTCGTAGTGGCCAATCGACAAGGTTATAGTTGTAAGAAAAAAGGCGTTAAAAAGTGAAAAGAGAGGGTAAAATAATTTGTTGTTCTATATTTTTGTTTTAATACAAAATTGAATTCAATTATTAGATTCAGTAAAATAAATTTCAGTAGAACATAAATTGCAAGAAAAATATTGCAATCAATAATGAATCCAAAAATACTGAAAAGTTCAGTCGAAGAAGAATAGAAAAAAAAACACTGCAATCAATCATTGAATGATCAAATACTGAAAAGTGCAGTCAAAGTAAGTAGAAGTATGGAAAGTATTAAAAAATAGAAAAAAATAAATAAATAAAAGGGAAAAACCAAAGGAGAGATGAAAACAGTAACTAACCCAATGTTTTAGAAGGTAATTTTCAAGATTTAATCATTTTTTAAATACATAGAAATGTATTGTTTTATTTTTCTAGAATTTTTTTGGTATTGTTAGGAAAATGACTTTTCCAAGTTCGTTTGGATTGTGCTTGAAAATAAAACCACTTCAATACTCAGCGTAAAACGCAGTTAGAAACCAACAATAACTTTATTTACAGATTTACACTTTGCTTGTATCTATACTTGTTACTACTTTGCTTATTCAACTAAGACTCGACCCTCTGCGCTGCACACTGCTGCTTTTATACTGGTTTTCTAATCGCGCCGAAGTTTCTTGCACATTCTAGTTGTACTCTCTCGATCTCGATTGTTCTAGCACAGCTCATCACCTTCGCGAACCATCATCGCCATAACGGAATTATAGCAAGTTTAGCGTACTCCAAAGTGCATGCCTAAAAGTATGCTTGGAAAAGCATTCATGCACAGAGTGACTCATCGTTACAGTATATTAAATCATTAATCATTTTTGTATAATAAATTAAAAGAAATTTATTGGTTTAATTTTTTGTTAGAATTTTTTATTTTCTTACATTTTACATTTTAATTATTAAAGTATTAAATTAAATTTTTTAAGGCAGAAAAAAAAGTGCCACGCGAGCTGCTTTCATTGCCGTTTTCGTCGAAGGCTCTAAAAAGGATAACGGTACATAAGCTGATCTTCACTCAGACGCATTACGGACCCAACGGGGATTTAGGCTGCCGAACCTTTGCAGAATTTTTCAAGCGCTGATCTTTGCAATCTGCAAAGCTGCTGAACTAATCTTGGACAGGTACATAGTAGGGTACATAGTAGATTTGCAGTACCAACATTTTAGGGGGTATGGGTACCATACCACGTATGCGCCTGTAACGACATCTAGCGGTAAATAGCCGAATATTTATAAACTTCGGAACCGTACCAAATGTCATGTTTACTTTTTCTGTCATATGTCAACAATATTCAGTTCACAATTTGTCAAGTTTCATCCAACAACGCATTGTTTGACGCTCCGGAAAATGTCGGATTACGTGCCTACAAATTACGATTTGCGGACACAGTTAATTTTGTGTTACCATTTGAAGAAAAAAACCTTCTAAAACCTGGTGAAACGGTTAACGATGAACGTTACCAACAACAATTGGCCGATTTGACCCGTGCTATACGCCAAAAACGCCCAGAATATGAAGCCAGGCAACACAAAGTGATTTTCCTGGATGACAACGCACCACCACACCGCACTAGAGCCACCGAAGAATTGGTTGCATCGTACAACTGGGAAGCTCTTGCTCATACGGCTTACTCACCAGACTTGGCGCCTTCGGATTATCACATGTTCGCATCGATGGGCCACGCATTAACGGAACAGCGCTTCAATTCTCACGCAGAAGCCAAAAAATGGATCGATGATTGGTTTCAGGCAAAAGACGAAACATTTTTTTGGCGGGGCATCCATAAATTGCCTGAGAGATGGGAAAAATGTGTAGCTAGCGATGGCCATTACTTTGAAGAATAAAATTGTAATCATTTCCTCACAATAAACGTGTTTTTTCAAAAATAATTACCGGTTTCATAGGCGCATATCTGGTAGAGTCAGTCGTTGCCGGGTTCCGGGCCTCTCGGTAGTAGCGGACTACGTAGCAGCGGCCGAGATGGCAAAAAAGAGTGCCACCTTGCTCACGACAGAAGTAGAAAGCTCTGTTCTTCCTGCAGTGGCGCACACAGAGGGGTTTTGCGGTTTCAAACTCCTCCCAAATACAAAAATTGCTGGTAAAAAATATGGTTTCGAATTGTATTCGGCTCAAATTTTGTACTACATGGGCTGAAAAGTCTTTGGCCTGACATAGAGATGGCGCCAAAAATTAAGAATTATTGTGTTGTACATGGAAAACCATCCTTAACTTAGATTCTGTCAAAGTTTCATGACATTTGGTTGACTCGTTTTCAAGTTATTGCTTTCGAAGTGACGCTACCTCTGAATTTTTGTAAACAATGGAAAAAGTGAATTTCGTGTTTTGATAAAACATTGCTATTTGATGGGCAAAAATACAGATGTATTATAACATTTATCAAGCCATGCTTTTGTTTCCACTGTATTTTTGCCCATCAAGTAGCAATGTTTTATCAAAACACGAAATTCACTTTTTTCCATTGTTTACAAAAATTCAGAGGTAGCGTCACTTCGAAAGCAATAACTTGAAAACGAGTCAACCAAATGTCATAAAACTTTGACAGAATCTAAGTGAAGGATGGTTTTCCATGTACAACACAATAATTCTTAATTTTTGGCGCCATCTCTATGTCCGGCCACAGACTTTTCAGCCCATGTAGTACGTTAGCCCCCTTTCCGCCCCAAAATAAAATCCTGTGTGCGCCACTGGGTTATCTGCGTTATCTGCTCTGTTGTCAGATTGATCAAAAAAGATATTCAAATTTCGATACCTTTCAGGCACCAAGGCCCTCACTTTCTTCAAGGAAAACGCAATTTTTACTGTCCCGGACTCATCACTGGATCTATGCTCATCAAGTGGGTTCCAGCGTTCAGTGATGTTTGAAGAAGCTTCGTATATGAAGAAGAAGTAGAAATTATACAACACTTTCTATGCCACTGCCCAGCACTGCAGGAACGCCGATTCAGTATCCTGGGATCAAGAATCCTCACGGAACCAGTTGAAATCTTGGATCTGCACTCTTTGATTGAGAGCCAGTTAGACCTCTCAATCAAAGAGTGCAGATCCAAGATTTCAACTGGTTCCGTGAGGATTCTTGATCCCAGGTCTTCTTGGTCTCGGGTTGAGACTCTTGGTAAGCTTCAGAACAATCCCAGAAGGGATTCACAATGGGTAATTTAGGCCTCCGAGTGCAAATGCGAACCTCAACTCAACCCATTTTCAACAACTTCGTGGCTTGCCACGTTTTTGTCGCTTGACCCAATTGGCTGCAGCCTGATTGAGCGCTGACCCACTGATGCCTCGAGTGCGAAACGTTCGACATAAATTCTCCTCTTATGCCAGCGGCGGCCTGTCAGTCTGTCCGTACAGCAGTACATCTTTTTAAAGCGCTGCATATGTATGACTTTATATATGTGTATGTGTGTGTGCGTTTTCATGTAAATTATGTGCGAAAGTTAGTGAAATTATTGCACGCGAGAGAATTGCGGCCAACCGAAGGACTGTCCAAGCGGTCGCATTGCTTGAGAAGTGGCTGCGGTTTGCGGCTGCGGTGCGAGCGAAACGAAGAAATAGCGCCGTCATGCAGGCGAGTGGGCGTACGCGTGTATGGCGCTAATAATGATCGTTACTATTGTTGTTGTTGTTATTGTTGCAGCACTAGCGACACTTACGCGCGTCGCCTGCAAGCGAAACAAACAATTTATGTGCCGCAATGCCGGCGGCAAAATTTAATACCGCAACTGGATTTTGCCGCTGGAGCCGCTGAGCTGAGTGCGCCTCATTTGGTGTGCGTGCTGGCGGCATTCGCGTTGCAATTTTGCCCCGCCCCACAAAAGGCCATCGCATGGGTCGTCGTTGCGGGCGTTTGTCCAGGCCGAGTTAATTATGCCTCACAATGCCATGTCGCATGCGTCGTTTATCACGGCGGCAGTGACGTTTTGGGCGAACATTTCGCCAGCCGCAAGGCTGCGTCTTTTGCCGGTCGCGGCTTTCGCTGGTCAGATTGCTGGCATTGCTGCAATCAGGAGGGAACAACTTGATTTATGCACTTAAAGCTGAGATTTGCAATCGTATGGTGGATACGTTATGTTGTTGGTTGTTGTTGGGTGTTGGGTGGGAAAACGATTACAAGTTCGCATAGCCATTGATACGGTTTTGCTTCTTTTGTCAGTCGATTCGAATTACCTGTTCATGGTTTAATTTATTGATGGCAGATTTGTTTGGTAAAAGCACATTTGTAATTATTGTTTGGTTGTTGCAATACTGGATTCATGTACTTTGAAGCTTTCTTTCTTTTACTATGGGATGACCTTATGACATGTAGAAACTGGGAATTTAAATGCTTAAGAGACATACTAGAATTTCTTTCGGAAACTGAGCTCACCGATAAGCTGAGTCCATGATGGGAACTCGGTAATACTTCTACAATACTTTTTACTTCTTCTTCTAATAATAATACTTCTCACTTTTAGTTGCCTTGTACAACATTCTGTTCTTTCTGCTTTCTATTTTGTATATACATACATATGATCCATTCGTCTTTATCTGTTAACGTTATTATTTTTTTCTCTTATATAATTCATCAATAATTACTCTCTTAATTTTTATTCTTTTCCTGGTTCCTTTTCATTTATATTTTATTTTTTTTTTAATTTAATTTAATTTAATTTTATTTTATTTTATTTTATTTTATTTTATTTTATTTTATTTTATTTTATTTTATTTTATTTTATTTTATTTTATTTTATTTTATTTTATTTTATTTTATTTTATTTTATTTTATTTTATTTTATTTTATTTTATTTTATTTTATTTTATTTTATTTTATTTTATTTTATTTTATTTTATTTTATTTTATTTTATTTTATTTTATTTTATTTTATTTTATTTTATTTTATTTTATTTTATTTTATTTTATTTTATTTTATTTTATTTTATTTTATTTTATTTTATTTTATTTTATTTTATTTTATTTTATTTTATTTTATTTTATTTTATTTTATTTTATTTTATTTTATTTTATTTTATTTTATTTTATTTTATTATATTTTATTTTATTTTATTTTACTCAGGTGTGGGGCCTCTGGGTCCCGGGTCACGCCGGTATTGATGGGAATGAGCAGGCCGACAAACTTGCAAGAGGGGGGCGTCTACCCCTTTCGTCGGCCCAGAACTCTTTTTCGGCTTAGGCAAAGGAGCACTATCCATCCTTTCCAGGAAAGACGAGATAGCCATCCGGAATAAATACTGGGAAAATCAACCAGGCCTTGAACATTCCAAGATGGTTATCGGATCTTATAACAAGAAAAGGTTCGAGGAATGTATGAGTCTCTCAAAGAATAATGTAAGGATTATCACAGGTATATTGACAGGGAACTGTAGATTGAACTATCATATAACCAAACTAGGTATCAGGGTGAACGAACTCTGTATGTTCTGTGTGCAGGATAATGAAACTGCAATACACATACTAGCAATACACATACTAGCACATGTCCTGCACTAATGCACAAACAGAAAAAGCACCTGGGTCGGACTGGGTTTTCAAAGGCTTAGGAAATATACTAAGATTCCTTTAGGATACTTGACTCACGGACGAACTGTGAAGGTCATGAAGGGGGCACAATAGATCTTTTAGGTCGCAGTGCACATTCTCCGGCAATAATAATAATTTAATTTTATTTTACTTTTATTTATATTTTTATTATCGTTCACGTATGTTATTACTTTTTCTCTCGTTCAATATTCTCTTTTCTTTAAATACAATTTGTTTGCCTTGATACTTTTCCTTTATTTTTATTCAGTGTCTATTTCTCGTAATATAATTTTTTGTTTTTTTCATCTCTTTGTAATTAAAATGTCAGGTTTTCCATTTTCACTTCTCTTTAAATATTTATTTCTTTTATTTTCCTTATCGTTCTTATCGATTTATCTCACACTTCTCATTGCTTTTTACTGTCTAATATGAATTTCGCCTCTTTTCCCCCTTTCAATTTATTTCAATATGTATCACCTTCCAACTACTGTAAGATTCAGCAAAAATAAATTTGTTTCAAATAAAGAAAATCGATAAATAAAATGTCCTTTGATTTTCTGATATCTTATCTTTTGATTCTTTGTCCCAACCCTCGAAATCCTTTAGTAGTTTCCTCTTCCTTTACTTTACTAAGAGAAGAACTCATTCTTTTGTCCTTCTCCGCATATTCTTGCGTTCCTATTTTTAATTTTCTGTTCTGTATTTTTAAATTTTCCTCTTTTAACTATCTTTAGTTCTTTTTTCGGTTCAGTTTGAAGTATAAATGGCTTCTTTCACATCTATAAAATTAATCCGCTCGTTGCATTCATGGATTTTGTATTTCTTTCTTAACCTCTTTAATCTTTAACTTCCTTCTTTTTTTAATTTTTTTTTATTATATTATATATATTATTTTGTTTTATTTTATTTTATATTATATTATTTTGTTATTCATATATTTTACCATTACTTTCTTTTTTTCTTCTCCTCCATTGTCATTTATTTTGTTCTCTTTTTTGGAAGTCCTAAGCACAATGTCTCTCTTTGCAAATGCGAATTTCTTCCTCTCTCTTAAGTACTTATTTAATGATGGTTTTTTTCTCTTTGTAGTACAAACGAAAATGCTCATCATCCACCAATCGTTCTTTTTACCTTCCTTTCGTTTTGTAGTACAAAATACAGCTTCTACCTTTGCAAATGTGAATCTATTTTTTAGTACTCTTTTTAATGAAACTTTCTTTCTGTTCGTAGTAGAAAAGAAAACTTCTCACTTTGCAAATGTGAATCTATGTTTTTAGTACTCATTTTAATGATCTTTTCTTTCTCTTTGTAGTACAAAAGACAACTTCTCAGTGTGGAAATCATTCTGTTTATTTTCTTTCTTTCTCTTTGTGGTATAAAAAAAACTTCTGACCTTGCAAATGCGATGCATTGTCTTTTTTAATGTTTTTTGTTTCCTTTTTATAGTTCAAACTACAACTTTTGTTTTTGCAGATGCAAACTTACATTTTAAGAACTTTTTTTAAAGATATTTTTTCTCTTTGAATCTTTCTTGAATCTTTGTTTTTAGTACTTTTTCAATGATCTCTTCTTTCTCTTAGTAGTAGAAACGACAACTTTTCTTTTTGCAGATGCAAACTTATCTTTTAACAGCTCCTTTTGAAGATCTCTTCTCACTCTTTCTTGTACAAAACCCTCAATTTTTGAGTACTCTTTTAAATGATCGGTTTCTCTTTGTACTACGAAAGAGATTTTATTTCTTTGCAATAGTAAGGTTCTCGTTTTAGTGCTCTTCTTAATGACATCGATTTGTTTCTTTTGTACGTCAACAAGCAACTTCTGTCCTTCCTTTTTAGATTTCTTCTCGCTTTTTGTAGTACAGCAGGTAACTTCTATCCTTTCAGTAGAAATCCAGTCTTTTTAGTGCTCTTCTTAATGCTCTCTTCTTTCTCTTTGTAGTACAACAGGCAACTTTTCTCTTTGCAGCAATAAAGTTCTCTTTTTAATGCTCCTCTTAAAGATCTCTTCTTTTTATTTCTAGTACAAAAGACAACTTCTTTCTTTGCAAATGTAAGCATTTCTTCTAAGCACTCTTGCTACTGATATGTTTAAGCTCCCTTCGATTTCATTCTTTTCTCTGAATATAATTGATATTCAATAGATACTTCCTTCCAATCGCATTCTCCTTGGTATTGCCCATTCTATATGTACCTTCTATCTACTTGTTTCGTTTTTTTTTGCAAATCTCAAACTCACAGAGACATTTATTGCAGATTCGCGCCTCATTCTCATCAAACGCCCACGTTATCCTCTACACATATGAGCCCTCGATGCCGCCCACTTACATTATTATCGAATTGTACACAACAAAACTGTCAATTTGGAATTTATGGCGCGCACCAGCAGCGATTGTACATCACCAAAAAAAAAACAACAACAACCACTAACTGCCACCAAGGCACACAAATAATTTTGGCCATTAAGTAATAATTCACTTCCGGCATAAACTGACATGATGCCATTTTTATCTGTTCGCTGTAATCTCCGAGCGTGCTTGTACTTGTGCTCCAATACACACACACACACACACGCACACAGACACATCTGCGCTGCCTACCAGCGTTACGCTGTGGCATGACTCGCTCGAACAGATACATTTATTTGCTTTTCGTCTCGGTATCGGTAGCGATTTGCGATTTGCGGCTATTGTTGTTGTTGTTGTGCGTGTGTTGCCCTGCGTAGAAGAGCAACGAGCAACGCCCATTAGACGAGCGATTGGTTGGTGGTAGTGTGTGGGCATGAACAGCGCTTCTTGTTGAAATTAAATTAAATGCCTTTATTTTTCGTTGCTGGTATTATTGGCTTTATTGCTCGGCATGTTTTTGGTTTTTGTTTTTTTTTCTAGTGTCTTGTCTACTTTTTCCATTTTTAGTGTTTGTTGCTATTGTTGGCATTATGGCATCGGCAACACCAATGCCCGTTTATCATCTGGTGTACATTTAATATCAGTGCCAATTTTATGGCATTGAAATTAATGCTCCAACACATTTGAGTGGTGTCGATTTGATTTCAATGAAAATTACTCATACGCCAAGTGGTGCCTGAGTGTGTCTGACTGTTTTTAATGGCCATGAAGGAAATATTTAGTGGCTTGGTTGGTTGCAATCAGATTTTAACTACTACAGGATAAGATTTCAAGATTTTGTTTAGGAAATTAGGTACTTAATTTGTTTTTCTTGTTATTATTTGAGAAGCGGGAAGCCTTAATTGGGAATCTCACTTAGATTTTCACCCTAAAAGGTTTTTATCTGCGAACTGCCAGTTTGAAAATGTAATAAAAAATTAATAATTTGGGGTTATTTTTTTTAATTTTAATGGCTTTCAAAAGCTGAGATTCTGCCATTAACAATAAAATATGATAAAATTCTAAGGGCCGGCGAATTCTGGCCTCTAATGGTGATGAACTTGAATCTTCTTGTTCAATTTGCAATTACGTTTTGACATATTATGTGAAACTAATTTGTGTTTACTGTTGTTCTTGGACTCATCAATTCTGCCTTAGAAAACGATCTGAAGGAATTCAATGCAGTTGATGTTTCTGAGTCAAAAAAATCACATAGCCAGTGAACTTTTCATGCAAAAACTCGTTCGTTTCAAAACTTCTGTGGCATGTGACACCATCTTCAAATGGGCTAAAAAATGTCAATGAAAATAGTTCAGTACCTGCTCGCTGGACTATTTTCTTGTGCTGATTACACTGATACACAGCAAAATGGCTGATTCCGAATCCGGAAACCGTTTTTAAAACTTAGTTTCCGTTTTAGCTAAAAATAGGCGTGTCACTTTTTCGGATTTTCCTTGACTTTTTTGACTTTTGGTATTGTAATTTCTAAGCCAATAAACCAGTTGACATGATTTTTGAGGCACCTAATTTTTTAAGGAAAAAGTATGAAAAGTGATGAAAATTACGATGGTACATTTTTGCTATTATTTTGAAGACAATGGGAATCAGACCAAATAATTTGGCTTTGTTGTATTACTTGGTGTTTTCGCTTTCGTGTTATACATAACTCGACAGTTGATTTTCGAAAAATGTGCATGTTTTTGACCATCAAAGAAAACGCCTCGAAATTCCATATTTTCCGACTTTGAGGTCCAATCGCCGCGGAATTGTACAACTTATAAAAGTAAATTACATTGGAAAAGAAGCCGTGAGGTGTTGTAAATACCACAAAGGGAAAATCATGTCAATCGGTTTATTTTTTTAGAAATTACAATCCCAAACGTGTAAAACGTCAGGAAAAATCCGCAAAAGTGACACGCCCGTTTTTTGCGAAAACGGAAACTAAGTTTTAGAAACGGTTTGCGGATTCGGAATCATCGCTCCCTAATTACCCTAGAACTGATGTCAAACCCAGAAAACCCGACCAAAAATCGAAATTTGTTGCCCTGTGTTATTTGTGTTAATGAGTTAAAATTCTGCCAGAAAGGTGATAAGACACACATAGTTCTATTATCCTTTCGTATGGTGAAAGTTTTTTCTACAAAGTTTATATAAGTGTCCTGATACTAAGAAGGAGTAAATGTCAGAAGGTTAGTGTCTTCGATGAGTTGTCTACCTCTCGTGATGTGTTCTTAGCACACATGGGAAAATATTGCTTGTTTTCTTAGTAAAACCGTAGTTCAGATTCAGTACATTCAATGTAAAATTTGTTGTACACGGTTTTTATTAAAAGACATCTTTTTAAGGTTTAAGATTTAGTATGGAAGTACAGTACTAATGGTATGGTTGTATGGTAAACATAGGATGACAGGAGAGTTATATTGCTAACATTATGAAGCAGATTTGGCTGAGTTTTAATGAAAGAAGCTTTACGAATGATTGAATATGCGTCATGAATGCCAAGCTTTTGGACGTTTTAGATATTTGCACTTTGGCTATATGGGACTTATGTAGGATAAGCTACTAGAACTGGAACTACTGGACATAAGCTTACTTGACAAAAGCAAAGAACCAGCTGGAAGCGATCCAAAGTCCATCTGGAGGACTATTTCAAGTGCAGCTCCTTGGAGGCAGCCAAATCACTGGCCACTACTTTTTCAATTCGTTGCAAGCATGGGCCCTTCATAGTCAATTGGGAAAGAAATATGTTAGTCGTGTTGCAATGGACAACAAAGCCTGGTGTGTGTGTGTCTAAGGATACTAGTAATAATATTTCATTATATTATTAAGCACCATAATCATAGTTTGACACTGTTTTATTGGTATTTGAAAAGACTGGATCGTTTCTTCAATGATTTCTTATCACAAGTTGTCGAGATAACAAGTCGATTGAAAGCTTTTGACACGTTTTGAGTAGCTGCTCTACATTTTCTACTTAACACAAGTGCCATCTGGAAGACTACAAATAAACAAATATATTGTGACGATAATGTGCCCTATCATTGTGCCATTGCTAGGCAACACTGGGATATTTGAGAACAAGGTGCGCTCCGAGCATGGCATACTTTTAGGAACATATGATAATTTCGATGGAACAATCGCAGAGATAACTCGTGGCAATACTGGGATGTTCAAGAATGAGCTGCGCTACAAGCAAACAAGTATAAAAGGCAGCCAGGTACGGCATCAGCGGAAGGGGGAGTTAATTTTTGACAAGTAAAGGGCCACAGGGAACATAAAGTGATTAGTGAAACAGTAGAGTGAACATTTTTATATTACGTGACTGCTAGTTTAAAACTGCTTTAACACTTTCGAGACGGGACTACTTTAACTCTTTCGAATAATTATTTTGCATGGGTCATAGGTTAGGTTAGGTTGCGGTGGCGGCCTGTATAAGAGACACACTCGGAGGCCTGAAAGGCCCATTGTGATACTACATATTTCACCCGTTTTTGAACTGTGTATGCAACACTGTTTTGCCAACATATGATACAGCACACATTTCAAGCGGATGGGGAAAGGGAGGGAGTGGACCTACATTTTAACGCCGAAACCGCACGGCTATTGGCAGTTTTTCGTTCACACTTGGAGGTTTTGCCATTGCCTTCCAAGAGCGCACTTTTTTTTTTTGTTTTAAACGAGCCAACGCGCAGGGGATAACCCCTATAAATGCGAGGCATTGCGCTGGTTCAGGAAGGATATATAGGTTGGGAGAGAGGAAGTTGGGTGAAGAATTTATAGACTCTTGCCTTGAATCCATCAAGATAATAGGTGCTGGGGAAAACATCTGCAGGGAGACCATTCCACAATCGCGCTGTACGGGCCAGCCACGTACTTTCTCTGTAGTGCGTAGTGCGCTGGAACATCGTTTCGACGTGGAATGCATGGGCGCCAGTGTTCAAACGGGTTGCCCGTGCGAATACCCGGAGTGATGGCATCAAGCTGCTCATCTCCACTGAGCAATTACCGATTCTTGTAATTCTCATTCCCTTCATGTGGATAGCGATAGAAGTAGACGAGTTTTTTACCAGCCCGAGCCTGGAATCGAACATGGGGCCTTTGGTATGACAAGCCAGTGCGCTACCCGCTGGATTATCGAGGCCAGCCATGGGTCATAAGATCTAAATAATTATTTTGAGGGGCCTAAAAAACTTGCTGGGCGTATTATGCCAGAAGTCCCGAAAAGATTAATGAATTTTGAAAGAAACTGAGTCTACCTTTGTCTTTCCTGGCATTAAAACGGGTCTTATAAGCCTCGTTGTTTACCTACTTCGGCAACAGCAACATAACTGGTATGTAACAAAATGGTAGGTTGCAAGTAAAAAATTTCGAGTTAGCTACAAATTTGTATATTTCGTGTCTACTTTTGTCTTTCTTGGCATCAAAACGGCTTTTATAAGCCTCGTTGCTTGCATCCTTTGGTTGGAAATGGTTGCTTGTGAGTAACCAGATTTCAAGTATAAACCAATTTATTTATTTTAGTGCACAAATTAATGCAAAAAACCATATAAGAAGTGCAATTGAACGATAAATTACAATCACATAAAGTTAAATATTTTAACAATTTCCCCCTTCAAAATGCTTCACTCAGTATTATTGCCTGCAAAGTGCGCTGTAATTATTTGAGTTAGTTGAAATTGTTGAAATGTGTGTGTAACTTAAATGCGGCCATTAAGTTTCATATGCTCCTGGAGCAAATGAAGATATTTGATTACATGGAAAGACGATATTACCTGCACGGCAGTTGAAATCAGACACGCACAGAAGCATAAATTTATTTTGTCGACGAGTAATTTACAATGGCAACAAAGAAGTAAATAAACACACACACACAGTGAAATGATTGACTGAACGAGCGAGTAAGCGACAAGCAGCTCAACGCAATGATAGCAAACACTATAAATTTTATATTTCAATAAATCAGCTTGTAAACATTTTGTTGTTATATCGAGCACAGAGTGTAAAGGCGATAAGTAAGCCGCAACGAACGCGCGGGCAGTGGCCAGGCGCACAGGAAGTGCGGGTGTAATTTGCGAACATAAACTTCCGCTTGTTTACACTTTCGATAAAAACAAAGTGCGTTCGAGCAGCAGAAGCAGAAGCAACAGAAGTGTTACAAATAAGTATCTTCATGTGTATGTGTGTGTGTGTGAGCCCAAAAGTGAAATAGATGGTTGGTGGCGGAAGTAAGAAGTGTTTGCGTTCTGTGTGGGAGCGAAGGCGGCAAGTGCGAGAATTATGGAGCGTGGCAGTGCTTTACTTTTATGCGCCAACAGATAGTCGTCGCTGGTACGAGTACTTTACGGTTTGATTGAATGTACTCACTTGTTGTTCTTGTAACTGACTTTGTGTATGTGTGTGTGTTTATGTGTGTGACGGTACAAAGAATTTCTATAAATAGTGCTCGCTGATGGCGCATAAGTGGCGCCATGTTAGGGACACTGATCGTTCTGCCTGATTGCCGCTACTATTTATTGTTCTAAGTATATTTATTTGTTTGTGTGCATGTGTTGGCACTGTTGCATTGTTTATGTAAAACGCTCAAGGGGCACTTTAAGCCATAAATTTTCTGCTTCGCACAGCTGATTATTAAATGGATTATTTGCCGCCCAACTGAGGTGAGTTGGACTCATTGCCTATGATAAGCATTGCGCATTAATAAGTTCACAGGACCACAACAGATCCTAATACAATTACGCTTAGGAAATTAGTCCTTGTCAGCCATGCTTTGGGAGTTCATTGCTTATTTGATTGTTATTTGAATGCTTTGAACTAAGTTTCTGGCATTTTTGCTTTTAGAAAGCAATGTGAAAGCAAACTAAGAGTATAGAAACATAAAAGTAATAAAAAAAACATTAAAATTTACGTCGTGTCCCTGTGACTTCTTTATATACATTGGTGAGATTCTTCAGAAAAAATAAAATAGAATACAATAAATTAAAATACAATAAAACAAAATAAAATAAAATAAAATAAAATAAAATAAAATAAAATAAAATAAAATAAAATAAAATAAAATAAAATAAAATAAAATAAAATAAAATAAAATAAAATAAAATAAAATAAAATAAAATAAAACAAAATAAAAAAATAAAATAAAATGAAAACAAATCAATTCAAATCATTTCAAATCAAATCAAATCAAAACAATAAAAATTAAATTAAAATTAAAATTAAAATTAAAATAAAAAAAACTAAATTAAAAATTAAAAATTAAAAACTGAAAATTAAAAATTAAAACTTAAAAAGTAAAACTTACAAACTCAAAATTAAAAATTACAAAATTACAAAAATTCAAAATTAAAATTAAAAATTAAATATTAAAAATTAAAAATTAAAAATTAAAAATTAAAAATTAAAATTTAAAAATTAAAAATTAGAAATTAAAAATTAAAAATTAAAAATTAAAAATTAAAAATTAAAAATTAAAAATTAAAAATTAAAAATTAAAAATTAAAAATTAAAAATTAAAAATTAAAAATTAAAAATTAAAAAATAAAAATTAAAAATTTAAAAAGAATGAAAAGTTAAAAATTAAAGATTAAAAATAAAAATTAAAAATTAAAAACTAAAATTAAAAATGAAAAATTAAAATTAAAAATTAAAACTTTAAAACTGAAAATTAAAAATGAAAAATTAAAACTTAAAAACTGAAAATTAAAAATTAAAACTTAAAAATTAAAAATAAAAATTACAAATTAAAAACTAAAAATTAAAACTTACTTACTTAACTGGCCATAACAACCCGTTATCGGGTTACGGCCTGCCGCAAAACTTCTCTCCAGGCGCCTCTGCTTCGCGCGCGCCTTCTCCAGTTGGTCACACCAAGAGATACCAGGGCCTCTTCCACTTGGTCCTTCCACCGGAGACACGGCCTCCCTCTTCGCCGTCGACCTCCAACCATCGCATCGAATACCTTTTTCGCCGGAGCTTCGTCGTCCATGCGGCAGACATGACCGAGCCAGCGTAGCCGCTGGATGTTAATTCGCTGCGCTACGTCCATGTCCTTATACAGCTCATACAGCTCGTTATTGGTTCGTATGCGATAGTCGTCACCAACCCGAACAGGGCCGAAGATTTTGCGAAGCACCTTCCTCTCGAACACTCCAAGGGCCGCTATGTCGTTTCGTGTCATTGTCCATGGTTCAGCGCCATAGAGGAGCACGGGCAAGATAAGCGTCCTATAGAGTGAAAGTTTTGTCGGTCGAGAGAGGTCTCTACTTCTCAATTGCCTACCGAGACCGTAGTAGCACCTGTTGGCAAGAGTTATCCTTCGCTTTATCTCCAGACTGACATCATTGCTGCTGTTGATGGCGGTGCCAAGGTAGACGAATTCCTTGACAACTTCAAAAGCATACCTGTCGGCCTCGACGTGAGACCCTAGCCGCTGCGAGTCCCTGCGTGTAGACAGCATATACTTCGTCTTGCCCTCATTTACCACCAGACCCATTTTGGCAGATTCTCTTTCGATAGCCGCAAAGGCAGCGGTGACATCTCGCTTGTTACGTCCGATGACATCAATATCATCAGCGTAAGCAAGGAGCTGGACACTTTTGTTGAAAATTGTGCCATTACGATGTACACCGGCCTTGCGCAGAACACTCTCCATGGTGAAGTTGAAGAGGTCGCAGGACAAAGGATCGCCCTGTCTGAAACCTCGAACGGTATCAAAGGGGTCGGAGAGGTCACTTCCAACCTTGACGGAGCTGCGCGTATTGCTCAACGTCGCTCTGCAAAGTCTAACGAGCTTTGCAGGGATACCAAGTTCAGACAATGCGGCATATAGGCGATCCCTTATCGGGCTATCGAATGCTGCCTTGTAATCGATGAAGAGATGGTGTGTATCGATTTGGTTCTCATGGGTCTTCTCCAGGATTTGGCGTAGAGTGAATATCTGGTCGATGGTGGACTTACCAGGTCTAAAGCCGCACTGATAAGGTCCAATCAGCGCCTTGGCGAGTGGCTTTAGTCTTTCACATAATACGCTCGTCAGGACCTTGTATGCAATGGGAAGTAGGCTGATACCCCTGTAGTTGGCGCATATTGTTGGGTCGCCTTTCTTCAGCACAGGACAAAGGGCACTGAGGTTCCAATCGTTGGGCATTCGTTCCTCCAGCCATATTTTGCAAATGAGCTGATGCATGCACCCAATCAGCTCACCGCCGCCGGCCTTGAACAATTCAGCTGGTAGCCCATCCGGCCCTGCAGCTTTGTTGTTCTTGAGTCGCTGGATAGCGACCCGGACCTCGTCATGGCTGGGCGGTGGCACATCCACACCGTCGTCGTCGATTGGTGCCATCTGGACATCTTCACCACTGGCGGTATTGTTCCTTTCGTCGCCTGCGAGCAGCTTGGTGAAGTGCTCCTTCCACAACCTCAGCACACCCTGCGCATCCGTAACCAGATCCCCGTTTTCGTCTCTGCAAGAAGATGCCCCAGGCTTAAATCCTTCCGTAAGACGCTTAACTTTTTGGAAGAATTTTCGGGCGTCATTCCTGCTCCTGCACTCCTCGATTTCCTCACGCTCGCGCCTTTCTTGCTCCCGTTTCTTGCGTCTAAAAAGGCACCTCTCTTTCTTCCTCTCCTCCCGGTATTTTTCTGTCATGGCTCGCGTGGCGGCCGACTGCAGGGTCTTCTTGTATGCAGCATTCTTCACTGCAGTGGCTGCGCGACACTCTTCATCGTACCATTGGTTTTTTGGTGGTGGGCGTCGAAAACCAAGGACATTTTCTGCGGCGGCGCGCATAGAGTGGTATAAGTGAGCCCATAATCCGCCGATGTCATCAGGTGGAGAGGGGGAGCGACCGAGTTGGTTGGAGAGTTGAGCGGAGTAGACTTCGGCTACCCCTTGTGATCGCAGCTTACTGATGTCCAGCTTTCTTCGCAAACTAGGTTGTGCGGTCTTCGCTGCGCAAAGACGCATGCGTACCTTGGCTGCAACAAGGTAGTGGTCTGAGTCGATGTTGGGTCCTCGGAACGTGCGCACATCTAGAATACTAGAAGCATGCCTTCCATCAATCACAATGTGATCAATCTGGTTGCGGGTGGATTGATCGGGGGATAACCAGGTGGCCTTGTGGATATCGAGGTGCTGGAATCTGGTGCTACTAACTACCATGTTTCGTGCCGCGGCGAAATCGATCAGCCTCAGACCGTTGTTCGAAGTGGTCCCATGGAGGCTGAACTGCCCGACTGTGGGGCCAAAGATGCCTTCTCGCCCGACTTTTGCGTTGAAGTCCCCGAGGACAATTTTGACGTCATGGGCCGGGCACCTGTCGTAGACGTCCTCGAGCTTCGCATAGAAGGCATCCTAGGTCGCATCGTCCTTCTCTTCCGTCGGGGCGTGCGCGCAAATTAGGCTGATGCTAAAGTATTTAGCTTTGATGCGGATCGAAGCCAGCCGTTCGTTCACCGGAGTGAACCGAGAGACGTGGTGGCGAAGTCTCTTGCTGACCACAAATCCGCAGCCAAATTCGCGCTTCTCCGCATGGCAGCTGTAGTAGATATCGCAGTCTGCTCGCTTGGAGCAACCTTGTCCTGTCCATCGCATTTCATGGATGGCGGTGATGTCAGCCTTACATTTCGTGAGGGCTTCCGCCAGTTGGATAGAGGCACCTTCCCTATAGAGGGTCCGGACATTCCAGGTGCATATCCTCAAATCATGGTCCTTGAATCGTTTGCTGTGGTCGTCAACATTGTGGGTTCCTTCCGAGGCTTGCTTTTTGGCTTTCATTGGTATTTGGTTTTCCGTGGCGGGCACCAAACCCTGCGCACAACCCAAATTTTAAGTCCTGGGGATAGGACTCGCTGCACACATTAGTTCACTATTCAGCGGATGCCAAATAGCTATCCAGAAGGGCCGCGCGGAGGCTGTGCATCAGCTTGGATTGGACAGTGACAAGGATCGTTCTGGCGTTCGCCAGGTTGAACGCAATCAGAGACTTTGCCTTGTATGTCCGCTCCCTTCCTTCCCTAAAAATTAAAAACTAAAATTAAAAATTAACACTTAAAACCTGAGAATTAAAAATTAAAAATGAAAATTAAAAATTAAAAACAATAATTAAAAAGTAAAATTAAAAATGAATTTTTAAAAAATTAAAATTAAAAATTAAAAATTTAAACTTAAAAACTGAAAATTTAAAGTTAAAAACTAAAAATTAAAAATTAAAAAATTAAAATGAAAAATTAAAAGTTAAAAATAAAAATTAAAACTTAGAAACTGAAAATTAAAAATTTAACATTTAAAATTAAAAATTTAAAATTTAAATTTAAATTTTAGAAGTAAAATTAAAATTAAATAAAAATTCAAATCAAAATTGCAATTAAAAATACAATTTAAATTTAAATGAAATAAAAAAAAACAAAAAATAATTAAATAAAAAGGAAATGAAAATAAAAATAAAAAACAATTAAAAAAAATAAATAAGAAGAAATATCTCTTATTGAAAAAATAAAAAACTATTAAGGACATTTTTATTAAAATGACTGAATTCAATATTCAAATGGCTGGCACCTCAATTGAAAAACAATCATCCAAATATATTTACATCTGTAAATAAGTATTATGTCTCTGCCATTAATACGAATACGAGCGCAAAGTCAATCAGAGACAGGGCAATGCCAATGTTGTTGTATGCCGACAGCTGTAACGAAAATAACAACAATATTACACGTGTAATTCGACCGCATCACAATTAAAATGGCCTTAAATGGGGAAAATTAAATACGCGAATACGGTAAATTGAAATTTAATTGAAAGCGCAAAGATGTAAAACAACAACAAATGTAGCAACACTGAGTAGCATAAAAACCACAACAGCAACAGAATCACAAGTGCCAACAACAGCTGCTACATTACCACAAACAGACAACAGACAACTTGTTGCAACGCACACACACACACAGGAAGAATAAATGAAGTGGAAATGAAACTGAAACAAAAATAAAACGCAAAAGATAAAGTTAAATGGATGTAGAAAAAATAAAAATCATTAAAACGACAGCGACAAACTGCACGTCGTAGCCTTAAAATTGCTTAAAATGGCATTCATCTCGCTGGGAAGCAGAAACAGTTGGAAGCAAAAGCAGCAACAGGAGCTGAATCACATCAACAATAACAATAAAAGTAGAGGCAACAACACCAGTGCCGTTGTTATTATTCAATAGTGACAAATCTGCACATTAAAGACTGTGGCTGATGGCATCCACACACACACACAGTCACATTTGTCCATATGTCATGTTTCGTATGTTGTGTCTGGTGTGTGTGCCGGCAAAGGACATAACGAACACAAACAGGATATATTAATGCGGTGTGCGCTTTGTGCTTTTAATATAAATTAAAGTACACCGAGACGCAACTGGCGGCATGCAACTGACACACAAGTCGCCTTGGCGCTTTGGACAGCGAAATGAGCGAGCAATGCAGCAGCTGTCGAGACGCAGGCAGCCTTGGACCCAGTCAAAGTGTTGGCATTTCCTTTTTTTTTCTCTCACTATGCCAACGCTGGCAAAGGCAACAAACAACCAAACCAACAAGCAAGCGGACACAACCAAACGAATGGCAACGGCAACAACAGCAGCAGCAGCAGCAGAGCAGTAGCAACGTACGAACAACAAACAGCAAATTACATGAGTTTAAATGAGCGGATCTGTTTTTAATTGTCCCGCCAAACGCAATTAATCTCATTCGCATTGAAGTTGCCACACACACACACACACGAACACACATTCATACATAAATAGGTATAAATATATATGTACAAGTATGTGTGTGATTTTGTGCTATTTGAGTGTACGTGCGGTGGTGTTTGTGTTTTTAAATACAAACACAACAAACAAGGACACATAAACACATACACACACACACACAGCCATATGAACACACAACAGCACATGACAACGTTGGCAAGTGTGTGTAAAAGTTGTGGGTGTGGCGCCTGGCCAGACAGACCGACCGAAATTGCAGACGAACAGACGCAGCGCTAAAGAAGCAACACTGGCGACAACGCCAGAACTGGCGCGCACTGGCTGACTGGCTGTCCGACTGGCAAGCAGGCGACCGCATGTCGTGCACAAGACAATCTCTCTCGAGTGTGTATGTGGTTGATTGTAATTGTTGTTGTTGTTATTGTTGTTGCTGTTGGATAGTGAAATTTTTGTAATTGATTTAAAGCTGACTGCCCGCTGCGCTCGCAGTGCCAAATTGAACGCAAGAAATTAAATACACACGCACACATTAAAAAATTGAATATTCCAGATTTTAACGAAATTTGTAAACACACACACCGACACACAGCCACACAGTGCGACAGTGGCATGACATGTACACCTTTTTAAGTGAGTTTTAATTAAAAATGCGCCTGCAGGTATGCAACGTGTAAGTTATATTTCAAGATGTACTCGTATGCTTCGAGTTGTTGGCTTGGCGTCTGCTTGGATATTCTTACAGCATACTTTCAGGTAATTAGTTGCAGCATACTTCTAGGTCTCTATTAGGGATTGCAATCCCGAGATCGCGAATCCCGTAATCCCGAGATCCCGGACTTTTTGCAGTCCCGAAAATCCCGGGATTCAAATCTTTTAATCCCGGGATTTTCGGGATTGCAAAAGATGCTTCAAAGTTCAAATGAAATAAATTTAAAAGCACAAAAACCCAATTCCTTATCTGAAGGAGGAGGGAGGGGATAGAGGGCGTCTTTTGCAAAAGGCTTATAATTATTTATTTTCAACCAGCAAGTGTTGAATCTGAAAGATGTTTTCTCTCAGCAGGGTTTATTTGCAATAAATTTCGCTCTATCATAGATTAGAGGGCAAAACACTTAATGCCTTAGTATTTTTAAGATCTCAGTTTTTAGTTAATCAAAACGCTTAACTTTTTTATCGAAATAATCGAAGTAAAACTAAAAGAACTAACAAATTAACTATTTAATTTTTTTTTATCAAATATGCGTATATATGTACTTTATGATACATGTGATGCAAAGCAATAAGTTATGTTTAAGTGTCATTTTTGGATAAAACAAAATGTTATCAAACTGAAGTTAAATGTCAAATGAAAAACTTTTAAGTTAAACAAAATGTGATTAAATTCAAGATACAAAATTTTAAAACTACCCCAAATGTGTTTAAACTGTGTCCATTTTTATGGTAAATATATTATAAACAAGTATTTATGCAATTTGGTAAAATTGTTTTATTTAAAAAATGTGTTATGTGAATCCCGGGATTAAATCCCGGGATCCCGGGATTTGACTTTTCAATCCCGAAAATCCCGGGATCGCGAAATGGCAAAAAATTGCGATTCCTAGTATCTATATATACCGATATACGTGTATGTACAAGTATATATAAATGACTTGTTTATTTATTTGTTTGTTTGTTGTTCACACGACAATAAAACTCAAGAACTAGAAGGCCGATTGAGCTGAATCTTTCACGGACTGTTCCTCCATGACTAAATTCCGGTAATACAACCTAAATTTTTAATATGGAATAACTTCGGATTTATAGGTTGGACTGCATTGAAATTTGGTACAAGGCCACCGTTTATGTGTGTCATATCACTGGTCACTGGTGTTCATAATTGTTGGACAAGGAGCGTGGTACTTTTCAAGCGACCCCAATGCACAGTGATTCGACTCCATACAACCGTGCAGTAGTAGTCCGTTCTTCATAACATTGGTATAAAATGGTAAACTAGTTAATCATAGTCAGCTGAATTAAAAACTGTACTTTATATTTCTTAAACCTTTGTAGTTTGGCAATGCCTGAGACTTAAATTTACTATTTTCGTCATTTTTGGAAAGCTATAGCATCAAGTGTGTTGGCTAGATTTTACATTTAATCAGTTACGTCAACATTTATAATTCCAAAGAGTAACAGAAATTGTTCTAGGACCCTCTGGTTTTGCAATAAAAACGATAATAATAGATGCATTTTTGGAAATAGTATAGTTTTAATCATTTTTCATGCTGATTGCATACTTTTAGGCATGAAAAAGAAATTTTGTAGAAAACTAGGTATTTAGACCAGTTTTCAAATTGAATTATATTCTGAGATCGGAAGATATCGGAGGATGTAATTACATTATGTGACAAAGAAAAAAGAATTCTAAAACTTAAAAAAAATCACGGATAACACCGTGCGACAAAAATCAAAAAATTTCAAAACACACGAACAAATCGGTATACTCGCAAAACTAGGGGCCAAACGTAGTAAAACTGCGTTTTTAGTTTTTCTCTCTGACGTCAGGATTTTTTTTAAAAGGACTTTGAAATTTGAAGGACATGTTTATTTCAAAAAATTATTTAAAAAACAGAACGCATTGTAGAATAACAATATGGGTATCAAATGAAAGAAAAAAATCCTTAGAATCTTAAAAAAATAATTTTTTTGGTGTAAAAGGACGAAGAGGTATTGAAAATGTCCTTTTAAAACTTTATCCTTGAATATCCTTGAAAATTTCCAACATTTTTTTTGGAAAAAAATATATCTTAAGGACTAATATATACACTACCACATCCTGGAATTTCGTTCTTCTAACTTTAATAGTTAAGGATATAAAAAATTTTATGTTTCTCATTATAAAACAAAGATATATTGGACCGTACGACAAAAATAAAATATTTAAATAACTCATGTATAAATCGTTATGCTGCTAATACTGGAGGTTAAATACACTAATTCGGCAACTTCAAAATTGCGTTTGAACCTAAGTATTTGTTTTTACAAGACATTGAAAATTAAAAAATTGAGTTGTCTTGAATAAAACTCACCCAAGAAAAACAAGATGAATACGTAGGATACGTACTTACAGTGAATACTCGGGCTCATAACTTAATTTCATTTTGGTACGTGTCACGGCTTAAAAAGGGCTTCTCAAAAAATTAATGTTTTTTATGCCTATATCAACCACAAATGGGAGCCTCGCATAACTCATAAACTTGGCCGCGACAGCATCGATCATATGCCTCTAGTCCCTTCATCAAAAATAATACTTCCACCGCTCTACATAAAGTTAGGCCTGATTCGACATTTTATTCGCTCTCTTGACGCTGATGGTCGAGCTATTAGGTCTGTTTGGCAGAGAATAATTTGTACGAATTTGTACAAATTTGTACACATTTTTACTGGATCCTGTTTGTTGACGCCAAATCTCCAGTAACGAGAGAGTAACTGAGAGCGTAAAGTGACAGTTCGTTTCGTGAGAACTTGCAAGTTTTTACTGGAGATATTTTGTCCAGTAACTTTTAGCCAGTAAGAAGAAGAACAAGAAAAACATATGACTTGCGGACATATGATCGAAATAATTTTTGCAAAATTTTGGAGGCAAATGGAACCTGCAAAGAACTTGTGCGTTCGCAAGTCTGCTGACCCACAACCGTCTTGCTCAGCTTAATCCGCTGAAGCTGAAAGGGAAGAATCGCAGATTGAGCGCAACGAACTGTTTGCCTTTTGCATTAAATGTATGATTAAACTTAATTTTCTCTACCGCTTCAAGCCTCAAATGAAACTTTTAGATCAGCTGTTGCTTTCTTTAACCCTCCTGTTTAGACCCTTTTTACTGTGTATTGTGGGTGTGCGAAGTACCACTGGTGTAACCAAGAGTTAAAACTTACAAATTCTTACAAATTGCTGTTTGTTCACTTTTTTGGATAGTTTGATTTTAGGGAGCGTAAGCTGGCTTACTCTCTTGATATTTTTTACTGGATAATTTTTACTGGAAAACTGGCCAAACAGACCAATTAATTATTTAAAACTGATTTTCCAAAACTAAGCGATGCAAAGATTTCCGCTGGTACGTTACCCGATTGTAAAACTTTGTTTCTATTAATTTTTATATGTTTTTCAGGGGTTTTAAACGGGTCACAGTTGAAGAAATTATTGCAGCATCAGGAAATTGCTGATCTTTTGAATCCGGTTGAACTAACTGCCTGGCAAAGCTTAAGCGATGTAATAAATAACTTCTTAGGAAACATGAAGGCTGAGAATTATAAAGAACTTGTCCGCAAGATGATTGACGCCTATCGCGAAATGGGGGTCAACATGTCTCTCAAGATACATTTTTTAGAGAGCCACTTGGGCTTTTCCCCCGAAAACTTAGGTGACGTTAGTGATGAACACGGAGAGCGCTTCCACCAAGACATTGCGCTAATTGAAAATCGCTTTCGGGGAAAAGATATGTGCCACATGCTTTCCGAGTATTGTTGGTCGGTGTGCCGTGACCCGTACCAAAAACATAAACGGCAAAGTAAACGCATACATTTTTCTTAAACAATTTGTTTCAAAATAAATTATTCATAAAATGCATTTTAAATGACTTTTGTAAACTTTTAAATTAAGTTATGAGCCCTAGTATTCACTGTAAGTACGTATCCTACGTATTCATCTTGTTTTTCTTGGGTGCGTTTTATTCAAGACAACTCAATTTTTTAATTTTCAATGTCTTGTGAAAACAAATACTTAGGTTCAAACGCAATTTTGAAGTTGCAGAATTAGTGTATTTAACCTCCAGTATTAGCAGCATAACGATTTATACATGCGTTAATTAAATATTTTATTTTTGTCGTACGGTGCAATATATCTTTGTTTTATAATGAGAAATATAAAATTTTTTATATCCTTAACTATTAAAGTTAGAAGAACGAAATTCGAGGATGTGGTAGTGTACATATTAGTCCTTAAGATATATTCTTTTCCAAAAAAAATGTTGGAAATTTTCAAGGATATTCAAGGATAAAGTTTTAAAAGGACATTTTCAATACCTCTTCGTCCTTTTACACCAAAAAAATTATTTTTTTAAGATTCTAAGGATTTTTTTCTTTCATTTGATACCCATATTGTTATTCTACAATGCGTTCTGTTTTTTAAATAATTTTTTGAAATAAACATGTCCTTCAAATTTCAAAGTCCTTTTAAAAAAAATCCTGACGTCAGAGAGAAAAACTAAAAACGCAGTTTTACTACGTTTGGCCCCTAGTTTTGCGAGTATACCGATTTTTTCGTGTGTAAAATTTGTTGTCGCACGGTGTAATACTTCCACATAATTTTTAGATATTTTCCTATAAGTTTTGTCAATTTTTAGATTTTTAATTTAAAAGAATATTTTAAATTAAAAGTGAAATAAAAGCCTCAGCTTGGCAAATTTTGATGAAAAATTAGTAAAAGCGAAAATGGCCACATCATTTATTAATCTATATTGAAAGTTTAAGCAACTTCTTTGAAACCGTGTATTTTCACAATTTTTTTACTCAATACACTAAAAAACAGAAAATATGTGTTTACATATTTTTGTGAAAAAAGTTTTAACTTTGAGCCGCTTTTGCACAGACACTAATTAATTTTTTGCATAGATTTTTTTCGTTTTTTTTCGACATCAAAATCGTTAAATTCTGAGACTATAAATTTTTTGGGAATTTTATCTATGGAACGAATTACTGTGCAATGTTTTGAATAACTTTGAAACTGCAGCTCACACATCAATGACATTTGGCACAGATTTACAATGTAGATGTGCTGTTCCACATTAAGAATGAGGTATGTAATGAACGAGAGGGCATGGCATTGCCTATATAACCTAAACTTTTAATTTCCAATAGCTTCGGAATTATAAGTTGGACAGTATTGACAATTTGTATATAGTCATTCCATAGATGTGTCAATACAGTGAAAAAATTTGATGGGCATTGAACAAAATGTTATGTTACTAAAATTTTCGGCCTTACTTTGGAATTGTAAGTAGTACATCAATGAAACTGGGTCGCATTCTTCGATTGGAAGACTGGGTTGGGCATTGTATAAAAGGGTCGAGGCACCGCCCATACTACTCACATCTATATACATGTAATTATTTGCCTTGACTAACATACTGATTGACTGATTCATAATCGCCCAGCCCAAATCGCTGAAGCTACAAACATGAAAATGTATCTTCAGGTACATCTTGAAATCCCGAATTAATCTTCATTGAAACGGGATTTTTGAAATTCGGGTGAAGAAACGTGATTTAATATACCAATTGATTTAAAAGTTTGCGAAAATGCTTGAAAAAAATAATTTCACGCTTATTTTTCAGTTTTTCAAAAATCAAATTGTAATGAGGTCAACAAGGTTAAGGTTAAGGTCAAGGGTTAAGGTTCGTATATGAAAAGACTATGAAAATCCTTGAACCAATGGCCTATTGACTTCAAAATTGCTGAACATAACCCACAAAATAAATCAATAAGAAATTTAATTAAATTTTTTTTAAGCACACGCAGGTAGAAAAAGTGATGAAAATTATATATATTGTAAAGTACAACCTATACGAGGGATATATATATGAAAAATTTGGTGATTGCGCCAAAATTATAACTAGAATTTTTTTTGATTGTAACCCTTTCGCTATTTTGTTGCCGTTGCCATATGCTACTTTGTGGACGTCTGAACCCTCAGTGGTTTCAAGAATACATTTTTTGTTGGTCCTTAGAATAGTTTGAAGTTTTAGGAAAAAATACGAAATTCATGAACTGAACATTAAAGTTTAAAGAAGAGAAGTATATACATTTTTGTAATGTTATATCTTGACATAGTAAAGGAAGAAGAAGCAGAAAACTTTAGATAACTTTTTAATTTGACGTTTTCTCTCAATTTAGATACCGTTTTTTTAATTTCAGCTGAAATAAATGAAGAAATATTGGAATTTTTGATATGCGTGAAAAGTTTCATGTTTAGGTAATTATTAAAGCCACAACGATGTGGTTGCTCTCATAGAAAAACACTCTAAAATACAGGGTCCGACTATAAAAATATAAAAATTTCTAATGGAATGTTGCTACGATAAACGTAAAATTCAAAATTGTAACTTTCCCCAATAAAAACCTGTAGCGAAAGGGTTAAGTAAAAAGAAAACAATTAAAAAAAATGTGTTAACCCTTTATCTTTTTTTTCCTATAGCTCCTGTTTAATTAAAAAAACACTTCTCTTCTAAAAATTTGGTTTACGATTTAAAACTTGTTTATTCGAAAACATTGGAAAATTGGTGAAAAATAATTTTTTTAATTGAAAAGAAAACAATGTAAAAAAAATACAAAAACAAATTTGTTAACCCTTGTTATAATTTGTAATCTATTATTTAACATTTTCCGACATGAAAATAAACCGGGTTTTATGAAATATATGGGCTGTAGTCCAATATATTGGACATTGTGACTGAAAGGGTTAAGAAAAATTGGAACATTTGACACAATTTTTTTTAAGTAAAAAGAAAGCAATTTAAAAAAATTAAAAAAAATTTTGCTAACCCTTTATCGGGCTTCGTTTTTCCTAGAGCTCCTTTTTGATTAAAAAAAAATACTTCTTTTTCAAAATTTTGTTTACGGAATTTTAAATTCTTTATTAAAGAAATGTGAAAATTGGATTGTTTTTTAAGTTGAAAGAAAACAATTTGAAAAAAGTACCAAAAAATGTTTTAACCCTTTTTCGTTTATCTCCTGTTTGATAAAAAAAATTTATTTTTACAAATTTTGTTTAATGTATTGATTTTGTAAATTTTCTTTTTAAAAATTTTATTTACGGAAAAAACGATTTGTTTATTCAAAAAATTGGAGAATTGGAAAAATTTGTTTTTTAAGTAAAAAGAAAACTATAAAAAAATACAAATAAATCGTTTATTCAAATCGTTTATTAAAAAAAAAAGGTCCTTTGTTACAGAAATGTTACACACAGTAGTTCACCATATAAAAGCTGTTTATTACGAGGGCGGGTCAATAAGTCCGTGACTTTTTGAAAGAAACACAGGTTTTTAAATAAAAAGTTATTTTATTTTTCAACGTAGTCTCCTTTGAGATCTGTACACTTAGCCCAACGTTTCTCCAGTTTTTTTATCTCTTCCAAAAAATATGATTTGTCGAGGTCTTCAAAATAGGCATTTGTTTGTGAGATGACTTCGTCATTGGAGGCAAATCTCTTTCCGTCGAGCCATTTCTTCAAGTTTGGGAACAAGAAATAATCACTTGGGGCTAGATCGGATGAATAGGCGGGATGAGGGAGCAATTCATGGATTTTCGCCATGGAAACTGCACATGTGTGCACCCGTGCACACGAAATTCCCTTTTTTCCATTTTCTTCTCAGTCAACGCGGTAGTCTGATATTAACGGCTGTCAAAAACAAACTAAATGTCGCAGCTTGTTCAATTTTTGACAAGAGTCAACTGACAGATGACTGTTGACGGGAGCAGTGTTGCCATTTCAATTAAGAGGCGGTAAATTCAAAAAGTCACGGACTTATTGACCCGCCCTCGTATATACTTTCACTCAAACTTGGTAAAAAACCTTTATTTATATATTTACTTTATTTATAAAAAATTTGAATGTATTACGAAATTCTCCAAAAATTTGTTTTTTTTGCAATTCAAAAACTTGTTAAGTTGTTAGAAAATTTTGTGCATTACACTTTTGGTGCGAAAAAAGTAAGCAAACATTATACTGTGCTCACACAATATTTCCCTTTCACATGAAGCACAGTTTGTGT
The DNA here is from genome assembly GCA_963971225.1 of Melieria omissa. Taxonomy (NCBI): domain Eukaryota; kingdom Metazoa; phylum Arthropoda; class Insecta; order Diptera; family Ulidiidae; genus Melieria; species Melieria omissa. The sequence goes on along the minus strand of OZ020268.1, from coordinate 77,538,692 downwards.
CGGTTGTGTTACAATACTCAGCATGTTCACATTTAACAATAATATTAGTTAATTTTAGGATTTGTAACATTAGATACTGTCACACGGCCAGTTAAAGTAAAAAGAATATTTTTTTGAAAGTTTTTAGTAATTTTTTAAAGAATTTTTTAGTATTTTTTTTAAGTAAAGAAAAAATTTGTTTAGGTTATAAGTATTCATTTCATCTTTTGGGTATTTTTTATTTATTTACCCTTTCGACCCCGAAAGGGCAACGATGCTGTCGGAAGGGGCATGAAACTCATCAGAGACTATAATGAGGCCTTGTGACATCGAAAACAAGTTTTGCTCCAAGCTGCTTACGCAAGGAGTACCTATACCGGCTGAATAAAAAATTTACATTTTCTCACAAAAATCTAATAATTTCTTCTTAACACTCACTCACGATTGCAATTATATTCAAAGTAGGGAGGTTAGTGGGGTTTCGGCAATACATTTTGATTTTTGGTTTGTAGAAACCCAAAAGTTGACAACGCCACAAATCTGATCATATGGGGGACGCCCTCTGGTGGTGAATTTCTGAACTTTAATTAATTTTGTATTTTTTGTACTCAAGAATGTTGGTGCTAGCTGAATAAATCGTTGAAATCGGTGCAGTAGTTTCCGAGATATGAAGTAGTTTTCTCGCTTACTTAACTACTACATCTACAAGTTGGGAGCCAATGGCATAGAAAATGGTCTATTTTGTATGGCAGCCCCCTTAAGACTTGGAGTTAGCGGGTAGGTATGTCTGGAAGAAACATTTGGAAGAGAAAATAAATGGGTGTCGGTCATACATTTGATACATCTGGGGGCAACCTGGAAGCAATGGGAGCCTATTTTATAAAAACGATCATTTTGTATGGGAGCCCCATTAAGGGTTGGAGATAGGGGATGAGTATGGGGGTCGGTCATAGATTTTAACCCTCTAAGAGCAACTTCGGACCAGCTGTGAAGCAATTTGCCGAATTTTCCACCTTTTTTGTGAACTTTGACCTCGATGCGACGCCATTTAGCCCCACCCTAGCCCCAAAATTGTTTGGCTTATGCACTTTTTCATAAAACCGCATAAAATGAGAAGTTGCGGAGCATCGAGAATCCATTCGAGATCTGGTACTACTTGAGCCTTGTAATTCTTCAAGCTTGCTCACCTCGTGGATTTCTGGACGAACGATGACGATTTCTCCACGATTTAATCTACTGAACGACTTGACATTCGCGGATTTTTTTAAATTCGGCAATCACTTTCTTCGTGTATCTAAAATTCTTCTGGCCATGGTCACCACCACTACCCGCCTCACGATCAACACTCAGGCTTTCATTACAATTTTTCAACACTTTACTGCATTTCGATGGTGCAAAATTTAGTTTTTTTGCAATTCGTCGTGTACTGAGGTTGGGATTCGTAGTGTATTCGTGCAAGATGGATTTTCTACGTTCTTATTCGTTTGCCTGGTAAAACTGGTCGTGCAATTTTGTTTACTTCAATATTGAAAACCAATTCATGGAGTACTTACGCCTAAAATTTTGCTTTTCAAAGAGTTTTATTTTAAAAGATACAGGGGTTTTAAAGTGTCCCGATTTTGGTGTGCACACCCTTTATTTTGGGGATAACATAAAATAAAATTTAAAATTTTGAAATTTGAAAATGTTTGTGATTTGCTTTGAATTCATATGAAGTTGCTCTCAGGCAACTTTGGGGTCGAAAGGGTTAAATTAAATTAATAAATTCTTTCAGATTGGGGGTTTTCTATTAAGAACTAAAACTCTCTAAAACTAATTTACAATTTAGTTATAATTAATACAAAAAAGTATAACCATCCAAACTGTCAGGGAGCACTTTGCTCTTCCTTAACCCGCTATGGCCTTTAGTAATAATATTTTTTCTTGGCATCACATTCACCTCCGTCCATCCTAGCAACAGTCACAATACTCTCAGCACTAATGACGCATTGTGTGCTGTGCTGTCTTAAACTGTAATATCCAACTTCAGTTCAGTCTTCAGTCTGCTAACAACAATTAATTGAAAATTTTAAGTTTTCCTGCAAATTTTTATAAATTTTTCTTTTTATAGTTTTCCTCCTATAACCCAACCAAGTTGAGTTTGTGACTGTGCGAAAAACTAATTCAAAATAATAACACAATTAAGTCGACTTAGGGAAGACCTTAAGCATACTTCTTATGCTACTCGGAGACTCAGACTTTGCGATTAGCGCGCCAGCCTTCTTGACGATGTGGTCTGGTCGTCGTCGTTGTCGTTGTCATTTCGTTGGCTGCTGCTGCATTTCTGCAACAACAAATGACGGATTAAAAAGTCGTTATGATTAATTGTTGGTGTTGTTGTTGTTGCTGCTGCTACTCTCGTTGTTGCGGCCATTTTCTTAATTGTTGATATTATTATTGGTGTTGTTGTTGTTGTTTGTGTTATTGTTAGTGTCGAAGTTTTATGTGCTCACGGTCGCTTCCAGTGGGCGTTGCACTGTTTTTGGGATTTTAAGTTGTTGGTTTTTTTTGCTGCATCATCCCTTTTCGGCCCTCGTCTTTGCGTTCTGCTCACCGTTGAACAATTTGCAGTGCATGACAGTTGAATGGCTGCTGCAGCCGCAGTCGCTGCCGCTGATAGCTGGTTGCAGCGTTCACTGTTGCGCAGCGTTTTGACAAAACTTACAAATGATGCAATAAATGGGCAACTTTCAACTTTCGGTTTTAAGGGAAAGGAGACGTTAAGGGGAGAGCGGGAAAATGGTGCAATAGCTGATGGCAGTTGCAAAAGTTGAATGGTTCCACTGGTTCGATGTTCGGCGTAAGGATGACGGTGGCGATTTAACTGCTGCTGCTGCTATTGTTGTTGTTGCTTTTGGTGACTGGTTGCAGTTGTTCTTGTTGTTGTTCTTGTTGCTTTGTTGTGGTGAATGCTTATAGAAATTTGTTGGTTCTTTTTGTTGTTGTCCTCGTTGACATTGTAGTTAGTATTCTTAGTGCTCGTTGGCCCTGTTTCTGCTGCTATTGTTATTGTTTTTGTTGTTGTTGTTGCTGTTATGTAATGAGTATAAGTGTGTGTGATTGTTGTTATGTGAAGTTTAAACTTTTACTACTGTTGTTGTTATTTGAAACTTGTGTGTTGTTGTTATTGTTTTTATGTGAAAGTTGTGTGCTGTTGTTGTTGTTATTGTTGTTATGTGAAAGTTGCCATGTAGTCTTAATTTTGTCGATGTTGTTGTCATTTTTTTAACTTTTGTTGTTGTGTGCCACTCTTGTTGTTGTTATGTTTTCGTTGTCAAAGGCTACTTTATTGCTGTTGTTGTCACTTCTGCAACATTTATTTTTCGTACTTCTGTATCAATTGTTGTTGTTGTTGTAGGTTTTGTTGCCACGTTGATTACACATTGTTGGTGTTGTTGTTATTACCTTTGCAACTTGTTTTTGTTGTAAATTCTGAATCTGTTGTTGTTGTTTCTTAATAATTTTTATATTTTTGTTTTTGTTGTTGTTTTTACTTTTGTTACTGTTGTTGTTGCAGCTATCGCATTTATTGTTGTTGTTGTTTATGTTTTTGTTGTCCTTCTTTTTATTGTTGTTGTTAGTTTTTGTTGCAAAGTTAATTACCAGTTGTTGTTGCTGTTGTATTTACCTTTGTAACTGTTTTGTTGTAAATTATGAATCAATTGTTGTTATTTTTTTATTACAAATTTTCATATTTTTGTTTTTATTTTTTACATTGGTTGTTGTTGTTTTTACTTTTTGGTTTTGTTTGTATTATTGTATTCGTTGTTGTTGTTTTTACTTTTTATTTTTGTTTTTCTTGTTGTATTCACTGTTGTTGTTTTTACTTTTGTTACTGTAGTTGTTGCAGCTATCGCATTTATTGTTGTTGTTGTTTATGTTTTTGTTGTCCTTGTTTTTATTGTTGTTGTTTTTGTTGTTGTTAGTTTTTGTTGCATAGTTGATTGCCAGTTGTTGTTGCTGTTGTTATTACCTTTGCAACTTTTTTGTTGTAAATTATGAATCAATTGTTATTTTTATATTTTTGTTTCTCTTTTTTGCATTCGTTGTTGTTGTTTTTACTTTTTATTTTTGTTTCTCTTGTTGTTGTAACAACAATAGTGACAAAATTAATTAACGAATTTTGTCACTATTGTTGTTATAACTTTCCCATTTTTCTTATTGTTGTTTATGTTTTTGTTTTCTTTGTATTTATTGTTGTTTTTGTTGTTAGTTTTGTAACTGTTGTTATTGTAACTTCTGTATCTAATTGTTGTTCTTGTTTTTTAAGCTGGTTTTCAAATTTTCCCCGCTGCTTTGTTGTTATATATGTCGTCATTCTGTATTCGTTGTTGTTTTTGGTGTTTGTTTTCCAACTGTTGGTGTTGTTGTTATTGTTAATGTTGCATGTATGGCTGTTTTAGTTGTTGTTATTTTTGCAGCTACTTGGTTGTTATATTTGTTGTCATTCTTGTATTCGTTGTTGTGGTTGGTGTAACTTTTGTAACTGTTGTTGTAAGTTCTGCATGTATTGTTTCTGTTGTAATTGTTGTTGGTATTTTTCCAACTGCTTCGTTGTTATTCTTTTGTGCTTCTTATATTCGTTGTTGTTGTTAACTTTGCAACTATTGTTGCTGTAATTTCTGTATTTATTGTTGTTGTTGTTTGTTTTTTTGTTGTTTTACATATCCTTCCAGCTGCTTCATAGTTATTTTAGTTGTCTTTTGTTGTTGTTATTAACGTTGCAACTATTGTTGCTGTAATTTTTGTATTTATTGTTGTTGTTCGTTTGTTCTTGTTTTTTATATCCTTTCAACTGCTTGTTTTTTTAGTTGTATTTTTTGTGTTTGTTGTTGTTGTTGTGGTTGTTAATTTTGCAAAAGTTGTTATTGTCATTTCTGTATCTATTCCTATCCTATCCTTTACTTTTTGCTCTTATTTTTCCAGCTGTGTGGTTGTGATTTTTGTTGTTCCTTCTATTTCGTTGTTGTTGTTGTTGTCAATTGCCATATTACTGTTTTCACTTATGTAAATGTTGTTGTTTCTTTTAATGTTATTGTTCATATTTTTACAGTTGCTAAGTTCCCATTTTTAGTTGTCCTTTTTGTTGTTGTTGTTTTACCAATGCATTGTTGCCAAGGCTGACAAGAAGTGGTGAGGGGGGGGGATTTGGTTGATATTTGTAACAGGGTCCAGAGCTTTGGAGCGGCCGGATGTTTAAGTTTCCCATTGCAATGTCTCAAATTTTTAAGCCACTAGTTTCCGATCGGAAAAGCGACAAATAAACCAACCAACAAACAATTACAACAATCAAACAAACAGTTATTAATTTTATAAAATTAGATGTAATTTTTTAATATTTAATAGAAAGAATTTCGGCCCCTTTGGCCCAAATTTGGTACGCAACGACCCTGCTTGATGTTTTTTACTCCTGCAACAGTTTTTGTTTTTGTATTTTATTGTTATGTTTCATATATTTGCAGCTGCTTGGTTGTCAGTTTTGTTGACGTTCTTGTTGTACTTGTTGGTGTTGTTATTGTTGTTGTCAACTGTTGGCTGTTAACTGCAGACGTCTGCGTGAGCAATTCAAGTGACACAACCCAGACAGATAAATGAATTGCAGCTTAATCAAGCGTTCATACACATACACAGATATCATGGAAAGGGCGTTGGAGGAAGGGAGAGAGAGAGAAAATGTGTGAAGTCCTTTGCGGAACAACGAGTGTGCAGTAGAAATTTGAAATTGATTTGAGTTGAACTGAATTGAATTGAATTGAATTGCTTTGAGATGTTAAAGTAGAAAGAAAAACTGATGTAGTTAGTTGGTTAGTTTGAAAAATGGACACAAAGTTAGGAAGGGGGAGACCCCATGGTTCCCAAGAAAGTCTCTGGATATCTTAAACGTAAAAAAGTCCATTGGTGCTAAAGGTTGAAATTTCCTAACTAAATAAATGCAGAAAATTAACCCTCTTACGACTTATGTACATTCATATGAGTGTTCAGTGACGCACACAGATTTTTGTTTTGGAGGGATTTTCTATGTTACTATTGAGCCCAATAACATTTGGAATCGTCTTTTACATCTAACTAAATGTTAAAAAACCCCCGATATTTGGGGCATTTGTTCCCCAGAAACCCCCCTTGTGTGAGTCAGTTTTTGTGTCTAATAAAATTGTTGACTGTTTTCTGTTTCAATATTAATGACCCATTTTCTCTATTTAAAAAACTGTCAAAAACTAATGTGTAAAAAATACATGTTTCATGTAGTGAAAGGGTTAACACTGTGACACACACACTGACAGTAATCGCAATAGGTGATTAGACGATATTCTTCAGACTTTTTAATCTCTCCTGAGCCTTTAATTTGACAAATTTCGTCTTAACTGACATCTCTGCGAGTTGTACCAAACACTGTTCGTCGCAGCTCAACGGGTTAAAACGCCACTCCACTAAATTGTAGCCACCAATCTGTTGAACATTTTCTCGAGCTAAACGGAAGTTGTTAAACTTTCTGTGCAGCCGCCGCCGCCGCAGCCGCTGCCACTTCAAACGTTGCCGACTCTTGTTGCTGTAGCGTTGGCAACGTTGGCGTTGTTGCTGCCCAGCTGTCGCTCTGCAGTTGCGCGCAAACTGTTGCAAAACTTTAGTGCCGCCAACTTTAGCGCAAAGGTTACACTCCGCTGCCCCGCTAAGTGCGCGCACTGGCTGTATAGATGTGTCAGTGTTTGTGTTCGTGTGCACCGCCAGCTGGTCGAGTCTGGCGGCTGCTGTCGCTACAGCTGTCACGGCCGGTCGGTGGCACCTCAAGTGGTGAGAACGCAATTGCAATCGCATAAAACTTGCAACATGCAGCGAAATTGATTTGAAACTTTCTTGACTGGCCGCCGGCCCCGCCAGTTTGCTCGTCGTGTCGCCGACTCGCACTTTCAAGTGGCCAACCACGCGGCGTGTATACTCGCAGTGTGTGTGTGCGATGGTGTGGGTGACGCACTCACCGAGCAGTTGACGCTGCGTTGTCTCCTTTCTGCGCTTCGGTCGGTGCGTGTCGTTCGTCCTTTGTGCGTGTTTGTTGTGCGCAAAAGTTTGTTTAGCAAGAAATTTATTTCTAATTGTAGAGCATCTCATCTATTTAAGCATTTGTTGCTGGCATTTGGCGGCTTTGTTAGTTGTGCTGCATGTCGAGTTGGCGTTTGTGGCAAGTTGTGGCCGTTGGGGGCAGCGTTCCCTGAATGGGGAATAACTTACTTGTAATTGCGCCTGGCGACCGAACAACATTCACACTGGTGAGCTCTGTCAAACACAAAGTTTTGTTGCGGCTTTGGCGCATTGCTTTCATACGTGCTGTGACAAGTGTCCTTGGAAGAGGTTAGACTAAATAATAGCAAACTAAATGAATAGATTCAATAGATCGTGCACAGTTGGTGTTTGAAAACCCATAAGGAGGTTTTTCAACTCAATTTCATTCGAGTTAAATGCAACTCTGGAAAGAACTAAAGAACAAATCAGCTGATTTTGAATGCTAAGTTTTTATGCAAAGTTTTATTGTTTTTATTTTTTTTATTTTATTTTATTGTAAATTTTTATAACTATTTGGTATATGAGTATAAAATAATTTTAAGAAATTTAATTGAATTTAATTTAATTGAATTAAATTGAATTGAGTTAAAATTCAAATTGAAACTGAAATTGAATTGAATTAAATTGCATTAAATTGAAAATTGAAATTGAGTTCAATTCAATTCAATTCAATTGTTTGTTTTTTGGACGAAACAAACAAGATATCTAAAAAAATTTAAAATCATTTTTAGGAAAAATTTTTAATGATTGAATTGAATTGAAATGAATCAATGAATTTAATTGAATTGAATTAAATGTAATTGAATTGGATTGAATTGAATTGAATAAATTAATTTGATTGAATTGAATGGAATTGATGTGAATAAATTAATTGGATTGAATTGAATTGAATGGAATTGAATTGAGTTAATTAATTGGATTAAATTGAATTCAAATTAAATTGGGTTTTTTGTAAAAAACAAAAAAAAAAATAAAAAAATAATAAAATATTTTTTATAAAGAAATTTAATGAATGAATTGAATCCATGAATTGAATTAAATTGAATTGAATCAATAAATTTAATTGAAATGAATCAATGAATTGAATTAATTTGAATTGAATTGAATGGAATTGAGTTGAATTGAATTGAATTAATTACAGGGACGGACGCAGGGGGGTGGTCCGGGGGGTCCGGACCCCCCCCGAAATCTCAGACTTTTTCAAAACCCCTTACAGCACACGGTCTTTCAACCGCATAAACTAAATCCACATCACAAGTTGGTACATTACAAATATGATTCATTCCACTTTATTTCGTAATTTTCAGTTTATTTTCACAACTTTTCTGGTCAAGATCACAGTAGTAATTGAGTGTTATTATCATGCCACATGTATTAATAGTACTATCGTTAGACGACTCGCAACCTACTGTAGTGCGAGAAAGATGCATTTTTCGTTTGTTTATTTTTTGACAGTTTGACAGAAAAAGTCACAAAACGTTTGCAATAGAAGATTTTACAGCCAGATATACAGGCTTTTTCAAATTTGTGGGACACTACCGGTCACAGTTGCCTCTAGTGAACGGTCCTTCTCCACTTTGCGAAGGTTAAAAACTTACTTGCGCAACCGGAATGGAGAGGAACGACTGAATGGACTGGCGCTTCGTAACTTTCACAGAGATGTGAATGTTACCAGTGATCAAATTCTGGATATTCTCGCAAAAAGAACAAGAAGAATTGACATCACTCTGTAAATACTCTGCCTAATATTAAAGGCAGTAAATCATATGTATTGCAATTTCATCCTTTGATTCGTGTACTGTCAATTAATGCTTCTTATACCAGTATGCGCCTATGAAACCGGTAATTATTTTTGAAAAAACACGTTTATTGTGAGGAAATGATTACAATTTTATTCTTCAAAGTAATGGCCATCGCTAGCTACACATTTTTCCCATCTCTCAGGCAATTTATGGATGCCTCGCCAAAAAAATGTTTCGTCTTTTGCCTGAAACCAATCATCGATCCATTTTTTGGCTTCTGCGTGAGAATTGAAGCGCTGTTCCGTTAATGCGTGGCCCATCGATGCGAACATGTGATAATCCGAAGGCGCCAAGTCTGGTGAGTAAGCCGCATGAGCAATAGCTTCCCAGTTGTACGATGCAACCAATTCTTTGGTGGCTCTAGTGCGGTGTGGTGGTGCGTTGTCATCGAGGAAAATCACTTTGTGTTACCTGGCTTCATATTCTGGGCGTTTTTGGCGTACAGCACGGTTCAAATCGGCCAATTGTTGTTGGTAACGTTCACCGTTAACCGTTTCACCAGGTTTTAGAAGGTGTTTTTCTTCAAATGGTAACACAAAATTAACTGTGTCCGCAAATCGTAATTTGTAGGCACGTAATCCGACATTTTCCGGAGCGTCAAACAATGCGTTGTTGGATGAAACTTGACAAATTGTGAACTGAATATTGTTGACATATGACAGAAGAACTAAACATGACATTTGGTACGGTTCCGAAGTTTATAAATATTCGGCTATTTACCGCTAGATGTCGTTACCGGTTTCATAGGCGCATACCTGGTATTATAAAATATTATAACGTTAAATGAAATTCCAATTGACTGAAAATAAATTTTTTTTTAATTATGATCACTATTTTTAGCTAACACTTCGTTCAATAATGTGTGTGACTAACTAATTAAAACACATTTTTTTGCCAAAATTCGTTTTTATTCATCAACATAGTCCCCTTTTAGGGAGATACAATCATTCCAACGCTTTTCCAATCTTTCGATACCGCCTTTGTAGAACGATTTTTCTTTGCCTTCAAAATAGGCGTTAGTTTCGACGATTACTTCATCATTTGAGCCAAATCTCTTACCACGGAGCATCTTTTTGAGGTCTGCGAAGAGCCAGTAGTCGCTGGGGGCCAAATCTGGAGAATACGGGGGATGAGGAAGCAATTCGAGGCCCAATTCATGCATTTTTGCCATCGTTTTCATCGACTTGTGACACGGTGCATTGTCTTGGTGAAACAACACTTTTTTCTTCTTCATATGGGGCCGCTTAATCGCGATTTCTTCTTTCAAACGTTCCAACAACGCTATATAATAGTCGCTATTGATTGTTTTCCCTTTCTCAAGATAGTCGATGAATATTATTTCGTGCACATCCCAAAATACTGACGCCATAACCTTGCCAGCCGATGTTTGTGCCTTTGGACGCTTTGGGCGGCTTTCACCGGTTGCATGCCACTCAGCAGACTGCCGATTTGACTCTGGAGTGAAATGGTGGATCCATGTTTCATCCATTGTGATGTACCGACGCAAAAACTCCGACTTGTTGCGCGTAAACATGTCCAAACAGCTCTTTGAATCATCGATTCGTTGTTGTTTTTGCTCCGGTGTGAGCAAACGCGGCACCCATTTCGAAAACACCTTTTTCATAACCAAATGTTCTTGTATTATGGTGTGTACACTGCCTGCTGATATCTTTAGAATGTCAGCAATCTCCCCCACTTTCACTTTACGGTCGGACATAATGATTTTCAGTGTTTTTTCAACGTTTTCCGGAATAACAGCGTCATTTGGCCGTCCAGTAGATGGAATGTCATCGGTGTCTGTACGACCACGTTTGAATTCGGCATACCAATAACAAATGGTTCTTTTTGATGGAGCAGAGTCCGAATAATGTTTTTCAAGCCATTCCTGGCATTGAACAGTATTTTTTTTCATTAAAAAACAATGATAGATCAGCACACGGAATTGCTTTGAATTCATTTTTTTTGAAAACTCAAAAGTAGTGTCACTTAAAGCACTGCAACTTGTAAACTAATGGTCGGATTGACATATAATTTTGACATTAAGCCTAAAAAGGTTCACAATTTCGAAAAAAATATTGATTTAGTATTAGTTTTTTTTTTTTTTTTTTTTTTTTTTTTTTTTTTTTTGCAGTAGGTGGAAAAGCATTGAAAGCCGGAGTGCGAGACTTTCACCCGCTAAAAACCACCTGTACACTATCCCCGGGACCCCACGGAACCACGATGAAGTATTACTTCGTGGGGGGAGAAAAGACCTAGCTGTCCCTAATCCATTGGCGACGCCGCTGCTCCGCCATTATGCTCGCGGTCATACTGCTTACCGCCCCCCAGTTGTCCTCTGACGCTAGCATGTGACCCACAATATTTTCAGGTGTGAGCTCTTCACCCACTATTCGGCAGGCAGCCTGTCTTGCCCTGGCGTGTTGCGGGCAATCGAAAAAGGCATGTTCGGCGTCCTCTGGCACTGCACAGAGCTCACAAGAGGGATCGCTGTCGTGACCAAATCTATGAAGATAGGCCCTGAAGCAGCCATGCCCGCTCAGAAGCTGCGTGATGTAGAAGTTGACATCTCCGTGCAACCTTCCACACCAGCTGGCGATGTCAGGAATGAGCCTATGCGTCCATCGACCGTTTGGTGCTTCGTCCCAGCGGGTCTGCCAAAGCCGCAGGCTAGCTAATCGACTTCGCTGCCTCCTTGTGCTGCGATCATTCTCGTCGTCATCTCGCTGCCTAGCTATTGCTGCTTCCTGCGCTAGGATGTCGATCGGGCACAGACCTGCGATGACCAGCGCTGCATCCTCTGATGTTGTGCGAAAGGCACAGCAGACTCTCAAGGCACACAACCGGTACACGGATCGTATGCCTCGACCATATGACGCGACCTTTAGTGCATCCGCCCATACTGGCGCTGCATAGAGAACAATGGATTTAACAACCCCTGCGAGCAGTTGTCTTCGTCGTTGCCTCGGGCCTCTCGTGTTCAGCATTATGCGAGCTAACGCTGCGCTAGCCTTTGCCGCCTTTTCGCATGTATACTCTAAATGCTCCTTGTAATGATTTAGTATTAGTGCCGCCATCTATGTGTCAGTCACACACATTATTGAACGAAGTGTTACTTTTACCCAAAAATTGATTTTGTCTTGTGTTTATTTTTTGGAAAATAAAACTCGCAAACCGCCAATCAACACGCGATTCAATGAACAATCATAAGTTATAAATATTAAGTTTGTCAAACACAACTGTTTAATTATCCAAATTTTTCGATCGGACCCTCCCCAAAATTTTTTTCTGCGTCCGTCCCTGATTAATTATATTAAAATTGAAATTGAATTGCACTGAATTGAATTCAAATTTAATTGTGTTTCTTGGACGAAACAAACTAAATATTAACAAAAATATCAAATAATTTTTAAAAGAAATTGCAATAATTGAATTGAATTGAATCGAATTGAAATGATTGGACGAAACAAAAAAATCAAAACAAGATCAAATATTTTTTAGAAAGAAATTTAATGATTGAATTGAATCAATGAATTGAATTGAATTGAATTGAATTGAATTGAATTGAATTGAATTGAGTTGAGTTAAAGTTGAAATTGAAACTGAAATTGAATTGAATTGCATTAAATTGAATTCAATTCAATTATATCAAAATTGAAATTGCAATTGAACTGAACTCAATTCAATTAAAATTGAATTGGGTGCCTTGGACGAAACAAACAAAATATCTAAAAAATGTAAATAATGTTAATGATTGAATTTAATTATAAATAATTAATTGATTTTCTTTTCTTTTCTTTTCTTTTCTTTTCTTTTCTTTTCTTTTCTTTTCTTTTCTTTTCTTTTCTTTTCTTTTCTTTTCTTTTCTTTTCTTTTCTTTTCTTTTCTTTTCTTTTCTTTTCTTTTCTTTTCTTTTCTTTTCTTTTCTTTTCTTTTCTTTTCTTTTCTTTTCTTTTCTTTTCTTTTCTTTTCTTTTCTTTTCTTTTCTTTTCTTTTCTTTTCTTTTCTTTTCTTTTCTTTTCTTTTCTTTTCTTTTCTTTTCTTTTCTTTTCTTTTCTTTTCTTTTCTTTTCTTTTCTTTTCTTTTCTTTTCTTTTCTTTTCTTTTCTTTTCTTTTCTTTTCTCTTTTCTCTTTTCTCTTTTCTCTTTTCTCTTTTCTCTTTTCTCTTTTCTCTTTTCTCTTTTCTCTTTTCTCTTTTCTCTTTTCTCTTTTCTCTTTTCTCTTTTCTCTTTTCTCTTTTCTCTTTTCTCTTTTCTCTTTTCTCTTTTCTCTTTTCTCTTTTCTCTTTTCTCTTTTCTCTTTTCTCTTTTCTCTTTTCTCTTTTCTCTTTTCTCTTTTCTCTTTTCTCTTTTCTCTTTTCTCTTTTCTCTTTTCTCTTTTCTCTTTTCTCTTTTCTCTTTTATCTTTTCTTTTTCCTCATTTTCCTTTTTTCTCTTCTTTTTTCTTTTATCTTTTATCCCTTATCTTTCCTTCTTTCCTTCTTTTCTTTTATCTGTTATCTTTTATCTCTTATATTTAATTTTTTATTTTTTATCTTTTATCTTTTATTTTTCATCTTTTATCTTTTAGCTTGTATCTTTTATCTTATATCTTTTCTCTTTTATCTTTTCTCTTTCTATTTTCTCTTTTCTATTTACTCTAAATTGCTGGCATAATAATCAAATTTTTTTCATGCAGCTCCAACCTCCCCACTTCTGAAATTATAATTAAAAATGCAATTTAATAATTTAAATTTTTTTGATTTTTATTTATTTTTATTTTATTTCAATTTACTTCTTCCATTCGTTTGTTTTTGTTTTGTTATTTCATAATTTTAAATAATCATATACTGGAGTCTGAATTGTTTACCTTTGTGGCAACTCTCAACATCAATGTTTTCAATTTCAATTTACTGTTACCGCCGATGACTTGGCAACGCTGCGTACTTGTAATTCGGTAGCTCCGTTCATTAGGCGCCTAAGTTGGGTTTGTAGTTTTAGCATTTTTCGATGAAATGCTACAAATGTTTAGTTTGTTGTTTCGATTTTTCTATATTTATTTCTTTTCTATATTTAAGTTTTTGGTTTTATATAATTTTGTAATTTTTTTAAATAGTTTTTTTTGTATGGTTTTTGCGTGATTTGTTTAGCTTTTCATATTTTTGTTTTGTGTATAATAAATAAAATCATTAATAAACATGTTTTACATATACATACATATACATATATAATTTTTTATAATTAATTACAGTTAATGGTAAATGAAGCAAAAGTTCAATTAAACGCATAATTTACTATTTATAAAAAAAATCATAAATAGAACACATTTCAAATAAAAATTATTTACTTTAGCTTATTTTATTGCAATTGTTTTGTTTAACAATTTATTTAAACTATTTTTTTTAAGTATTTTTTCGTATTATTTTCTATTGTTTTTCAATTAATTTTTGCTTGGGTTGTGTTTTCTTACTGTGGTGCTTTTTGTTTTAACATTGCTAGTTAAATTGTTGTTCTGGTTTTTCTGCTGACTGACGCGTTGCTTTTAGTGGCATTTTGCATTTTGCAATTTCGAAATTATGTTCTATGTAGTTGTTGTTGTTTCTGGTTTTAGTTTTATTAATGTCCATATATTTAGTTAGTAATTTGGTTGCTTACTTTTGTTGTTGTTGTTGTTTTTAGTATGTATGTATGTAAGTTTAAATTTACAGATGTGTGTGTTTGTTGGTTGAGTCTGCAGTTCGGTTCTTGTGATTTGATTCTTCGATTTTCATTGCCGTTTATTTTTATGTTTTTTTTTTTTATTTTTTATATGATTTTTATATAATTTTTTAAGCCTTTTATTATTCCAAAAATATAAATTTTTTTTTTGTATTTGAATAGTTTTGTTGTTTTGTTTACTTATGAATCGTTTGCTTCCTACAAAATGGCTGCGGCTTTACAATGCAAGAAATTTTGGGCGCTATTTGCTATGTGTGTTTTTTTGCATGATTTTGTTGTTGTTAAAGTGACCATGTTTTATAGTTGTATTTGCAGTTCTAAGTAGAAAAATGTCTGTACGGTATGTGAAAATTTACAAATTTCAAGTTGATGAATTTCTAGTTTACTTCACTTTGGAGCAAAAATCTGTCTGTCCCACAGACTTTGGGCGCCTTCAAGTGCTCTTTACTTATGGCCTAAGTTATGCTTAAAGTTGTAGTCGTTTGTATGTGTATGTGTGTGTGTGTATGTGTCAATTGGCCTAGGAGCAGCACAGTATGAGCGTTGTTCATGCGTTCGGTTTGATTGCTTCCCCGAGTGTGGAAGTGTAAAATTTTGAATTTACAAAAAATTATTAGAGCGCATTACGAGCTCTGACTATTTTATGCAGCTTAGCTTTCAATTTAATGCTTTTCACGCTTTTTTTCATGCTTTTTTCGTTATAAATAACCACTTTATGACCGCTTTACATTAATAACAACAATTTTCTTTCGTAACTTATGATTTTGTTTTTAAATTATTTTCATTACATTTTTATGTTTTTGTATTTATTTATTATTTAAAAATTTTTTTATTTTTAATTTTTGGTATTTTTCTGTTTAAATATTAATAAAAATTTGTTTTTAAGAAATTCGTTATCTCTGCTGCAGCACATTGCTACAAATTCGCAACGCATTGTTGCTTGAACATTATGTAAAATTGGGCTTTATACTAGAAGAAGAAGAAGCTCTTTTTTTAGTAAAAGAAAAACGTTTGCTAACATACAAGTTACATATTTTTTTGTTTTACAAAATATGTCATAAAAAATGTACAAAAATTCTTGTTTTGTATTGAAAATGTTGTTTAGAATAATTTATTAAAGATGGCGTGATTTCAAGAAAATGTAAAACCAAAATAAAAATGTTATTTAACATAAAAAATAAAAAAATAAAAAAAAACCAAAAAGCAAAAAACTTTATATAAAAAAATGAAATAAAAATCTAAAAAACTAAAAAAGTAAAAAAACTAAAAAAAATTAAAACAAATAAATTCTTTCTTTTAAAATAGCAAACAATTTTAAAACTTAAGAAAGTTGATATAATTCCATAAAAATTAAAGAAAACAAATATAAAATTACAAAAATTAAACATAGAATAAAATTAATAAATAAAAACTTTTTAATAAATAAAAAAAGTTCATAATAATTTTAATACAAAATAAAAAAAAAAAATCCCAAAAAACAAAGATCATAAAATAATTTTCAAAATAAATAAAAATGAAAAAAATTAAAAAAAACTTAAATACAATTTTATAAAAAATTAAACATAAATCCCAAGAAAAGGAAAAATTTCATAAAATAATTTTCAAAATAAATAAAAATTAAAAACAATAAAAAAACCTAAATACAATTTTATAAAAAATTAAAAAATTTTAAGTAAATTTAAAGTAATAAAACTTGTAATAATAAATAAATTTAAAATAATAAAAAAAACTATGAATAATTAAAAAAAATATATAAATAAAAATCATACATTTTACTTTTAAAAACTTTGTTATTTTAAAAAAGGATCAACGTTTTGAAATGCATTTTGCTTGAACAATTTTGAACGCGCCACGCTCTTTCTGTGCATGTGTGTTACTCTCTTTCTATATCTTTCTCACTTGGCGCTTGGCGCTTGTTCATTTTTTCACCTCATTCAGTGCGCCCGTTTTTTTGTCCTTCTTGACGAGCGCATATATGGAGGCGGCTTTATAGTTGATCGGCCCATAGTGCTGACTCTCCAAGTCTGCATAGATTAATTCATCGTCGAAATTGTCCACATTCAAAGGCTAAGTGCAATTGGTACAGGAAAAGAGTTGAAAAGGATTTGAAGAAATTACAAAAATCATAAGAGGATGAGACCAGATAATGCTTGAAGTGAATGCAGAGGCTGAGAATGAAGGAGAACGTGCTGTAAAATGTTTAAACTGCTTGAGATGCATTGTTGGTTAAGATGTCAGAGTTGTTATGCGAACAGAAAGAGAACGAGAGAAACGTAGCTAAAGCTTTAGTATTGAGAACTGTTATGCATAAATTAGTTAGTTGAAAACATTCTAGTTCTATCAGCTATCGGGGAATATTTATACATTTTTTGTGTAAGCTTCATTGCTTTGTTTGAATTTGTCAGTATAAAACATTTGGGGGGAAAAATGTTAACTCTGTCAGGCGCGGATTCAGAAAAATATTTCGGGGGGGTTTCAAAAAGTAATTATTTAATATTTGTAAAATGTCTTTTAATTTTTAAGTAGTTTTATAGGCGATTTAAATATTTCGGGGGGGGTTTCAACCCCCAAAACACCCCCCTGAATCCGCCACTGAACTCTGCTCAAAACTTTGTACTTGCAAAACTAGGAGCCAAATATATTACAACTGTTTTGGATTTTCATTCTGATGTGAGGATTTTTTTGTAAGGACTTTGAATTTTCAAGTTCATTAATATTTCCCAAAATTATTTGAAAAAATCAGCGCAATGTAGATTTTGAACTTTGAAATTTCAAGTACACATATATACAAAATAATTATTTAAAAATGCAATTAATAAATTAAATTTGATTATTAAAAATTCAATTATTTGGAAACGATTTTTTTTGCAGGACTTTGAAATTTCAAGTACATAAATATAAAAAAATTATTTAAAAAATTGAGCCCAAAAATCATAAATAAAAAATTCAAATTTGTCAAAAATTATTTAAAAAATTAATTAATTAATTAAATTTAATTATTAAACATTAAATTATTTTGTTAGGATTTTTGTTGTTAGGACTTTGAAATTTAAAGTTAATAATTATTTCCCAAAATATTTTGAAAAATTCAGCGCAATGTAGAATATCGACATGAATTTTGAAATTTTTTCAAAATGCAATTAATGAATAAAATCTAATTATTAAAAATTAAATCATTTTGTAAGAATTTGTTTTTAGGACTTTGTCATTTCAAGAACAAAAATATTGAAAAAAATTATGCAAAAAATTCAGTGCATTCTGGATTATAGACATGGAATTTTAATTTTGAAATTTTAAGTACACCGTGGCGACGAATAACTGTTACTAACGTTTTGTTAAAAATAAAAAAGACCGTGATTGATTTTGAAAAATATATATTTTATATTTATTTCAGTACTTATTTCATTTAGTTTTTAATTATTAATTTCAAATCTTTCACCCTTGTTTTTGTTCACCAGCCGTAAACGCTTTGGGAAGGCAGCGCAGGCGGCACGCACGTCTTCGTCAGATATTTTATTCCATATCTTCTGAAGGCGTCGCTTGAATTCTTCTATCTTCATGTGTTTTACGTTCTTCATTTTGTCCAGCATGAAACCCCATATAGAGAAATCCAATGGATTCAGATCCGGAGAAGAGGGATGGCTATTCATCTGCCGAAATAAAACATGGAAGTTCGTCTTTACACCAGCTCTGAACAATTTTTTCCTTGTGAGCTGGAGCAGAATCTGGCTGGAAGCAAAATTGTGCATTTCTAAATAACTGCGTGGCATGGGGCAACAAATGCTTTTCAAAACCTCTTCCAAGTAGTAGTTTGCGATAATTTTTACGCCTTTTTCGTTAAAAAGGAGAGGAAACTTGCCTTTCTGCAGAAATCGCTCCCCATACCATAACGGAGGACACGTTTTGATACCTCTCAATCGCTTTTTTATGAGTTGGGATATCAGCCATCCTTGTTGCATACACACAATCGTTCTGAACGTTATGACTGTCTTGTAACAAAAAGAGTTTTCCATCCGAAAAAATTATTTCGCAGCTTGCGTGCCGCCGAAGGAGTTGATCACTTCTTTTCTTTCTCATTATTTTTTGACGCTCTGTAAGACCGTGAATTGGTTTTTTTTGTTTAGGCATTCATCTTCAAATTTTTTTTAATAACATTTTGTACGGCTTTATGGCACACACCCATGTCTTTAGCCATCTTTCTTACAGAAATCGCACAATTTTGACTCATGAGTTCACGCACTTTCTTCACCATTTCTGGAGTTCTTCCGGTACTTTTGCGACCGATCTTTTTTGCGATTTTGAGGGTTCTAGTTTCCTTAAACCGCGCTATAGTACGATATACAAACATTTTGTTGATTGTCAGTTTTTTTAGCGATTTAACAATCACCCTTGGGTTTTCACCCTTCAAATTTAATTTTACCCCAAGTTCTCGTTTAGCGTGTATGCTTCTCAAATTGTTTACACTAAATGATTTCGTTGCCTAACTAGTGTATTGTTTACAGTATTGATACAAAAAAAATACAAAAAAAAAAAAATAAGTCTAGGCCTAATACGATAGGCGCAGCAGCGCTTTGAAAAAAGGTAACAGTTATTCGTCGCCACGGTGTACACAAATATTATAAAAAAGTTATTTTAAAATGCAATTAATTAATTTAATTTAATTACTAAAAGTAAGGTTTTCTTTGTAAGAATTTTCTTGTAAGGACTTTGAAATTTCAGGTACAAAAATATTGAAAAAATTATTTAAAAAATTTAGCGCAATGTAGAATATTGACCCGAATTGGAAATTTCAAGTGCAAAAAAAATTATTTAAAAATTCTATTAATTAATTAAATTATTAAAACTTTAATTATTTTGTAAGAATTTTTTGTTAGGACTTTGAAATTTCAAGTACAAAAATATTGAAAAAATTTTTTTCAAAAATGCAGTGCAATGTAAAATGGGTTTTAAATGAAAGAGAGAATTCTCTCAAATTAAAAAAAAATATATTGTTTAGTGCACAATCACGACAAAATTTCGTTCTTTTAAAACTTGATCCATAAATATGCTTGAAAATTTTTGATAGTATTTGAAAAAATATGTATTAAGGACTAAAGTGTACAGACTCCATCGTCTCATTTCGTCTTTCTAACATTTTTGGTTTAGACAGCTACTAGAAAAGATAGTGCCCACATAAAACTGATATCCGTATTATTTACAAAAATACAACCTCTGGGGTATGGTACACGCCATCACACCAATGCCGGGTTGAACTTAATGTTCAGTTTATTATTTTCGTATTATTTCTAAACTTTAAAATAATTTTAAGGGCCAACGAAAACATTTATTCTTGAAATTATAGGGGGTTCGGATGTCCAAAAAGTGGCATGTTACCATATGCCAACAAAATAGTGAAAGGATTAACAAATGAATAAATCAAAAACTAATAAAGTTAGAGAAACGAAATTCAAGGTCGTGGTAGTGTGCACATTATTCGTTCTTACGTCATATTAAAGAAGACAACTATTTAACATTTTCAAGGATATTTAAGAATAAAGTTTTAAAAAGATATTTTCAAAACCTATTCGTCCTTGAGTCTCAAAAAATTTATTTTAATTAAATTCTAGGGAGTTTTCTATTTCATTTGATTTCATTTTGATAATATTTATTGCGTTCAATATTTAAAACAATTTTTTGAAATATTCATATCCTAGAAATTTTAAATTAAAAACAAAATCCGGACATCAGAGAGAAAAACACAAAACATATTTTTACTACATTTGACATTATTACATCACATTACATTACTAACATACATTTGACGACTAGTTTGTAGAACAAATTGTTTTTTTTTAACTTTAGACACGAAATCGTCGCCTGAGAAAACGATTGTCTTATGAGCTATGAAAGTCAAAGAAACATACGACATTCGTTTTCTGCAGCGACGAATTATATTTGATGAAATCTGATATATGTAAATGAAATCTGATCTGATATAAATAAATATCAATGAAAATTTGCACCCAGTGAGCAATAAAGTACTTCTTTACCCCTTCAGACTGCATACTCTGTAAGTTAGTTCTATATATACGAGTAAGTAATGTTAATTGCATTCGATTAGGGTGCACTCAATAGATTCTTAAAGCACCTATAGGCAACATATTTCATTAGATATGTAAGTCATATACCAAAGAGATATTTGGAATGTTTGGTTGCTGCATGCAAGTTAATAATTCATTATTCTGTCGTGCTGTTTCTTTATATTTCAATGTTTAAGGTTTAGTCGCACAAGAAATGCCATACGATTTAGCCATAGTACATCAAAAGATATAGCGTGATTAATTACATTAAGTGATATTGAACAAGACGCAAAGTACATCAACACAAAAACGCAGCAAATAGTGGGGAGCAAAAAAATGGCACAGCGCGCCGCACGACACCAATGATTGAACGCGATGAGATGTGTGTGTTGTGCTCGAATATGAAAACATGAATCAAGTTAAAGACAATTAATCAAGAATTTGATTTGATGCTATTCACACAACGCGCACATTAAATGTGCTTTATGCGGCAACACAAGAGAATTCATACTCAAAAGTGTTTGTTTACAAAAAACCAAAAAAAACTAAAAATTATATCATCAAAGAAAAACATAAACAACTTTTAGCACATTTTCACGTTCTGAAGACAGCATACGACAGAAAAATAAATCACCAACATATATATAGAACAAACTTGTTTTTGTTGTTGTTGTCAATTATACTAAATGCAAATATAACGTTGCTTGTTGCATGTAACACTGGTGACTGGCAATTGGCAGCAATGGAATGCATGGAAAATTCGCATAATTCAATGTGACACAAAAATTTACCTTTTTTTTTTTGTAAAAAATACGCAAAATTTTAAGTTTGTCATTGAGTTAAGAAATCAAAAACCTATACGCAATTAGCAGTTGTGTTGGTTTGTAATGAGCGGAGACGTCATTACGTTTAAAAAATGTACGTATTACTGCCTTTGTAGGGATCCTCGAAATCGGAAACTTGCTACAAAATAAATGGGGGGAAAATGTTCAAAATTTATTTCACCATATTTATTTATTCATAAGTTAAGACTTGCGTGCTGATGAACTTCAGTATTTGCTGGCAGCAACATGCGCAGCAAAATACGTGTGAAAAATGTGTGAAATGTGTTTGTGTGTGTGTGGGTGTGTGAGTGAGAAGTGAATGGTTGTGTGATTGGGTGATTTGGTGTAAGGAAATTTATTTCAGTTACACGTTGAGTGAGCAGTGAGCTCGAAATAGCTGATTCAAATTGAAATTAGACGATCTGAATGTTTGGACATTTTTGCTATTTTATAAATCAAATTAGACATGATTTAGTACTGTGTGGAGACTCTTAATAATGTGTTCTCAATGCTCCGGAATTTCGAATTTTAGGCAATTTAATAAAAAAGTGCTTGACCGGGTTTAAGGGCGTCGTCATAAAATATGAATGAATGGAAGGTAAATAATCAAGAAATTCCAAAATTATGAAAGCATTTGTATATTTCTGTTCCATAGCAATGAAGAAATCTTGGCAATGAATCAAAAATATTGCTTTTGAGAGCTCAACATTAGCTAAAGGAATGGTAGATAAATAAAAAAATATATATAAAAAAATTAAATAAAATAAAGTTAATACTTAAAAGTCATTCTTAGATACAATTAATGCCTAACCTTTCTCCGAAAAAAATTAAGAAAATATTGCTCAGATTACACTGGTTCTGACAACGGATTCTGGTAGAGGGGGTAAAAAAAAAATATAGGTGTATCGGCGTTTTGAAAGTTTACATCTGATTTTTTTTTATGGGGGGTCAAAGATTTACCCCTTTTGCCCATTCTTGTGGTAAATCGGCATACGAAAACCATGTAATCTTACATTTTAGCTATATGATGTCTTCAGCAATTTGATGTAAAATACTACGAAGAATATTTTTGTGGAGAATTTTAACCCTGTAGCTACTATTTTAATGGGTCAATTTGACCCTTTTTTTCTAAAATGCCAAAAATGTTCTGTAAAACAGGACTTTTTAAGGAAAAAATGTACCACGAAAATATTCGCCATTAAATTCTACTATAGATCTCTGAATACATCAAAGCTCAGAAATTTACTTCAACGCCAGAATTAAGGAAACAATGAAAATGTGTTTAAGGGGGCTTTCCCGTTTTTCGGTTTCAAAAAATGGTTTTTTTTTTTACAGAAATCGATTTATAAATACTATAACAATATGAAGCCAAAGTTTCATAATGAAATATGCAATAGTTTTGAAGTTATAGCCAAAAATGTTTCGGCACGCACAGCCTCGCGTACGCTTTAAAAAAACTTTAAACGCGTTTTCCTCGAAACCATGTTTTTGTGACTTTTTTACACTATTTTTCGGATCTAATGAACCGATTTGAATAAAACTGAGTTTCACGTGTTCACAAATGAATTCTCTATCGCACATCATAGGATTTTTTCAATATTGTGAAATTTCGATTTTTAACAACACTTTTAGTACCAAAATTTTGCCAAAAAAATTGATTTTTTTTTTCAAATTTGCGCCAAATTTCACCAAGTTGAAATTTTTCAAAAATCCTACGATGTGCGATAACTAGAACTATGTAATTAATGAAAATGATGGTCAATTTGATTTCAGATAAACCGTACCCCAGAAAAGTGTAAAAACTGGGAGTATGTTTTCCAAACAAGGCAACATAAGTACTTGGCAAGCCGGCGGCCATTTTGTTTTTTTCAAAAAAAAAAATTTTTTTCAACTCACTATTGTAACAACAAACAAAATAAAAAAGAATTACAACATTTTATCAAACTGTCTTTCCAAAATTAATTCTTGAAAAACACCTCATTTTTCGACGAAAAAACGGGAAAGCCCCCTTAAGTGTTTCTTTCGAAATTGGTACTAAAATGCCCTATGCCCCTAAAAAGATAATAAAAATAATAATAATACTAAATACGAAGTCTTGAATTACTTAAATATGACAAAAATTTATTCATTTTTTTACAAAACTAAAACCAATTACAAAAATTAAACTAAAATAAAGAATTATACATGTAATAAAAAAAACACAAAATATTAAAACATACAAATAAATTAAATTTAATTAACAAAACAAAGTTAAATTAATTCAAAATTATTTGTATTTAAAAAATTTAAAAAAGGAAATAATAATAAAAATAAAAATAAAAATAAAAATAAAAGGAGAAATGAATAGACATATATATTAGAGTGGATTTAGTGTTGTATGGATATTATTAATAATGGGTTCTTGCTGCTCCGCAACCTCTCATTTTATGCGGTTTGGTAAAAAAGTGCATGAGCCAAAAAATTTTAGGGCTAGGGTGGGGCTAAATGCCGTCTCATCGAGGTCAAAGTTCACAAAAAAGCTGGGAAATTCGACAAATTACTCCACAGCTGGTCAGAAGTTGCTCTTAGAGGGTTAAAATCTATGACCGACCCCCATTAGTTTTTCTTACTGAACATTTCTTTCCAACATACGCATCCCCTATCTCCAACCCTTAATGGGGCTCCCATACAAAATGGTCGTTTTTATAAAATAGGCTCCCATTGCTTCCAGGTTGCCTCCAGATGTATCAAATGTATGACCGACACCCATTTATTTTCTATTCCGAATGTTTCTTCTAAACATATCTACCCGCTAACTACAAGTCTTAAGGGGGCTGCCATACAAAACTGGCCATTTTCTATGCCATTGGCTCCACACTTGTGAATGTAGTAGTTAAGTAAGCAAGAAAACATTGTATCTCGGAAACTACTAAACCGATTTCAATGATTTATTCAGCGATCGCCAACATTCTTGAGTACAAAAAATACAAAATTAATTAAGATTCAGAAATTCATCACCAAAGCGCGTCCCCCATACGATCGGATTTGTGACGTTGTCAACTTTTGGGTTTCTACAAAGCAAAAATCACATGTACTGTCGAAACCCCATTAACCTCCCCATTTTGAATATAATTGAGTGTTAAAAAGAAATTATTAGATTTTTGTGAGCAAATGTGAATTTTTTATTCAGCCGGTATAGGTACTCCTTGCGTAAGCAGCTTGGAGCAAAATTTGTTTTGTATGTCACAAGGCCTCATTATAGTCTCTGATGAGTTTCAGGCCCCTTCCGACAGCATCGTTGGCCACATGTAATTTATGCACAATGTTTTTTGGCAACCTGGTAACTCAATTATGCAACTGTTTTGATTTCTGTGTCAAAATACTCACTCAGGAAGAGGGTCTGACAAAAGAGAGTACGTGCTTTGGCTATCTACACTGACGACTGCTCAAATGTCGAGAGTTGAACTGGGCCTGGTTTCTACTGGAAGGATCGGCAGCCTAAACCGTCCTATTATTTGCCAGACACGTGCAGCAGAGCAACAACAATATTTTAATATATCAAAAATAAAAAAAAAATTAATCATATATAAATGAACCAACAAGCACAAAAGCTCTTTGCAGCTAGCGAGCTTGGTACGTTAGTTAACTTTTTATATTACTCAATAAATAATAATGAAAATAATATCAGGTGTACAACTTTGCTTCCGCCGTTTTCCGATAGGTGGCTGTACCGGCTGAGGCTGGTTGAAATACATAGATGGTAATGCCTTTAAAGTGAGTGTGGACAGTGCCTAACGAATTGTCATCGCCGTTTCAGTGACAGTTGTTCTTATTTTCGTATTATTCACGCTCGAAAATATCCGTTTATGTGCCCAATTTTCGCCATTTGCGGGAAGTTTTACTTTTCTGTTACAATTCGAAAAAAAATGCAGCTGAAGCGCATCGAATGCTCTCAGAAACTTACGGTGATGCTGCTCTGAGTGAAAGAACGTGTCGGGAGTGGTTTCAACGTTTTAAAAATGGTGATTTCGATGTCGAAGACAAACACGGTGGTGGAAGAGAAAAAACCTTCAATGATGCCTCACGTCGCAAAAGTGGTCAAAAAGTACCTGGAAACGCTGAAATGGGAAGTCTTGCCCCACCCGCCGTATTCCCCAGATGTCGCCCCTTCTAACTTCCACCTATTCCGTTCGATGGCCACGGCCTGGCAGATCAACATTTTCAATCCTTCGAAGAATTGGAAAAACGGATTGCTTCATGGATAGCGTCAAAAGAGGACTCCTTTTTTCGAGCCGGGATCCGAAAATTGCCGGAAAGATGGGAGAAAGTTGTCGCTAGCGACGGACAATACTTTGAATAATACATCTGTAAGCACTTTTTCGCAATAAAGCTTTTAATTTTGGAAAAAAACGGCGGAAGCAAAGTTGTACACCTGATAATAATACTTAACAATAATAATAATTATTTTTTGGTTGATTTATTATCAACAAAAAAAATGTTAATATATAAAAAAGAAATTAAAAAAAATAAAAATATGAAAATTAAAATTGTATTAATAAATAAAATACAAAAAAGGAATAGATGCATAAATATAAGTATAAATAAAATAAAAATTAACAAATAGATGAATGAATAGATGCATAAATATATAAATAAAATAAAATGAACAAATAAATAATTTAAAAAATATATATAAATAAATAAATGAAAATAATAATAACGAATTAATAGAAAATAAATAAATCAATAATAAATAGTTCAATAAATCAATAAAAAATTTAAGAATTAAAAAAAAAAAAAAAATTTTAACGAATTTATAACTTCTAAAAAAATCACAATATATAATACTTGAACTAAATAGGTGAAGTAAAAAATAAGTTAAGTAAAATCGAAACTAGCAAAAATGAACTTAACAATATTTGTTGAAATAAATAAATAAAACTTGAAAATAAAATAAATTAAAAAATTGCAATACAAAAATATTAAGAAACAAATACAAATAAAACTAAATAAGTAATCAATAAACAAATAATAAAATTAATAAATAATGAAAACAAAAGAAAAACAAATTATAAAAAAATAATTTATCAAGATAACTATAATAAAATGTTAAATTAAAAACTAATTTGTTTGTTCTTCACATAAAACCCAATGTCGGTTTCTGTTCTCACCTCAGCCACATCGTCAACTAAATTAATAGTTTATTTGATAATTTCTTACAATTAAATAAATACGTAATGCCGCTTTATTGTTCCTATTGCCCAGACCTATTCTTAAAACTAATTTATAAATAAATAAATATATTTCAGATTTTAAGTACGTAGCCTAACACACATTTACACATACCTACTTACACATCGTAATTATAAAATGCTCTGCACCTGTGCTTCGTAATTATTTATTCTTGAAATTCCAATAACTGAACTCAATTCAATTGTAGGTTCTTTGCATAATTTACACACACCTCTCTCTGATGCAACTAATTGTTATCATAAATATTCATACAACAAATCGATAATTTGAGAAAATTTCACCAAACTTAACACGCTGACAGTCATCAATGTTCTGTAGTGAAGAACGTCTAAACTTACATAATACGGTACTTACAGTTAAGGGTGAAATTTGTTGAATTATTTGCTGGTAAATGCGCCTAATTGTAGCAACTTATGCGCGAGCTTTGTTTTATGCTTTTGTGTATGTTAGCCTAAAAGTGTGCCAGCAAAAAGCAGAGCTCTTATGCGAGTCTTTTCGTAGGTTAGCAGCTTCGGTGGCATACTTTTAGGCGCGCGTTCTCATTTAAACAGCAGCATCATTATTGCATTATTGCTATTTGGGATTTGTAGCATTTCACTAAATGTTGTTTGGTTTTGTGGTTTTGGTTTATTTACATTTGATTTTTTGTGGTATTAACTAGCTGCACTTGCATTTCTTGTTGTTGTTGTTGCTGCTAGTTTGGCTGATTCGCATGCACTTTGCTGTTGTTGTTGGTATTGTAGCTGTTTTATAGCCTTAGTCTAGTTTACTTGTTAGTTATAGCTACGTCTGTGTATATATAAAATTATCTTTTCACTATAGCATACTTCCAGGCGCGCAGCCTTAAAGTTTATCTTCTGTTCGTATGGTGCGCCTATGGTTAGTGTTTAGTCTGAGTTTTCTACAGTCGCGGGAATGTGTGTGAAAATGTTGTTGGTTGGTTGGTTGTTTGTGGTTGTTGTTGTTACTATTGCCGCAATTGCTATTGCTGCTCAAATGTGCACTTCACGATACCGTTGCGTCATGATATACTTGACGCGGCCACCATTGCGACCAGCTGACAGTATGACTGCAGCGCTGGGCGAGGCAGCGGCAATTGAACGTTCGCTAACGACAATTTCGTCATTGAGTTCGACGCCATCGTCGACATCATCGCTGGCCGCATTATCGTCGTCCATGTCCTCGCAAAACGAATAGCCCAAATCTTCGTCTTCGTCCTCGTCGTTGACATTGTCTGCTTGCACTGCTTGCGCCATTTCACGCTCGCATTCCGCTTGTTGACGACTGCTGCTTGCCACCATTGGCAGCGTGAGTTGTTTGTGCAGATTCTGACGACTGCCCGGCTTGGTGGCATAAATAAATTCGGGATGATTTTTGGTCAAGGCCTCGAGTGCTTCGAGCGATGCGGCCGGATTGAGGCTAACTTGCGGCAGCTGGTGCGTTGCAATGCCGGTCAGTTGCTTGATTTCTTCGGCCAGTTCTTCGCTCATCTCGGACTTGTCTTCTTCCTCTGCTTCGGCCCAATCGGCCGCTGTGTTTGGCATTTCTGCTTTGACAGTGGCTGCTGTTCGTGTTGTTGCAGACGTCACCACTTCCGGCTGTTGCTGCTCGACGCACTCGACGGACTCGACGAACTCGACGGGCGGCGAAATGGGCTTGAAGCTGCGATTTTCATGCCACGACAGCGGCCGAAACACCAACGGCCCGCCCGCCGTTGCATAACGCCGCGCCGCGGACTGTTGCTGGTAGTTTTGCTGTTGTTGTTGTAATTGCATGCGTAATTGCTGCAATTTGCAGTGTCGCATGCCGGCCACCGTCTGCGCGGGCTGAAAGTGGAATGTGTGATATTTGCGCAGCGGCAACTTGACCGGCCGCCGAACGGCCGCATCGCTGATACGCGTTGTCGTGGCCGAGCTTAAGTCGTCGTTGGCATCAACAACACCGTCATCGGCAACGGCAACGGCGGCGCGCGGCATAGGCGATGCCTCGCTGCCCAGCGGCACTAATCTATTGCTGCTGTTGTTGTTGTTGCTGGTGTTGGCGCATTGTTGCAGCAGCATTTCGCTTGTTGCGCGTGGCATTAGCAACGGTTGTTGATAATGTTGTTGATGCTGTTGCTGGTAGCGTTGTTGGCAATGTTGTTGTTGTACGTTAATTTGTTGGTGTGATTTAGCAGCAAATGCTGCTGATGCTGTGATTGTTGGTGTTGCTGTGGCTGCCTGGAACGCGTTCGCACATTGGGCGCGATAATGGTGGGCATCGTTGTTGTTGTTGTTATGGTTGCTGCTGGTGGCGTTGGCGAGCTGCCGGCTGATATGTGCGTAGGGGTCGCTGATAGTTTGGCGTCGTAGCTTCTTGTTGTTGTTGCTGTTGCTGTGGCAGCATGCGACGCCGCCGGCAGCGGTGGCGTTGGTTGCGTTGGCGGCCTTTGTGGTGCGATTACTTGCTAAAAATGGATTAGTGGCAGCAAAGGACTATTAGTGGCAAGTTGTTGTTGTTGTTATTGTTGGGGGAGAAAAACATGCAACCAAGTTGGGACATGCAATGCATAAATAAAAAGCATTTGATTTGTATTGGTTGGGCGGTTGGTTGTTGGTAATCCATGAAATTAAAACATCAGCGAACGAAATATGAAAAGAAAACATGAAACAAAATACAAAGATAAATAAAAGACAAATAAAAATGAAATTCTTATAAATAAATGTAAAGTATTATTTCTTTGCTTAATTTTTCCAAAAGAAATAAGCTGGATTAACAAATCTTTTCAGAAGTTTCCTTGGGACAATTTATTAAATAAGGATGTTTTTACGTTGAGCTCTGGGGAACAGGATCACAGAGGGTTAGGAGAGGTTAGGGAGGGAGACGACGAGGCAGAGATGAATAAATGGTTGACTATGTAAACATTGATGGATGAGTAAGGGATGTAAGGGGGCATAATGATGAAAGCTAGAATGTCATGAAAGAGAATTTATACATAAAAAAGAAAAATTAAAGTGCAACAGGAAACAAATTTGGGGTTAAAGGATTAATTGATGAACGGTTCAAAAGATGAGTACAGAAAAAGATGGAGAAGGGAAGCGAATGAATGAAAAAATTAATTGATGAATGGTTCAAAAGATGAGTGCAGAAAAAGATGAAGAAGAGAAACGAATGAATGTAGGAATCAAAGTGAAGATAGATTGATGGACAGTTAAAAAATTAGTAGATAACTTGTTAGTAGAAAGAAACGAAATAATGAATGAAGCAACCAATGAGAAATCATACGAACAGTTTAAGAGATAAAGAGATGGTTAGATAAACGAATGGTGGAAGAAACTGAATAACTGATGAAACAAAAGGAAAAAATGAGCGGATAAATAGGTCAATAGATGAGAACGATGAACAAATGAGAATGTGAAAAAAAGAATGATTCAAGAGATAAGTATAAAGATAAAGAAATGAAGGATGGAGGCAATAAATAAAGCAATGAATGGGAATAGAAACAAATGGTTTGTTCCGGAGATGAGTAGATTAAAAGATGGAGAAAAAAGAGAATTAATGAAGAAACCAACGAGAAGATAGATGTAGGGAAAAATTCAAGAAATGGGTATACAAAAAGATGAAGTTCCTTCCTACATGAATAAAGGACCAAACGATATGAATAGACGGATGGTTCAGGAAATGAATTCACAAAGAGATGAAGGAAAGAACTGAATAAGTGAAGGAACAAATGAGAAGATAAATGTATGAACAGTTTGAGAGAAGATTTGATAAAAGCATTGAAAAGGAAGTGAACGAATAGAGAATGAAACGAGTATATGAGATGACAGATGGTTTGTTGAAGAGATAGGAAAATCGATAGGAGAATATGAATAGACGGATGGTTTAAGAAATGAATTCAAAAAGAGATGATGAAAGGAACTGAATCAGTGAGGAAACAAACGAGAAGATAAACGTATGGACAGTTAAAGGAATGAAATAAAAAAACAATAATATTAACGGATGGTTTGTTCAAGAGATGAAGAGGTAAAGAGATGAAGGAATGACCTCGAAAATCTGGTGATGGTGAGAAAATGCGAATGAATGAAGAAACCAATGAGATCAAAGATGTGTGGTCAGTTCAAGAAGTTAGTATATAAAAAGATGAATTTACCTCTATCAATGAAGGAACAAAGGCGAATATGAACAGATCGATGGTTCAAGAAATAAATACACAAAATGATGAAAAAAGGAACTGAATGAGTGAAAGAGTAAACGAGAAGATAAACGTATCGACAGTTCAAGTGAAAAATAAAGGGATGGGAAAAGAATTGAATGAATAAACGAGAATATGAACAAGTAGATTGTTCAAGAGAACAGTTTATCAAGAGATAGGGAAAGAAA
Source organism: Melieria omissa (assembly GCA_963971225.1). NCBI lineage: Eukaryota > Metazoa > Arthropoda > Insecta > Diptera > Ulidiidae > Melieria > Melieria omissa. The sequence goes on along the minus strand of OZ020268.1, from coordinate 77,507,646 downwards.
ACGAATAAAGAAACCAATGAGAAGAAACTATTTCAAGAAATTAGTATATAAAAGGATGAAGTGTCTCTTCTATCAATGAAGGAACAAATAAGAGTATGAATAGACGAATGATTAAAGTAATGAATACACAAAGAGATGTATGAAGGAATTGAATTAGTGTGAGTTCGACAGTTCAAGAAGAGAATAGATACAGGGATGGAAAAAGGTGAATCAATAAACGAAGAAAGGGAATATGAATAGATGGCTTGTTCAAGAGATGAATAGATAAGGAAATGGTAAGAGAAAGATGAAGAGAGATGACTTTAAAAAGATGAAGTTACCTCTCTATCAATGAAGGAACAAATGAGAATATTAATAGACGGATGGTTTAAGTAATGAATTTACAAGGAAGTGAAGAAATAAACTGAATGGAGAAACAAAGGAAAAGATAAACGTATGGACAGTTCAAGGGATGAAAGAAACAACGAAAATATGAAGAGATCCCACGTTCAAGTGATGAGTAGATAAAGAGCTGAAGGAAGGATCTCGAAAATTTAGGCACAGGAAATTTTTCTAATCTCAAATATGGGAATTTGTTATCCAAATCAAAACAAAACCTTTTCTTGGATTCTGACGACTTAAAAGAAAACACAAACTGAAACGTTAAACTCAAAAGTCGTAATTAATTAAGCTAAAAAATATATCGAAGCTTTGTACGAACCTCAATTCCATTGACCGAACCGGCAGCGCCCAGTGTTGCTTGTTTCTTGCATTTACGCGCACCGCTCGCACTGACTGTACTGGCAACCGACAGCGATGAGGCCGAGTGCCGATGATGGCCGAGTTGATACTGTTCGAATTCCTCGGGCGTGGTGAGGTCAGCGGGCTTTTGGTGTAGGCCACAGCGCGAAGCACTGACGCCGCTCTTCAGTGCGGGCCCCACGCCGACGAGCGTGCCGGTGCCGCTGCTGTACAGCGAATTGGAGGAGGACAGCGATGTGGGATCTGTGGAGCCGGCGCCGGTGCCGTTTTCGTTTTGCGACGAGGAGGCAGACTCGTAGGAAGAATTGATCAACGTGGAGACTGGCGAACAGGAGCAATCCAGGTTGGGCGCCACTGCCTGCCCGTCCACGTTCATGTAGACGGGCAGCACTCCACTATTGCCATGAGGGCGTGGCGACTTCTTGAAATTGGCCGCAACGGTGGATGCGGCCAGACTGCCGTTGGCCACTTTACTGTGGGCCGCGGACGCTTTAGGCGCTTTGGGCGTTTTGGGCGGCGGCGTGCCGGCCATGACGGTCGGGCGTGTGCTGCCCGGCGGCGGCGGCGGCACCGGTGTAACACACTCGTACGAGCTATTCGATATGCCCGAATCGCTGCGATAGATGCTGAGTCGCTCGGGCTCGATCAGATTGAAATCATCCTTTGGCTGGTGTTGGCGATGGTGATGTTTTTTCTTTGGGCCCGTTTGTCCAGCGTGGCCGCTGGTGGAGGGCTGCGCATGCAGCAGTATGGTGGCGGTGCCACTCAAGCCACCGCCACCAGCGGCCGGCGGATGCGCTTCGACGGCGCACTCGTGCACCTGCACCGAGGCTCCGTCGTGGGCCAGATTCTCGTAGACTGGCGGATCGTAGAAGCGCATGGCCGCAGCCTTCAGCTGTTGCTGCTGCTGCAGTTGCAGTTGTTGTTGAACGCCCGGGCCTGAGGAGTCAATATCGCCAATGCTACCACCAGCAAAAGAATGATGTCGCTTGCACTTTTGGCCCGTTGCCGTATTGCCGGCGCCCATCAGCGCCGCTCCGGGCCCGCCAGCGGCGCCCATCAGCATCATCGATGCGTTCAGTCCGAGGCCGCCATTGGCGGCGCCCTTGTGGCCGTTGTGATTTTTGCCCTTACCGCCGCCGGTGAATTTCAGCGAGTAGAATTTCTTGTCGTCCGCTTTGTCGAGGATCGGTTTCCGCTTGCCGCGTTGCATCGAGCCGGTGCCGTCCAGCGCGGACGCATAGCCGTTGGCAGCCGCATCGCTTGCGGTGTCGAATTTCTTGAAATTCGAAATGGCCAAGAACGGATTGGTGCTGGTCGCAGCGTTGCCGCCACCGCCACCGCCGCCGTTGCGCTCCACAACGGCGTAAGCGGGGTAATCGTGTTCGATGGCGTTCAGCAGTTGCGCACTCGAGGCGCTGTTGCTCGTTGCGTTGCTGCCGTATGCGGGTGGCGGTTGTTGTTGTTGTTGTTGTTGTTGTTGTTGGTGCTGGTGCTTCTGCTGCTGCTGTTGGTGATAGTACTCGGTGTAGCTTTTCGGAAAGCAATTATTCAGATTGTAGGTAATTTGATGCGGCTGCGGTGTATGTGTCAGTGTGCCGTTGCCATTGCCGCTGCTCACACCCACACCGACGCCCCCCTCCAGCGCCAGCATTGTGTGGTGTAGGCTTTTGTTGTGCGAGTTCATGGTCTGCGCCGCCATTGGCGGCAGCTGATTGCATGCTGTCCGTCCGCCATATTGCATGGTGCTGTACTGTGGCGGTGGTTGTTGTTGTTGGGACTGTTGTTGATGGTAATGTTGCAGTTGCTGGTGCGGATCGTAGAGTTGTTGTTGTTGTTGTTGTTGTGCATGTGTTTGGCTGATATTTCCATTGAGTCTCTTGGGTCGTGGAGCGACGCGCACCACATTTGTGTTGTTATTAAAATTTGTAGGAGTCGTAGAGAACTGTCGTTGTTGTTGTTTTTTTTTAGTGTTATGTTTTGTTGGTTACATGCAGGCGAGCGAACGAGCGTGTAGCACAAAATAGAAGCAAGAAATTTGAAATGGTTTTGGGTTAGTTTTGGTTATTCGCCATTTTTTTGGAGCAGTTAAAATTTAAATTGGCACACATTTCTTTTTTAAAGCGCCATGAGATTGTTTGCAATAAATTGTGGTAAGATTTTAATTGGATTCTTTTCAGTTTGGTGTGAGTAAGAAACACTAATAAAATATCGAATAGGAAGATATCGATTCAATGTTAATGGGGAGCGGGAATGTGAAGTGCAGTGGGCATAGAAAAAATTTAATAATATTTAATGTAAATTATTTTGAAAGAAAAATTATTTATTAAAATTAAAAAACGAAAAAAATTTGGTGTTAACAAAAGGAAGTGTTTTTATAAATTATAACTTTTTAGAAATTAAATATATAAGATTTCTTAAAAAAAAAAATTATGGAAAACAATAAAGAAAAATAGAATTTAAAATAAAAATTTTGAAAAATAAAATTAAATTTGTAATAAAAAAAATAAAATATTTAATACAAACTAATATAAAAAGTGACAAGCAAAAGACAATTGACATAAAAGGTTCAATAATAAAATTATGAAAATAAAATTATTACATAAATAATATTTTTGTTATTAGTAAATAAAATAATAAATACAAACTTATAAAAAAACTGACAAAAAAAGACAATTGAAATATAATAATTTAATAATAAATTTATATAAATAAAATTATTACATAAATAATATTTAAAAAAAATATATATATAAAATCTAAGTTAAAAAATTCTTTGAATAAAATGAAAAAAAAATTAAATAAACAAAAGACTTATAAAAAAAAGACAGAAAATATGCGGAAAATATTAATAACAAATTTAGTACTAAAAAAAACTGAAAAAGAAAATTATAAAAAAGTGTAGTGTTAAAGAGAAACGCAAAATACAAATGTATGCAAAGCAAAAAAATAGTACTTCCGAAGAGATATTCTTTCCATGAACAAAGTTATTATAAAAATAATTATATAGAGATCAATGCTAAAAACAAACATTTAAAAATAAAACAAATTAATTTTTAGTAAATTACAAAAAAAAGTAAATTAAAAAAAATTGTTAAGACGTGGACAGAAATGATTAAAAAACGTCTGTTAAGGAATACAAAATTTATAAAAAACTATTGTAATATATTAATACATTAAAACTAAAAAAATTCAAATTAAAAATTAAGTAAAAAATGTAAATAAGAACTGGGAATTTTTTTATAAGCATTTAAGCAATTTGTAAATTTTTTGGAATTATAAATTATCTTTAAAAGACTCTTAAACAAAGATACGGACAAAAATTAGTTAAAAAAACCTGTTAAAAAGTATTTAAAATACAAAAAATTCTAATAAATTGACATAAAATTTTTAAATAGGGAAACTAATTAAAATTTTAAAGAAATCTTTTTTACAAACATATGATTAGTTTTACATTAGATTTGAAATATTTGTAAATAAATGTTACATAGAAAAAACAATAGATACATAAATCTGAAAACTTAAAACACAATGCACAGATAAATTTCGGCAGAAATTTTAAGAAAAATGTAAACAATATAAAAAAATATACAATAAACTGAAATAAAACTAGAAAATTGAAAAATAAATGAAAAATATTATTTTTTACAATTTTATAAAAAGTTGTAAATTACATTTAACATATTTTTAAATTCATTTTACAGAGAACTATGTCCAAAAATAAATAAATAAAATAAAAAAGTAATAAAATAAATAAAAAAGTAATAATGTAATAAATAAAAAATAATAATAAAAAATAAATTATAATAAAATAAAAAATAATAAAATAAACTAAATATATTAAAACACAAGTCAGAAGCAAAATCTCGACAGAAAATATCATAAAAGTCAGTTGAGAAAAATAAAAAAATCGTATAATTATTTGACACAAAATATAAAAGGCAATTCAAAATTCAACCTTAACGGTGTTTTTTGTATGCAGAAACTTTCCGCCCACCCTGTATAAGTGCAGTGGAGTTACTTTAGATGACTCTAGAAATATAAAATTTCGTACTAAAACTTAATTGAAATTAAAATTTCTTAGACAGTTTTGTAACCAGTTTTTTGCACTAAGTGATTTCCACTTGTCTCTGTCTCTGGCGAATAAATTTTCTGGTGAAAAATTGGGCTCAAGCGAACCTTGTTTGAAACGACTGGTTCAGTTTGATGACATTAGTGGCGAGAGTTTCAAGTGAAGCTTGTGACAACCGCTTGTGACAATGGACTGAAGCTTGTGACAATGACCTTTAACAGTTATTTGCCAATAGAAAAGTTTCTATGAGAAAGCGATTTCTATGAGAGAGACAAAACGGTGCATGTTTGAACTTAATAGGATCATTCTAACAATGCTAAGTGAAGGCTTCAATTGCAATCAAAAGTAATGGATTTCTTTTTACTGCAATTTATATCATAAAATAAGAAATTATTGGAAACAAAATGTCAGTAAAAATACAAAAATCAGTCAATAAAAACTTGAGCCTAGAAAAGATTCTCAGAGAGTTTTATAAACAAAAAGTACAAACAATACAAATTAATTAATAGAAGACTTGAATACAAGAGATACGTTTCACAAATATTAAAAGTTATGGAAAGAAAGCTAATTATAAGAAGAAGCGATTGTAATTGTAAGAAAGAATATTTACGTATTGTTAGTCAAGACTAGAAGAGAGAAGAACTAAAAAATATACCAAGTTAACTAAATAAAATTAAAAACTTGCTTCAAGTAATTAAAATAGTAACTAAGTTGTACTCATAGCTTAAACAGTAGTAGATAGTAGTAACTCTAGTAGTATTCATGGCTCGATGGTAGTAACTGAAATATTATAACTAATTAAATAAAATAAAGAACATATATTCTAACTAAGTGATGATTTAAAGGTAGAAAAACTGCTTTAAATGATGATTTAAAGGTAGAAAAACTAGTAGTAGTCGAAGTTAAAATATTTTCTAGATAGAAAAATAGAATAATTTAATATAATAAAAAACAAAAATGTCAACTAAAATATGTATAACAACTTATATATATATAACAACAGTACTCGTAGCTCAAATAGTAGATACAAAAATATAGTAATTTCAAATAATACGGAATTGAAATTGTAACTTAAATAATAAATTCTAAAGGTAGAAAAATGTACAGTACTCCTTGCTTCTATGGCGGCAACTACAATAATATAAAATAATTAAACAAAAAAACTTAAATTCTAACTAAAATATGTTTTAGAAATGGAACAGTTTGCCATTACAAAACAAATTGGTTCTAAAAGTAAACAAATTTATAGCACTCCTAGCTTCTCTAGTGGGAACTAATATATAATAATTGAACAAAAAAATAATTAAATTCTAAAAGAACAATGTTTTAAGGATGGAACAGTTTGCCATTAAAAATTAAAAAAAATTAAATTAACTAAAAAAAAATTAAAAAAATCAAAAATAAAAAAACAGAACTTAAGTAAAGGTAAAAAAGTATATAGTACTCTTAACTTCTATAGAAAGAAATAATAAATAATTACACTGCAAAACACCAAAAAAAATAACAAGGTTCTGACAACAGATTCTGGGAGAGGGTGTCAAAAAAAATATATACGTGTATCGGCGTTTTGAAAGTTTACGTCTGAATTTTTTTTTAGGGAGGTCAAAGTTTTCCCCTTTTTACACATTCTTATGGTGAATCGTCATACGAAAACCATATAACCTCACATTTTAAGTACATGATGTGTTCAGCAATTTGATGTAAAATACTACGAAGAACATTTTCGTGGAACATTTTAACCCTGTAGCTCCAATTTGTATGGGTCAATTCGACCCTTTTTTCCTAAGATGCTAAAGATCTCCTGTAAAACGGGACTTTTTAAGGACAAAATGTACCACGAAAATATTCGTTATAAAATTCTACTAGAGGTGTCTGAATACATCAAAGCTCAAAAATTAACTTGAACGCCAGAATTAACCCAAAACTGAAAATGTGTTCAATGTTTCAGACGTAAACTTTCAAAAAGCCGATACACGTATATTTTTTTTTGGCCCCCTCTACCAGAATCCGTTGTCAGAACCTTGTTATTTAAAAACAAAATTGACACAACAAGAGTCCAATTGTAATTGGACACACACAAGAATTGCAATTTTAACTAAAATATGCAATGAGGTTGGATCAATTTTTCATTGTAGTTTTCAAATAAGGTTTTTTCTAACCCATCAATAAAAAAGTAGAACTTAATTTGAAAGAAATGGCCATCATAACCTTTAAACAAGAATTTCTTTAGACCAACACTAAAGTAGCAGAACTTAAACTATTAGAAGAAATAACCTTCATCACAAATTTTCCAAAACAACTTAAAGCTACCCCCACACTGACCAGAGTCACACCAACCAATTTAGCAATTCTTCATATAAAATAGCAAAAATGTATTGCAACAAAAAACTGTATTGAATTGGTTGAAAAAATTATCATCAAATATAAATCAAATTCTTGATATGTTGCGATTAGAACGAAAATGAAATGATACAACTACAAATTAAATGAACTACAAGTTAAATGAAATAAAATGATTTAATGAAATGATGTTAACTCAAATATGACACAATTATGACAGTTACGCAACAGTTACAGAAAATACTAAATACCAGTACGTTCAAAACGATTTCAATAGTTTTCGTATATATATATATATAGATATGTATAATTTGTTGTTCTGTTTACCATAAACAATATTTCATAGAAGAGACAAAATTGAGAGTAGACAACAATTTGCTTATTATTTCGATTGGTTTACTAAAACGTTTACAAATACTTGACGCATATTTCGAAAGCGAATAGTACACATTGAACATACTAACAAAATGATTAATTGTATGCTAATTTAAGGCAATTATATCAAAATGAAAGTGTGTGAGTTGTGTGTGTGTGTGTGAGTGTGGTAAATGTAAGGCAGATCATATAGTAATCTATATAAATCTATATACGACTGCATACAATGCAAGACGAGTACTAAAGAGTGAGTGGTTCAGTGCGTGAGTGTGCTTGCGATTTATGTGACATTTGTGACATGTGACAATTGTGACAATGTTGAATTTGTCGATTTGCTATGGTGATGTGTGATGTTTTTAAACAGTGATAGTGACAGTGATAGCATATTTGTGACAAGTACCTTATTAGGAGCCGTTTGCAGACCATGAAATGGTAGATTCTCATACTCGCCAGGTTCCGTCAATGGATCCCCCAGTGAAGATGATTTGTCGTGTACTGTACATTAAAGTTGATTCATTCATATATAGAAAACGGTTGATTGTTTGATTCATTGATTGGTTGAATTGGTTGTTTGGCATTCATTATTATCGCGGCATGGTTTTTGATTTGTTGTTTTTGTAATAGATTTGTTGATTTTGTTGTTGAATTGCATATATTTTTTTTAAGGTATATTTTAAGGAGCGCAGCAAAGTTTTGTATAACATTTCATAATATGGTTTTGAAAAGAACAGAAAGTAATAGAAAAAAAGAAGAAACGAAATTATTTTTGAGCGCAATAATAAAAAATATGTTTGCAATAAAGAAAATATATATAACTATATAAAGATATATAATGTATATGCTTAAAAAACTTAGAAGTAAACTTAGGCATCATTCTGTTGACTTGAAATCAAATCTGAAAAGTATGGAATTTTCAGGATAAAGTGAGATGGAGTTTTATGATTGAAATAAATGTAAAAAATTAATAAAAAATTATACAAATTTTTAGAAGAAATTCAAAATTTTATGAACATACAAATTGAGCAAACAATTTGGACACAACATTTAAAAGCAAATAATAACTTTTGCATGCTACAATTTTAAACAACACTTTTGCATAATTTTTGCTAATTTTTATAACTTTTGCATTGACCAACAAGGCAACATTGAGTATAAATAGATGATCGAAAAAAAAACTTAAAAACATGAAATAAATAATGCAAAATTCACACTCAGAGCTTTTGTAATAAACAATTATTTACAAAGTTTGTTTTATGTTTTTTTTTGTTAATGTTTTTGGGGCATAAGTTGTATAGGAAGAAGAAAATTGGTTCGCTTACTTGAGTGTAGTTGTTAAATAAGAACTTCACACGACGAAGCATTTAGTATTACTTATTAAAATAAATTAAATTAAAGTAAAATTGAGAAAACATTATTGAATAACTGTAGTAAAGTATAGATGTTAGGTTGGGTTTGGTTAGATATTGTGATTGTGTCTGTATGAGACACACCTGGGACCGCAAGGCCCAGTATGAAAGCTTAAAGTGTTATGAGTGTAAGATTTATTTTCCTGTTGTTTTCAAGGTAAATAGTTGGAAAGTAGAAGGAACATTTGATGAAAACAAGAAAGGTCACACTTTACTGAGTTGAATGAGATACAAAGTACTTTCGTTTATATTTAAAAAAGATATAAAGAAACACCAAAGTAACTCAGTACATTTCCCACTTCATTGACATGAATGAGATACAAAGTACTTTCATTAAAAACTAAAAAAAAGACATAGAAAAAGACACTAACGTAAATCAGTAGATTTATAAACTTTTCCTAAAGAATTTTTTTTCATTTGGTTTCCTATAAGTTTTAAAATTTTTCATTAAAAATTGCATTGGATCAATACATAAGTAATGAAATTTTTGGTTGGTCAACTAAAAGAAGCGCAAAGGAGGACAACTAATTTTAATATTTTCCCTGCCCCTTTATGATGAAGTTTTGTAAAATTGTTAAGCACTTCAGTTGCAAAATTTGTTTTGTCTCCTTATTCATTGCGCTTAGGAGCTTAGGGCCTCAACAAGACTTTTCCATCTGACTTGACTTGGAACAATTAACTGAAGTAAATCGACTTTCTTCAGGTGTTTATTGGTCATTCGCGACTTCTGCTGCCCATCAATCGGCATTATTTAGTTGATAGATAATGGTTTATTGGTGATCTATCTATGACAATTTAATGCGCTTTATCTGCTTGAGCAAAAGTTCTTCACTCTTCCGTTTTCAGAGCTCAACGCTTCTGACTGTCACTGTGACTCTGACTGAATATTCTGCAAATGATCCACAAACATTTCTTAATGAAGACAGGGAGTGACGATGTCTGGGATCAGCCAATCAGTTGCCGAATATCTCGGACCCATAGTTGAATAGTTGAATATTGCAGTGGGTGGTTTTGGGGGTTTAACTCCCCAACTTAACTCCCAACTTAACTCCCCAAACACAAAAATTTCTGGTACATAATATGGTTTCGAATGGTATTCGGCTCAAAAGTTCTACGCAAAACCCCCCAAAAGGAAATCCTGTGTGCGCCACTGATACGCTGCAAATTTTCTTTGAGAGCTCCATCAAAAATCTTAGGTTTGCCTATTTTAAACTCACATTTTTACTCTGACTTTGCATGGAGAGATCATGGTTCAATGAAAGGGACATCTAACAATAGTTAAATGACTATAAAATAACAAATTAAAATAACATTAATTGCAACCCAAATGTGTAGATAATTACTCATTACTTATAGCATGACTCAATAAATTATTCAATTAGAACTCAATGCAGACTCGATTTGTTCCATGAATGTTGATTACTCAAAAGCTGACTTTTTTCCTTCTACCTTCAATGTGACTTTGTTCCTAGAAGAGCCTAAAAGTATGCTCTGCTTATGTGCACTTAAGGCCAGTGGCGCACACAGAACCTCATTATCGTTGGAGGGGGCTTGCGTAGAACTTTTGAGCTCAATTCCATTTGAAGCCACATTTTGCACCAACATTTTATTATTTGGGGAGGGAAGGGGTTTGAATCCCCAATCATTCTCTCTATGTGCACCACTGTTTAAGGCCACTATTTCTAATATGAGTAATGCTCCAAACACATTGACGATGGCAGCGACGCAACAGTTAAAGTGTCAAAATAAAGAAACAGAATTTTCTTATGAAGACAATTATTAAGATCGCTACACGATCATGGACCACAGTTGTGGCTCTCATCAACTTTAAACTTTTATTTCTATTTTGCAGACAACAAAACTAAAGCAATTGGCATAACTGCTTCAAATCAAATGTAATAGAAGCGTTCTTCTTACTTTTTTTTTAACAACAATGACAAAATTTTTAGAACTTTAGTTTAAATCTACTAACTATTACACTTTGCCATTTGTTCTAAATTGATTTTAGAACCCTTAAATAGAAAAAGAACACATGCTTAATAAAGGACTTTTGCAAACATTCTCCACTTTGTGATTAGGCGCACAAAAAACCTAATTTTAAGAAAGTTGCTGGTGCCTTGATTTTAATCAAGTAGTCGACTACAGGGCAACAGTTGAAGTCGACACTATCTTGTAGTCGGCTGGCCATGTTGCTGCCGTCCAAAATGTGTTTGGGCTATAAAATGAGTGTCTAAAGTGTCTCTAAGCATCAGTTGAGGATTTCTAATATGAAGAACTCTCCAATGAACTAAATGGTTCCTCCTAAGCTTTCTCCATTATTTTGAAATATTTGTTGTGGGTTACTACAGCAGAACTTAAATTTTTTGTCGTAAAAAAACCCTAAGTTCAATAAAATATAAAAAATCATTAGAAGCCAAATATTGTTTTAAAAAATGTATTGTAAGTTTTGTCATAAAACATAAATTCAACTGCTAAAACGATCCTTTCGTGCATGGGATTTCGTTACTCTTTACTCTTCTTTACTTAATTTTCTATTAAATTAAAATCGACTAACTCACAACTGAATACGGCTACAGACTGATAAGTCAGCCATATTTGAACAACAAAATGTATAAACAGATTATTTACATATATGTATGTATGTACATATGTATGGGTGGAATAATATGTAAAGCAATGCAATGACTGGCTGACTGGCATACAGACAGACAGACTGAATACATGGAGGTCGTTGAATGTGGGATTGTTGAATGGTTAAATGAGCTCATGATTTCTTACTTTGGACAAGTTCCACTTTTGTGGGCGTAACGGTGGCGACGTTGCGTTTCATTAGTGGCGGCGGTGCTGCACGAAACGGTGGCGGTGGGCGTGGCGGCGGCGTAGAACTCTTCAGTATGCCACGCTGTCGATTCGTTGGACTGCTGAGAGCAGACACCGTTGTCGTGTAACAGCTGCCACTCGCGCTGGTGTTGTTGTCGTTGTTGTTGTTGTTGTTGATGTTGTTCGACAATGTGGGTCTGTGGCGGCGGCTGTTGGCCTTGCCGAATGAAGGCATTTGAAATGTCACAGAGGCATGTGATCGGGGACTGCTGGGCGTGGAGCGTGTTGGTGCTAGCGGTGGCGGCTGTGTTGTTGGTGACGCTGCTGTCGCTGCGACTGTGGCAATATTAGAATTAAGTGGAATAGGCTGAGCGGTTTGCGTTATGGCAGCAATTGTGTTACTAGCACTAAGAGGCGTGTCATTGTTATTGTCATTACAGCTGTTGCTGTTGCTGCTGCTGCTGGCGGCGGCGGCATTACGCGGTGCAAGTACGGGTGTCTTTTTGTACGTGACTACATTAGAGGGTGAGCGGTAGGCGAGGTGAGTTTGCAGTGTTTTTATTGGTGACGAATGAAAAGTAAAATAAGAAATAAATACATAAATAAATAAATAAAGAAAAAATAATTAAATAAATAAATAATTAAATAAATAAATAATTAAAAAAATATAAAAATAATTACTAAAAAATAATATTCATTGAAAAAATTTAAAAAATGTTGACTATTAAAGTCAATTACTTAGCTTATTTAATTAAATTGACTATTGAAACAAAACAATTTTAAAACTCAAAATCATATCAGTGAAATAATCAAAATTATATGTTTAATTTAATAAATAAATAAAAATAAATAAATTTATAAAATTATTTTATTAAACCATTAAATTTATTTTAGTTTTAACTAATTTTAATGAAAGTAACTTAATGCATATAATTATATTTCAAAATAATAAAATTTAGATTAAATTTAATTTTTTTATCAAATTAATTAATAAAATAATTAAATAAATTCTTCAATTAATTATTAAGTAAAATTTAATTTGGTAGGCAATGAAATAAATAAAGCAATAAACAAGTTAAATAAATAATTAATTTAATCAACAAGTGATTAAAAAAATATTAATTAAGTAACAAATTTCAGATAAATTTAAAAAGTTAGTGAAAATATAATTAGCCAATAAATTTTTAAAAAGACTAATTAGTTTTTAAAAAATTAATTCAGTAAAAATATTATTTCAGTTTATTATTTTGAAATACTCTAAGTATATTTAAAATTTAATTTAATATGAATGAGAGCTAAAGTAATAAATTGATAAAATTAGATAATTAAATTAAATTTATTATTCTAGTTTTCATTTATTCTATCAGGTGTACAACTTTGCTTCCGCCGTTTTCCGATAGGTGGCTGTACCGGCTGAGGCTGGTTGAAATACATAGATGGTAATGCCTTTAAAGTGAGTTTGGACAGTGCCTAAAGAATTGTCATCGCCGTTTCAGTGACAGTTGTTCTTATTTTCGTATTATTCACGCTCGAAAATGTCCGTTTATGTGCCCAATTCTCGCCATTTGCGGGAAGTTTTACTTTTCTGTTACAATTCGAAAAAAAATGCAGCTGAAGCGCATCGAATGCTCTCAGAAACTTACGGTGATGCTGCTCTGAGTGAAAGAACGTGTCGGGAGTGGTTTCAACGTTTTAAAAATGGTGATTTCGATGTCGAAGACAAACATGGTGGTGGAAGAGAAAACGGCCTCACGTCGCAAAAGTGGTCAAAAAGTACCTGGAAACGCTGAAATGGGAAGTCTTGCCCCACCCGCCGTATTCCCCAGATGTCGCCCCTTCTGACTTCCACCTATTCTGTTCGATGGCACACGGCCTGGCAGATCAACATTTTCAATCCTTCGAAGAATTGGAAAAATGGATTGCTTCATGGATAGCGTCAAAAGAGGACTCCTTTTTTCGAGCCGGGATCCGAAAATTGCCGGAAAGATGGGAGAAAGTTGTCGCTAGCGACGGACAATACTTTGAATAATACATCTGTAAGCACTTTTTCGCAATAAAGCTTTTAATTTTGGAAAAAAAACGGCGGAAGCAAAGTTGTACACCTGATAAATTAAATTTTGATAAAAAAATAGTAATTATTTAAAAAATTACAGATATATTTAATTACTTAAATAAACCAAAAAAAGAATTATTTACTAAATTACTAAATAATTAATTAGCGTTTAAAAAATTAGTTCAGTATATTATTTGGAAATAACTAAAATTTAATTTAACATCAATGAAAGCATTAATTGCATTATTTAAGTGAACTAAATTGGTAAATATAACTTTATTTTAAAATAAAGAAATACAAAATTAATAAAAATGGTTAATAAAATAATGAGAAAATACTTGTAATTAATAAAATTAGTTATTAAAAAATTATTTAAATATTTAATTGGCTGACTAAATTAATTAAATAATAAAATATTTGCTTAATTCAAAATTATTTAAATAAATAAGTAAATGAGGTAATTAACTAAATATTTAATTCAGTTCGTTATTTCAATTAATGTAATTAGTTAAAAACTAATAAGATAAAATATGTACTTAAATAAAAAGACCAGTTCGTCACAAACTCAATCGAATATTGAGTAAATAAATTAGTTAATTAAGTATTTAAATCAATTCATTATTTCAAAAAGTAAATTTTTTAATTAAATTATATTTCGAATTCAGTTTAATGAATCTTATAATCAATTCTTTCAATTTAGTTCAATTTATGAGCCAAACATTTGTATATTTCTTGAATAATTTACTTTTAATTATTCCTCAATTAACATCTAATTAAATATAAATACTTTGGTTATTTTGTCAATTGGATATAATATTTAATTTGGATATTTTACTTTTGTAAATATTTATATAAAATAAATCTTAATAAGTGATTCAATTTTCATCATTATTAAAATTCAAAGTTGAAATTAGATATATTCGCAATTAAAAATATTCATAATTATTAATATTCATATTTGGAAATTTTAACAACTGGAAATATTCATAATTAAAAATATTCGCAATTAAACATTTGAAATATTCATAATTAGATTATATTTATAATTAGAAATATTTAATTACAAATATTTATATTTAGAAATTTCAATAACTGGAAACATTCATAATTGCAAATATTCGTAATTAAAAATATCGGTAATTAGATGTATTTATTATTAGAAATATTTATAATTAGAAACATTTATAATAATAGATATTCATTATAAGAAATATTCACAATTAGAAATGTTCATAATAATAAATATTCATTATTATAAGAATACTTAATTAAAAATATTTATAATTAGAAATATTCATAATTAAAAACATTCCATAACTGGAAACATTCATAATTACAAATATTCGTACATAAACATATTTTAATTTAATCAGGAATATTTTTTATAACAAATATTTATAATTAGAAACATTTATAATTATAAATATTGACAATTACAAATATTTATGATTTGAAATATTCATAATTAGAAATATAATATTGGAAATAGTCATAATAAGAAATATTCACAATCCGAAATAGTCATGATTAAATATTCATAATTAGAAATGTTTATTATATTAATATTTGACTCATGAAAAAACCAATAATTTAATAATTGAAAATCAATCAACTAAAATCTGAACAAATTAGTTAAAAACGTATTTGTATTAATTGAAAAAATTCTTAAAATAATTTGTTTATTCCATTCAAAAATTGTATTTAATTAATTGAATAATTTAATTAATTAGCCTTTAATTGAATTAGTTCAAAGAAACTCAAATAGTAAACAAAAGAGCAAAAATGAAAAGTCAAAATTTAATTACCGCTGCCACTGCACCGAATGCCCTTCAGGCGATGCTCTGCCGCGAATGGCGACTTGTCGAGTGCGCCGGCGGCGCCTTCATCATTGCGCCGCTGCCAAAATACGCCGGCGCCGGCATTCAGCATGCCGCCCAGCAGGCCGACATGGCTGCGCTGGCTGTCGCGCGTTGAATCGTGCGAGCGCTTCTTGCGTTTGAAGATGCGCGCAAAGAAATGCTCCACGCGCTCCATGCCGCTGCCGCCACTCGCCGTTCGACGCTCATTGGTTGGCGCTGCGCCAGCATCGCCTGCGGCCACTGCTGCTGTATCCTCTAAAGCGTCAGCAGCGGCCGACACGAGCAGCTCGGAGGCACTGTTAGCTGTCAAATCAGCGGCTGTCGTCATTGGCGTGCGGGCTGTCACATTGCTCACTGTCGTATTGACAGCGCTGACAGTGTGCGCTGTCAGTCGTGCGCTCTCGTCCAGCGCACTGTCGGCTTCAGCGTCGAGGCTGACAGCTGTCAACCGGCGTTGTCCGTTGTCAACTGTCAAAATTTGATTATTCGGATTTACGGTGGCGGTGTTGGCGGGCGGCGGCACGCGTTCGCTCGCGCCCGGCCGCGCAGCCGTCCGATGCGGCAGAGTTTGGCATGCAGTGTGCAAATAGTCAACAGTCGAGGCGTGCGTCTGTCTGCCGCCAAGGCGGCCAAGCGTTGCCGTCTGCTGCGGTGTGCGTTCGTTCGCGCACATTTCCGCCTGAATGGCGGCGCTGAGCTGAGAAGTGTGCGCCGTGCTCGTTGAGCCATTCAGCTGCGCGGAGGTGGCAGACGCGGACGCATTCGGCACCGACAATGTGTGGCTGTCGTTGGGCGCTGTCGCATTGGACAGCTGCGCGGCGAGGCTGTGCGGCTTGAGTGTCATGCGATTAGTGGCCAGATTCTCCTTGGTGTCGCTGCTGACGTGCACCATCACGCCCGGCCGCAGTGGCCAGCGCGGCGGTGACTTGGGTGCCTGTGCGGCATGCTTGACGGTGAGTGTGGGCGTGCGTGCTGGAGTGGCGGTGGCTGTGGTGCACTTGCGGGGAGGAGGCGGTGCCAGTGGAATGGTTTTCTCGGGCAAACTTGGCACAATGCTGGGCAGATAGGTGCCAGTTGGCGTTGGGTTGATGATCGAGGAGGGGGCGTTGATGATGGTGGTGGGTGCGGGTGTTGTTTGTGCGGCCGGCACAACCACACCCACTTGTGGGGTTGTTGGCTGATATGAGAGCACACTGTGTGTGTGTTTATGTATTGGTGTGGTTTACAGTTCGAGAGTCATTGGTGGCAGTGTTCGATGACGAATGCATGAGATGATGATTTTGGTTGTTGTGTTATTTTTGTTGTTGTTGAAAGAAGCATAAAATGAGCAACAACAGCAATTATGCAAAACATTTACATACGCACACAAGTAGCAAATGAATTAATGGGCAAAAATTGAGACAGTATTCGTATATGGATTCAATTTGGTTTTGAAAAGCACGCAGCAAAGTATGCAACGAAATGAAAGAAAATGAACAAAAATATTATTAAAAAAGAAATTAAATTAAAATTGTATTGAAAAAAAAATTGTTGTGTGAAAGTGTGTGGTTTAATTAGATCACTTTACAATTACAGGACATGCAAAATTATGAAAATTATTAAAGAAAACAACTCAATCAGTGAATTGAGACTGTAAAGTGTTGAAATCGTTGCTCGTTGTTACAATAATTTTTAATGAAACACTAAAACTAGGTCCCAACAAGGCAGAATAATTTCTATATTATAATATTAGAAGAAAAGCTCTTTGGGGAAGTTTCAGAAGCGCCTTTGAAACGCTGACCGGAAGTCAAAAAAGTTTACATTACAGGCGCGAAGATCTCGTAAAATAATGGTTGTCAGTTGTTAGGTATATAAAAAACAACAAATAAAAAAAATACATGGGTAAGTAGCCGAGTGGGTTGGTTGCAGTGGCACACACAGGATTTCATTTATATTTTGTAGCAGAAATTTTTGCATTTTGGGGATTTGAACCCCAACAGCCCCTGTGCGCCCCACTGGCTGATTTGTTGTTACAATGACATCACTGAAGCCAAGTGATCTTTTGTGTGGTAGTCACAGTCGGCGTATGGCACAAATTCAACAGAGTCCTTTAATGATCCCAACCAGTAGGCCTTTATAGGATTTGTTCAACTGAATCAGATTTGTCTCTGTTTTAGCTGATTGTTGAATAAAATATCTAAATGAATAAATAGTATAAATTTAGTTGGTCTCAAATGCTACTTTTTATTCTCGGTTTCTCTTGTTATGCGCTTTGATGATGGAAGTTAGATTCGCAAAGCAGACAACATTCCATATTATCCACAGAGATTGACTCTATATGCTTAAAAGTTACGTATTAAAAGGCGTTCAAGGGCTCAAAGAAGCAGGTCACTCTGGGCAGATTCATTTGAATATTGATTGTGCAGTATTCAAATCCATTGTGACCCACAGGTTTTAAATTTAAAACCCTAGAAAGGTTCATGAATTGTTAGAGATTTCTGCTATTGCTTGAAATTAGATAAATGTGTTGGTTGCAGTAACTTTTCTCAAAGTTTAAGAAAAGGATTAGCAAACCAGTAACACTGCCATGTACTTCAGACACAAATCACTGCTGCCTATTGAGGGACAATGCAAGCTCAGTATTTCTTCCCATATTTTTTGTATTTTTGCAGAGAGTCCATAGTACATCAATTGACCCACGGGAGTTACGTTAGCAACGTCTCAGGGGATGCTGAACAAATACCCATTAAGAACATAAGCGACAAATTTGCACCTCCTTCTCAAAAGATAAGGAAGTGCATCCGAATGTGGATGGATTTAGACGGTTCACTCGGTGCTTTTGTTTAGTCCGCAGATTAGACACAGAACCCGAACAAATAAATCTTAAGATAAGAAAATGCATTCGAATGTAAACAGTTGCAAATGTTTGGCTCATGATTTTTGTTTGGTCCGAAGATCGAACACAAAGACCTGAGTAAACATATCTGAAGATAAGCGAGGTATACTAGAGAAAGATTGCCCTCGACGTAAGCTGCCGCTCCATTTACCAGTTAGTCTTAAGATTCACTTCAACTCGTGTAGTTGAAAAAGAAAGGTTCCTCTTAAATCAAAAAACCAATTCGGGAATACTTTTTTTATTGCAAACTGTGACCTAAGCCGCAACAACCATAACTCGGGTGCTTATTATTCTTCGAAATTGGAAGTCAGATGCTGAATAACAAATTGCAGCAAAGACAGTTTTAATAACGATGCGATCCTGTAACTGCAAAGCTGATGTGAGCTCATCAGAAATACGCTAACCGATATACTTAAATAAACTAGAGTGCAACAAAATGGCATCTAGGCTTGGGTTGCCGTAGTTGTAGGAAATCCTAAAGGGTCATTGTATCATTAGGCAACACACCCAACAATTAGTTGAGCCATTAACATAGCAGACTCGGATATATCTTACAACAACAAAATTTTGTAGCTTAGGCTCGATTGAAGAACAGCATGTTTCGTATCTTACGTGATACTCTCCAGTTCTCTACAAATGAAGAGAAAACATAACGTTGATTCCACTTTTATGGTTAATTTGTATGACTAATGTTGACAACATTAGGGACGATGCCTAATCATAAATTTTAGTGGTATTGCGATTAGGTGAGTCATTATAGCAAATTCAGATATATGTACAATAAAAGTAAACTCAGATATATCTTTCCGCTCACAAAGCTATAGCTGCGACCTTAATGGTTAATTTGAATAACCTGTCAGCATCAGTTTCAATGTCTAACCGTCCATCTTGTTGGTATTGCTTGTTTATTTTGAGGACTAGAATGGTTTTTTATTCCGCCCAGCAAAGGTGGAATTTGGAGCTATGAGGGCTTGCATCCGCTATGTGTTAGGAAAATGGCCCAAACCCATGTTAAGTGAGCTCCTTAAGCTTCTACCATAACTGAAACCAACCTATGGCAACGGCATTTCTTATAACCAGTATTTATTTTAAATAAAGCGAACAGTAGCTCAGAAGTCAACTGAGAATACTTGAGTCTTACTGGAAATTTCAGCCCACTTTAATTCCCCAAGCTGCTTTCCTATCTTAACTTCACCCATGGCAGGGACATTAAAACCCATACTGACGCACGTACTGTAAAAAAAAACACCGAACTGAGGATAATTGTGTCTTAATGTTTAGTTGTAGAGTTGAGAACATTTTCAAAATAATTGTTAGGTGGTTAAATAAGTAAAGGGAAACCCGACTGGATCTGGACTTAGTTGACCTTAAAACGAGGTAAAAAGACTGGGTTAGTTAACTAGATTTGTACCCGATTCGTGTTCTTTAGAAAGAAGTTTATGTTATGTATCCCAACGCTTGAGAGTTCACTGTTAAGGTATTTGGTTCTATATTTGTTGTAAGAAGACTCTATCGATCTTGTTAGATTACATGTGGAAAACAGATCTGTGCGGCTATCGATGGTTTCATTTTGACTATCGATGGTTTTTTTTTGCACTATCGATACCATTGGGTTTTTAGTTTTTAGTGGTTTGCCTCCAGAATATTCCAAGCTGGCAGTGCTGCCATGGATATTTCGCTGTGATATTCAAATATGTAAATATGAGTAGATAGATTTGGAAGAATAGGTTGAGCATTGGACGAAGGAGCGCGGCATGAGCAGTCGGTAACTAATTTTGTTGCCATGAAATACTTTCGAAGTCTGATAACATTGAAATAGGTAAATGGCAAAGGCATTGGATGAAAGGGGGTAGTACTCTTCAAGCAACAAAAAATCGTAATAACGATAACTTTGATTTATACGATAGCATCGATATTTGTCACTTTAATGATAGAAAATATCGATAAAATATCGAATTCGGAAATATCGAAATATTTAATGGGCCGACTATCGATAGTTTCCCAGCTTTAGGAGACAAGATTCCGAATCTGAAATTAGCCAACCTGAGGAAATGTTCCATCTAAAAAACGAAGAAAAAATATTGTATGGGAAATTCTTTTAAATCTTGGAATTCTCGATAAATTCTCGATTATTTATAGTTGTATATATGTATGTGGGAAAACCCACTAAAATATTACAAGGAAAACCGAATGCTACATGAAAGCGTTCTATTGTCTTCCTTTTCAATTCTAAATTTTTTATTTCAAGTCTGCCAACAATTCTGCCACTCTGGGTGATTCAACAAGCAACGATTTCTTCATTTAACAGTGGATTTATATCTAAAAAAAATTACATAAAAATATTTCCAATAAATTTGTAATAACTCAAATGTTAGATTTTGAACCAATTTTGCTGCAAACTGAAATATTCAACAAAGGAAGAGCGCAAAAAGCTATTAGCTGATTTGTAACGCAAGGATTCAGTGAGAATTTAGCTTTTGAATATTTAGAGAAATGTTTTATCAAATTTGCTTACCTGTGCGTGGCGCTGATGGAGACATCGGTGTGGTCTTTAATATTTTGCCAAAAATTTTGTGTATGATTTTTGATTTTGTTTTTTTTCAGTTGAATAAATGTGATTTTTATGTTTTATGTGAGACGAGACGAAATGATGGCGCGCCCCATGTAAATTGTGATCACAACACAAGTTCGTGTTTGCAAGTGTGTATGTGTGCGTGTGTGTGTGTGTGCCAGCATGGAGTTGGAGCAATGGTAAAGCAGGTCGATTGAACGATTTAATGTTTGCATATAATTTCGATTTGTTGTTCGAAGCATTGTTTGTGATTCATTTGTGTGCGTTTTAAATGTGTTTTTAATTTTGTTTTTAATTTTGTTTTTTTTATTTTGCGATCAAAGTGTTAAACGTTTGCATTGTTTTTGTAGTTTTTCGATTTTAATTGCGTTCAGGTTAGGGTTAAAATTTAATTTGTAATGCGGTTGTCAGCAATGTTAGTTGTTGTTGTTGCAGTATAAACATAAATATTGACATCCAAAGCGGCAGGCAAACAATTGTTTCGATTTGGTTTTGGTTATTAGCGAATTGTTTGTTGTTGTTATTAGTTATAAGCACACATAAACGAGCAGATCAGTGTTTGGAAAACAAGCGCAACAATTTAATAATAACGTTTTTATAATTTAAAATTTAATAAATACAACATTTTTTTTTAATAATATGCAAAAAATGTGTATGCAATAAATTTTAATTTCGTTTAAAATTGACAATTATGTGTTTTATTGAAATTTTTTCAAGTTTTTTGTGAAATAATTTTTGTATTGTTTTCATTGTGTTTTTTTGTACGAAATTATTGTGTTTTTTATATGAAATTATTGTATTTTTTGTATAAAAATTATGTGTTGTTGTATTATATAATTGTTATAGTATTTTGTTGTTGTGTTGTTTGGTATTCATATGATTTGTTTATTATTATTAAATTATAAGTGATTGCGAGCCAATTTCGATGCGATTTTTTTTCGGTCAGAATTTTTTTTTTTAATTTTTGTTTTAATAATTTGTTGTTGTTTATTTTTGTAGCATTTTTGGTGTGATGTGTATTTTTGATGAGATTGTTGTTGTTTTTGTTGTATGCATATGGTGTTTGTATGTGTTTGATATGACGTTTTTGTTGTGGCAGCGCATAAATGTATAAAAAAGCGATTTTTTTTTGTACAGATTTGGCAAAAAATGTCGAATGAAACGGAAGAAGAGAAAAAATATGAAACATAAATTTGCATGTTAATAATATTTTGAGCGGTTTGCAGAAAAATACAGGGTGCTTTGTATCTATGTATCAGTTTCTAGTTTGCAAAAATTTTTTAAACTATAAATTCAGAACTGCATTCAGTTTTATTACATTTCAGTTGAATTAATTTTGTGTTTTTGTTATGAGAAATCATTTGAATTGAATTTTTAATAAACTTTGATTTGATATTTCAATAAAAATTATCTTTAATTAGTAATTAGAATTAATCGAAATTATACATTTTTGCAATGACTCATGAATTCAATACGAAATACTGTCAAAAAATAATTGAATCCAATTAAACCAAATTTTGTAAAGAGTCATCAATTAGATTGATTTAAATGAAATTTAATTTCATAGTTGAAATTTATTTAACATTTCACGAGAAATTACCTTCAATTAGTAATTAGAATTGATTAGAATTATAAATTTTTGTATTGAGTCATCAATTCAATATGAAAATACTGTCAATTAATAATGGAATTCCCGAATTTTGAAAATAGTCATCAATTAGATTGATTTAAATTAAATTTAATTTCATAGTTGATCAAACATTATTTTCAATTATTAACTGCAATATCATTTTTTGTAACGAGACATCAACTGAACTGAGTTTTAATTACCAAAATACAAAATTAATTTCAATTACTTATTTAATTCAATTACATTTTAATAAGTCTTCAAGTGAATAAGGTTTTAATTAAATTAGGTTTAACAGCTAAACAAAAATTAACTTAAATTAAATAAATTAAATAAATTGGTTGAATTGATTAGTTCGTTTGGTAAAAGTTGGTTTCAATTTAATTATTCACTAATTAATAATTGCAGTGAATTCGTTAGAAGTGAAGAGGACAACATTTCATTAGAATTAGTTGATTTGTAGTAATGAGCAATACATGTAATTGAATATTAAATCAATTTAAATTAATTAAATTTATTTCGAATTAAATCATTTAACTAATTATTTATTATTGAATTTTTAAATATCCCAATGAGTCGTCAATTAGTAAGTATTTCAATTATTTAAGGAACTGAAATAAATTGAATCGAATTGAATGACATTTAATGCGAATTAATTAATTTTTTCTAACGAAACATAAATTTAATTAAATTTTTAACTAATTTGCTTTTATAGTGGACCAAAGGACCAGTGGACCTTTACATATTAATTTGTTATTAGTTTTTGGAATAAGTCACCAAAAATGAGCGTTTTAATTATTTAATTGATTCAATTAAATTGAAATTAATTAAATTTGCATAAGAATTCATATGAATGCATAAATTTTTTGTAATAAAACATCAATTGAATTGGATTTGAATTAAATTTGACTTTATCATTTATCAAAAGTCAACTTCAATTGTGAATTTAATTATTAATTTTTGCAATAAGTCATAAATTAATTGGTGGTTTAACTAAATTTTATTAAAAAATTAACAACAAATTACATTCAATTACATAAAATTAATTTTAGTCAAAATTATTTAAATTTAATTCAATAATAAAAAACACATCAGTCGTACTAAAATCAATTTCAGTTGAATTGAATTTATATTAATGGTGCGAATTAGTAATAGTTGAAGCGAATTAAATCGAAAATGAATTGAATTCACCTTTAAGATTAATTAATTAAATATTAATTAATTAATTAATTAATTAATTATTTTATTTATTAATTAGTTAATTAAATAATTATTCTATAATAATTTCAATGAAAATAGATTTAAATTGATTATAAATTTAATTCGAGTCAACTATTATTAATTCGAATTTCATTCAAATTAATTAAATTCAACTGAAATTCAATATTTCAATTAAATTTATTCAATTGAATATTGAATTCCAGTGGAATTTTACCTAATTTGGAATACAAAAAAAACTAGGTTTACAAAATTAAGTTAAGGGCTCAATTAATTGATTAATTAATTAATTTAATTAAAAATTTTAAGGTGCGAATTAATAATAGTTTACTCGAATTAAATTTGTAATCAATTTAAATCTATTTTTATTGAAATTATTATTGAATTATTGAATTCGAATTTCATTCAAATTAATTAAATTCAACTGAAATTCAATATTTCAATTAAATTTATCTAATTGAATATTGAATTTCAGTTGAATTGAACCTAATTTGGAATACAAAAAAACTAGGTTTACAAAATTAAGTTAAGGGCTCAATTAATTAATTAATTAATTAATTTAATTAAATATTTTAAGGTGCGAATTAATAATAGTTTACTCGAATTAAATTTGTAATCAATTTAAATCTATTTGCATTGAAATTATTATTGAATAAATTATAAAATTACTTAAATCTGCAGGCAGTTTAGTGAAACTTAATTTTCGTTTTGTAAACTTAGTTTTGACAATTAGTATTCAGAATTAGGTTAAATTTAATTGAATTTTTATGAAACCAATTAAATTCTTATTAAATCGAAATTAGTTAGTAAATCAGTTGATTAGTAAATTAGTTAATTAGAAAATCTGCAGTAAAAGTAGTCAAAGTAGAGAAAAGTCAACTATAGTTTATTTTCAATTTGATTTAATTAGGGTTAATTGAATTTTTTAATAATTAATTAAATAAATTTAATATATGAAAACTAAGAAAATCTGCAGTAAATTTAGTCCAAGTATTCTTTTTCTTAATTGAATTGAAGTTTAATTTCAGCTCAATTAAGCGCAGAAAATTTTTAAAATCCGCAGAAAACAATTCAAATGGAATTGAGATCCATTCGAATAGGACCTGAATTGCATTGAAGTTTAATTTTATTTGAATTTAAATCAAAAACTTTTAAAAATAAGTAATAAATTTGTGCGTAGCATCAACTGAATTCAACTGAATTAGATTTTAATAACATTTTATTGTGACTATAAAATATATTTAATTTAATAAGATTTTTATATATTTTTATTCTGATTAAGTTGAGTTGGATTTATCTTAATTAATAATCAAATCTGTTTCAAAAAGAATTCAGAAGCAATAATGTTATTTATATCTATCTAATAGATTTAATTGAATATGATTTAGCTTAAACGATTCAATTGAATTAGATTTCAATAGAATTTTATTCTGATGGGGTTGAGTTGGTTTAATTTTAATAGAAATTTTTGTTTTAAAAATAATTAAAATTCCTTATTGTTATTTTTATCTATAAAATAGATTCAATTGAATATAATTTCAATTGAATATGACTTTAACGAATTTTATTAGTCAATTATTCAATTCAAATGTGTTCGGCAAATTCAACAAAATCGATTTAGATTTTTCAATAACTAAATTCAATTTCCAATTTCTACTCGCCTCGGGTAATTACAATTAAAAAACAATGCATTGAACACCCTGTATTTTTCACATATTTCTATCGCAACTAATTCATTGTTTACAAATTCATCATTTAGCGTTATCGAATAATTTTTCCATTTTCATGCACACAAACTCAAATTGAATGTCCTTGGGGTAAAAAAATATTGCATTACTGTGAGCGCAAAATAAATTAAACTGAATTATGTCATGCTTTGGGGAACGATTTCAAATTAATTAGCATTAAATAAACAAAAACCAACGCCAATTTCCCTATTTGCATTTAGTATTTGTTTGGTTTTTTTTTTGCGTGCAGACAACATCTTATCAAATGATTTTTTTTCGCTTGCAGTTTGTTTGCGAACGCTGATAGCGTCAGTAAGCGTTGGAGTGTATTAAAAATGCATTGCATACTTTTAGGATGTGCAAATATTTGCAGGTGCCAAGCGGGGGCGTTGGAGCGTTTTGCTATTTTATGGCCACACTGGGGAATATTATGGCCACGTTTTCTGTTTTTTCTGTGTGCACTAAAAGGCAAAATGCATTGAAAAAATGCTGCATGCAATTAGGCGCAATGGCAATGCAATGTATTTCATATGGACAGCTTGAAAGCATGCAATGAAAGATTTAGCACATCGATAAGCAAACAAACAAAAAATTCGGTTAATAATAATGAAAAGCGACTTGCATGCCAGCGCTGACAAAGCGCCACAATGCAAACGAATGCGGGCGAAAAAAACGAAAACATTTTAATTCCAAAAGGAAAAAACACAAATGCGCAATGAGAAAATATTTATAGAAAATTAAAAAATGTGTAAGACACAAATGGAAAAACATTTAAAGTTCAAGGAAATAAAAAAAAAATATGAAAATATGGGATATGGGATATGAGTGAATATAGGACACGTGGTGAAAACAAATGAGAAGGTTTTGAAGAAGGTTTCCTCAACTAAATGATTTAATGATTTTAACTAAAAGTATATTTGATTTGAATTTTTTTGCTCACAGCCTAAAATTATGCTACTTATAGTTAGAGTAATGTTTATTGGTGTCGTAGTCGACGTGGAGTCGTGTCGAAAACACTTATTGCTATACTCACATTTGTCTTGACGTCTACGACGACGGCAGATGCAGATTATGATGCAACAAATGATGATGACGGCCAGCAGCAGCGCCAGTATAGAGGCGATCAGAATGATTAGCGTTGTTTTATCCCAACTCTGATACCAGGCCAGTTGCTCTGCGCAGTGGAGGAGAAGACGAAAGTGTTGGTTAGTTGTATGAAGGATATTTTCTTTGAAGAATTTGTTTTGTAATTTTTTGAACTCATATTCATACAACAAAAAGGCAAACGGTTTGAAGGGAGCTTAAGTAAGCATGCGTAATGAAATTAAAATTGATGTTATATGCATTCAGGTATAAAGTAGTAAGAACTATGAAAGCATTAGAAAAGCTTAACTTAATTAAAAAAAATAGAATTTTAAAGACTATTTATTAAATTCGAAGCTGGTATGGAATCCTAATTTGTTTTATTAATTTTCTTCTTTTGAATTTTCTTACATATAAATAATAAATTTTCTACAAGATTGTTTTGGTATTTTTCAGGCATTTGGTTTATGAGGTTATAAATTGTTTTATTAAAAAAATATTACAATTCTCTACTAAAGTTTTGTATAATGTTATCTTTTATGTTTTAGTAGTCTAACTTAGGTTTTCTATAAACTTCAACACTCTATGTGGTTGCATCTTTTATACGATTCATTATGACATTGTTGCCTAAAAAAAACTGAAGAAACGTTCTTCAGCTGAGTGTAGAACATTCAAGAAGAATGTGGAACAACATACGGAAACGATCCATAGAGGATATTTCCATAGTTTTGAAATAATATATAAGTGTGCCTAGGTACCCTCTAAGGATTTCCACTACCCACTAAGGATACCAAGGTCCCCTTTATTAAACATAGGAAGTATGTGAGATTCATCTCCGTCAGGGACCAAGGGCCAAGATTGTTGAACGTCGTTTCTTCTTTCTGTTTCCACATCAGACGAGGGAATCACCATAGTCTTGAGATGGTATCAAGTGGGCCCAAGTACCCACTGACATTGTTGCCTAAAAAAAACTGATGAAATATCCTTCTGCTGAGTGCAAAACATTTGAAAATAATGTGGAACTACGTACAAAACGGATCCATAGCAGATATTTCCATAGTTTAGCGATAGTATCTAAGTGTGCCCAGGAACCCACTAACGATACTCACTACCCACTAAGGATACCAAGGTCCCCTTGATTGAACATGAGAGGTATGCAGGATTCACCTCCGTCAGGGACCAAGTTTGAACGTTGAACGTCGTTTCTGCTTTCTGCTCCCACATCGGACGAGGGAATTACCATAGTGTTGAGATGGTATCTATGTGTGCCCAGGTACCTATTGAGAATATAAAGGTTCTCTTGATTTGACAGAAAATACATGCGGGATTCATCTCTTTCTGGTACTAAGGGCCACGAACGTGAAACGTGGTTTCTCCTTTCAGTTTGCATATTTTAGAAAAAGACTCTGAATGTGTCTGGTAAAGATACGAGTTCTCTCAATTTCTCTTGATTTAGCATAAGGAATTTGCGGTATGCGTGTCAGTCCGTAACCAGAGGCCTTTAGGTTAAAGGGATCTGTATTCAATATTTTTCTAAACACAGTCATATTGTACAATTTGCTAACATTTCTTAGGTTCATATCCCGCTTCTGCAAAGATTTCTGAAGTTAGATACTCTCTGCCGTCACAGTAACCCAGCGTGAAGTGCTCTGTGCTCCCAAACCAGAGATTGTGGGTTCTATTCCTTCCCTTGTTGGCCTCGAACTTTTTAGAACTTAAAATTTTCCTTCCTTCTAATAGTTTTCGTCCCTTCGGTAATTCCCAGTCAAATCCGTCTCCTTTGAAAAAGCTCCTTTTCTTATGGACAGTTTACAGCAGATTTTCATACGCAGAATCCTTATTCAAGCAACAACAACATCACCAGAAGTATTAGTTTGGACTAACGAAAATATGAATGTTCCAGCGTATACATCATCCAAAAATAATATTATCAAAGACACCAACCTCTGTGTTATTCAACAACCAACTCCTACCTAACATGTGTGGAGGGACAGACTGCGCTCTACACAACCCAATAATCAATTTTTACATACGTAGGCTTCTTAAGGGAGTCCCCATCACTTAGTATCGATTCAAACCTCAATAGAGTAATTTTGTGCTCTTTGAGCATTCTAGAGTTAAGGACTTAACACGTAGGCGTCTTGAGGGCATTCCCATTACTTATGATCGGCTCAAACCTCAATAGAGTCATTTTTTACTCTTTCGGCGTTCTAGTGTTAAAGTTTTAAGGTACCTACATAATTTTTGTTCACATCCAACTCTACATAGACTCTTATTAGTTACTCTAAAACCACCAACTAATTGCAGTTAATGTGGTCTCTTTGAGTTATACACTTTTCTCTGATTTTTGTTTTAATTTGCGGCCTAAAAGAATGCTACACTCTGTCTACACACTCACAGTATTTCTGAGGCGCATAATCAACAACGACAGCTCAACATGAAAATAAATCACAAAAGTAAATCACAAGCAGCAGCAAGCAGTGAAACCACTTCCGGTAATACGTAACTATGTGTGTAAGGTGTATGTGTGTGTGCACGTTCTGTTGAAATATGCACAAGCAACTGTGCCGCAACACAGTGCCACTTCATTATGTAAACTGTGCGCTAAGCACACACACACACATTCGCCGACTTGGAAGTGTTTGGCTGTGTTGACAGCGCAGTTGGTACACTTTATGTGCGTCACTTTCTATTACTCGAGTGTTTATTAAACAAATGAATTGTATGTCGTTTCCATACGAAACTGAGTAAGTGTTATCATGTCATATTGTACGAACATAAATAACGAACGTAGCATACTTTTAGGCGCTAAGCGCTAAAGAAGGCATGGGGTGGTTTTTGGAATGCAACGACAACTGTACTCGCAGTGGTCGTTGTGGTTATGTTTCTGTTTGTATTTTACATTTCATCAGAGCTCTTTGCGAGATGTTTTAGTGTTTATACATTTCTAAGCATTTGACTATTTTCAGCGCAATGTATTTGGGGAAAAGTGTAGACCAAAAGCTACGAGCTGAGGGTGTTTGACAAGGTGCCTAAAACCCGACTACACAAGTTTTTGTGTGGAAACTTTTAGTACCTAATTTCTTTCTTCTTTGATATAAAGTAATGAAAGTAATGCGTGAATTTATTCAAAGGTAGCATTTGACACACAAAAAACTGGAATTTTTAAACAATATTTAGCTTCAAAGTATGAAGTGTTTAGTAACTTTGTTTGTTTACAAAATGTTTTGAAGTAATAACAATCAAATCACATCACATGAAATCATTAAATATTATGCACATTTTGGACCAAAAAGAGTTAAGCTGTCTATTATAAAAACCCTAAAAGTATGCTAAGAAATTCATCACTTACTTCAGCTTAAATTCTAAATGAAATTGAAGCATTTTGTTGGTTTTCAATATAACACTCGATAGTTATGAGAATGTTGCTTTTGATAAAACTTAACAACGGTCTGATTTGGTACCGAAAAGTATGTTAAGAATTTTGTGCTTCATTGGAAATTAATACATACACAATTATTTTAAATTTGGTTCAATTTAAAATTGTATTTAAATAACTTTCAAAAGCACTCTTAAAATTGATACACATTTTACAACAACAACTAGGTGATGGTTTTATATGCTGCCAAAAAGTATACTACAAAAATCTTCACTTCAACAGGGTACCACTTATGGACACTACATGTTTTTTTCATGATTAGTAGTTTCTAACATTACCTAAAAGTATGCTATAACTTTCCTACAAGTGATATACTTGGAATAAAAAAGTTGTAAAGAAATTAAAAAAACAAAAATTTCTTTATAATACATAGAAGTATGTTAACTTTTCTACAAATGATAAACTTGGAATAACAAAATTTAAAAATAACATTTATTTTTTTAATACCTAAAAGTATGCTAACTTTTCATCAAACAATAAACTTGTAATACAACTGTTTTTTTTAATGAATAAATAAAATTTTTAAATACCTAAAAGTATGCTATTTTTTCTAACAATGATAAACTGGGAATTACATTTTTTTTAATTAAAAACAAAAAATATTTTTTAATAAAATAAGTTTTTATAAAAATAGTTTTTTTATTAAAGCTTTTTTTTATTTTTTATATTCAATAAATTTTTTTTTTAATTAACACGTTCGCGGACGTGAATGCTATAGCAGTCATTTTCATAGTGATGCAAAATGACGTGAATGCTATTTAAATTTTAAAGCCAGTTTTTATTAATAAAATGTTAAATAAATTGAAATTTTTGTAAATAATATGCTATATCATTCAATGTGTATAACGGTTAAAATACGATAATCTGACAACTGCAACAATATATGTGTAATCAAATTTCAGATAGTTCTACTAGTTTCCACAAAAATTGACTGTCTATTTTTGCAGCTTACAGAAATTTTTACTGTCCGCGAACGTGTTAAAAAGGAATTCTTTTATTGTATAAAATTTTTTTTTAAATATATAAGAAATTTTTTTAAATATAAAACAAAATTTAATTGAAACACAAAATTCAAAAAAAGTCAAACTAAAACCATGCAACAAGCATTAACTGTAGCATCTTTAAATCTTAACGTCTACTTACTTTTTGGACGCACTGTTAGTTTGCAATAAAATGCAATATGAAATGCATAAATGAAGCGTTATTTTTTATGATTAATTAAATTTGTTTGCATGTTTATATAGATTACAATAATTAAGAGTAGCGCCGCATAAAAATATGCAAACCAGATGAGTTTTATTTGTATGGGTTATTTGTTGTTTTTGTTTTAAAATCATAGCATATGTGCGAGCGCAAGAAATGGAAAAAATGAAAGAGATAGAAAAATACAGATGATATAATTGAATTTGTCATTAGTTAAGTTTAGAGCATATCGAATGGATTTAATGAAGCGCGCATACACTCACAATCACACGCATACATACACACAGTGGGGTATTCAGAGCAATTACTTAGCATTACTAGCTGTTATTGGGTAGATTAATAGCTTTCTAAAAACTAGATAGAAGCAGCTGAAGTGGAACTAAATTTATAAGTCAGTCTAAGTTATGTTGATGCTAGTAAATAGGGAGAGGAGATTTGAGGAATTCAGGCATGAAACGAGGTTTGGGGAATGGAAGGATACCAAACTATGAATTGGATATGGTCAGTGGGAGTTAAAGTGGCATCAAGGAGCCGCAATATAAATAATCTAGTAAATTTCAGTCAAACGAAAAAGTAGATAAATTATTGAGTTGTGTTGGAAAGAAGATGAATAAGATGGAAGATGGATAGCAACAAATCGAACAAATCTTTTGAAGATGGCTATTTGGAACCACTAAGAAATTTAAAAATGGGTAGCTAGGCCTTTGTCTCTTAATCGGGCTGTCGTGCCAGTAAAAGAAGAAAAAGAAATTTAAAAGTAAACATAATGGCTGCTTTAAGGCAATGAACACTCTGAGTACGATGGCAGTCATGTTCTGAAGTGTATAGAGAGACCAAAGACTAAGCAATTCTGTGGCGAGACAAGCTCAACCCAAAAATATTGGTGTTAGTGGTACATTTCCAATTTGGCAGACACTTTCAGATAGTGGACTGTATATTTAAAAGTTTTGTTGTTTAATTAAACAATATGACTGATTAGCTTATTTTTCGTTAGCGTCAAAAAATGAAACGAACGACAGTAAAAGAAAAAAAGATGAGAGATACAGAGGTTATTAGATAAGCGGATAACACGAAAAAAGAACTCGAAGTGGCATTTCTTGGATTCTCAGATTCAGTAGCTTATTTTAGGTGATACACCAGGGCCAGTGAAGCACTCAAAGGTGGTTTTGAGGGTGCAAACTCCACTCAAGTATCTGAATATCTGCATCTTGAAAACATTTTGGGTTGCAGATATGGTTTCAACTGGCGTTAGGCCCAAAAGTTTTGAACAGAATGCTCCACTGAAACACCACCCAGGACAGAGTAGACAGTAAAAGAGAGAATGGCTACGTAGTATGGAACGAAGAAATAACTTCTGAAGAAATGGTTTTTCATGCATTGAGGGTGAGCTCAAAAGCTTCAAGAAAGGATATGAAAGCAAGTTAATTGATAGATTTAAATCAAGGCACCACTTCTGATGAAACAGTGCTTTTACCATTGAGACAAAGTAGCGCACAATACATTTAACATCAAAAAAGGATATAAGTACAAAAGGATGGAAAACAGTACTAGAGGAAGTGTAGATAAAAAAATGTGTGGTAGAACTGAAAAACCATCACTGAGACAGGTTTCTGAAGTAGATAGTTTAGCTCACTGACAGTAAGGTTGGGCTAATTGTGCTTAAGGGTCAGGAAAAGTGATGAGAAAGGCATATATAAGGTATAAGAGACAGAGAGAGAGACATGAGGTATGAGAGAAGGAGACGTGGACACAAGAAGAGAAGAAAAGAGGAGAGGAGGCACAAAACACTAAACAGTCGGATAAGTAGAAAACGCTGAAAATTTTATTTTGGAACAAATGTCTTAGCATTCTGTTTAATTTAAAGAAATGATCCGGGGTATGGATAACTTTCTTATCCGGCGTGTGGATAACTTCCTTTCATATGATTTAAGACATGAAATGAGACAGATCTAAAAAAGTTAAGGTTAGCTGACTGCGAGTAACCTTGGGCTCATTGTACTAAAGACTCAGAAAAAGTGACATATATGAAGTATAGGAGAGAGAGAGAGTGAGAGGGAGAGAGGGAGGGGGAGAGAGATGGGGTGGAAGACGTAAAACACTAAATAGTCGGAGGAGTAGGAAGGCTCGGAAATTTTACATCGGAACAAATGTCTAAGTGTTTTGTTTAATTTATCCGTACCCCGGATAATTTACTTATCCAGGGTATGGATAATTTTCATTCATATGATTCAAAATATGAGTTGAGACATGTTATTCAAACAATTAAAATTAGCTCACTGGCAGTAAGCATTGTACCAAAAAATTAAAAAAAAAGTGATGAGAAAGACAGAAGTTGATGACCCACAACTTCGTTTTTATGGGATGTGTAATCTACTGAAATGTTTTGGGACTGTAATAATTTTTGTATTTTTTGTACTCGACAATGTTGTCCAATGTTGAAGGAATTGTTCAAATGGGTTCGGTAGTTCCCGAAATTGCGATATTTTTTGCCTTTCTTAATTTTTTTTTATTTACAAGTGGCCATCAAATTGAAACTCAGATCTGAAAGAGTCAAGTTGCTGACATTATTTCGGAAAGAAAAAGTACTTTAATTTTTATTTAAATTTTTTTAGAATTGAAAGCCTTGAAAATCACCTAAAATGAATAATGTCATGTAATTTCAAATCAGCCAGGCTGCCAAAATTTAACAAAGCACCCAATAAACTGAGTTCCCGATCTGAAAGGTTTAAGTTGTTCACTTTATTTTGTAAAGATAAAAGTACTGAAATTTTTAATAAAATTTTATAAAACTTAATTGAATCGCCCTAAGTGAATTTAATTAGTGTGAAATTTATGAAAAAATATATCAAAATTAATGATGTAAAATTAATCATGCTTTCAAAAATTTACAAAGTAGCCATTTAACTGATTTTCCGATCTGAAAGGGTTAAGTTGTTGATATTAATCTGGGAAGAAAATAAAGTACAGTCCTTTTTGTTTAATTTTTTAAAGAACTTAAGGGTTTTCGAATCGGGTGAAGTGAATGAAATAAGTGTGAAAAGAGTTCAGAAATGAGTTTCTTTCAAATAATGTAAAATCAATCAGGTCAGGCTTCCAAATTTGGACATTAACTGTATTCCGGATCTGAAAGGGTTAAATTGTTTGCATTATTTTGGAAAGGAGAAAGCTGCTGTAGTTTGTATTTAACTCTTTTATGAATTGATGGGTTCGCGAATTGCTTGCAGTGAATGAAATATGAGGGAAAAGTGTGTAAACCATGGTTTCATAAATTATTGAAAAATCAGTCAAGCTTTCAAAATTGGACAAAGTAGCCATTAGACTGAATTCCCGGTAAAGTTGTTGATATTTTTTTTTTAATTTTTATTTTTTGTAGAACTTAAGCGTTAAGGAATCGCCTAAAGTGACTGAAATGTGTGAAATGTATAAAAAAATAGTTTCTCTCAAATAATGTCTCAATCAGTCAAACTTTCAAAACTGATTTTCCGATTTGAAAGGGTTAAGTTGTTAACTTAATTTGGAAAAGGACTTAAATGTGTGAAATGTCTAAAAAATAGATTCTCTCAAATAATGTAAAATCAGTCAAACTTTCAAAACTAATTTTCCGATCTGAAAGGGTTAAGTTGTTAATTGAATTTGGGGAAGGAAAACTCGCCAAATTGTTAGTGGACATTTTTGGATCTTCCAATTGACGTAAATTGAATGGAGTGGCGCGAGAATGGTTAACCCTCTCGACCCCGAATTTTACCCTCTGTCTCGATAATACTTTTTTATTTCTAAATCATGACACACTGGCCTAAGAAGTGTGCACACGACATTTGAAGACGCCACGCCTCTTTGTTAGAGTTTACTTTTGAACAATTTTAGCTTAAAATCTTTTAAATAAATTTTGTAACACTATTTTTTAATTACAAAAAAAAATATTTAATATTTATGAAAAAATACAAAATTATTACTGTTTGATTTTATTCAACCATTATTAAAGAAAAAGGGTTTTGATCAAACGCGCCCAATTCGTAGACTTCAATCAGAACACAAACTTTCTCTGATATCGCTGAAAATTATTGGAAATTCTTTTCGGGATAACAGTAAATTTTTTGTAATTTGCTTTGAATTCACTTCTAAAAATATTAGTTTGTTCGTGCCTCCTTTTATTAAACCCATAAACCAATCGTAGCATTTGCTATAAGTTGACAAATAGGTGAAGTTGCTCTCAGGTAACTTTGGGTTCGAAAGGGTTAAGTTGTTTGCATAATTTTGGGAAGGGAAAGAGATGCCAAATTTTTAGTGGACATTTAGTAAACTAATGGATCTTTCAATTGCCTGAAAATGAATGGAGTGACGCGAGACAAACTGCTGGGTGGAACAAGCACGCATTCAAAACTATTTCATTATCTTTTTTGCAATCAAGCACAAAGCATCTCAAACTGTAATAAACCGTTATATGCAATCTGCACGCACACTTTACCTCTCCACCAGATGTACCAAGCTGAACCAGCTGTACGAAGAGAAACGAGAAACATTTAGCCAAAAGTCTACGAGTATTTAATCTTCAGCTAAAATATGCGAATTTTAAATAAATTTTTTTTTTTGTTTGAACATGAAATGTGTAAACACACATTAATTGACCAGTCGAACGTTTATTGACATAATGGAGTAATTGTAAAAATCTACAATTCGTATTTAAAACAATTGCACTAAGCACAACAAATCCTGCTTTACGAAATTGGCAGCAGCTGTTGTTTTGCTGTGTTGTTCACATTATACGAGCAGAGCATCGAAAAGAAGTAATAAGAGGAAGAGCAAAGTTGCCAGGAGTAAGTATGGGAAAAATGGTCGCGCACAATGCTGCTGCAGAATCGCATTAAAAAGCGCAACTTAAGCGGCTTATGAAGAAATGCGGCAAAGAAATTGATTTCGAGGCAGAAAGCAAAAAACAAAAGAGCGATGAACGAGAAGAAGAACAGTAAAGCAAACGCAAGACGTGCGCAGAAATCAATTTCCGTTTCCGTTGCCATAAAAAAATTGTATATACTGTATGTATCGATGCATATATATATACATATTTATACATAGGACAAGAGCAGTGAAGCGCAGTCGAAAGAATTTGAAAATTGCACTGAGAGATCGCAGAGTTGAGAGTGGAACGACACAACGACAGCTGCATAATAAAAATCCAAACAATTCCCTAATTGCCAATGTCGGCAACACTGGCCAAATATGTATGTTTGTAGCGAATTGCTGCACCGGCGAATTGTGGCCAAACCGTGGCGCGGAGAGCGGCGAGCGTCGGACTTGGAAATCATTCAAAGTCACTGTGGACCGTTGCACGTTGACTGCCGGCGTGGCTTATTTAAAATGTATGAGTAGCATGAGGCGAGCAGCCCATGTCCATGGGTTGGGAATTGAGCCACGGAAACGGAAACAGCTGAAACAAATATTGACAGTAATCAGCTTCCGTTGGATGCTTTGTTCATGCTTCACTCTGCGCTCTGGATTGGTCGGTCACAGTGTACAGTTTTTGTGTAAGTGTGAGTGCCGCTGGTGGCTGCCACAACTGGTGGCTGCCACAACTGGTGGATATCAACTGGCAACAACAATGGCGCCATCATCATTGCTGCACTAATAAATGCGAAATAAAAACACTCAACGTTAGCGAATTAGCTGGAGATTTGAAGATTGTCGGTTTGACGGGGTTTTGCGTCAGCACAGCACAGCGCCATGTCAGGTCACTGCTTGCCATCGTTTAATGCTGTGTGAATTGTGGCAGTTGTGGGTCAGTTGTGCCATGGCATTTCGTTGATTTGTTGTAATTGTTGTTGAGGTTTTTGCTTTCAATATTGTTGTTTTTTTTAGATTTGCTTTTTCGTTTCGTTGTATTCGGTAATCATATTTAATTTTGTTATTTCTTTGTTTTGCTGGTGTTTGTGGTGAGTGTGCAAATCAAATGGATTTATTTATACAGTTGACAGCGTCATTTGTCAATTGTTGGAGGACCACCAATGCTGCCACAATTGCACTCAATTCTATTTGAATGATGTTAGGTTTGGACTCGAAGCGAGTTTGGAAAAATTGATTGGAAAATAGTTGCTATGCTGTAATTTTGCACAGTACTGTAGTGCTGTTTGACTAGTTTGTGACTAGTTCATAATATAATTCATTAAGTTGTGTCTGAACTTGTTGTAGTTAGATGATGGAAATAAAGAAAAAAAAGACTGATGGAAAAATGTTTGCTATGGTGTAATTTTTCACACTACTGTAGTCTCTTTTGACTTGTTTCTGACTCGTTCATAATAGATTTAATTAAGGTTTGTTTAAACTTGTTGTAGCCGAATGATAGATTAGTAGAAATGCAGACTGATTGAAAAATTTTTGATATGCTCTAATTTTGCACACTACTGTAGTCTTTTTTGACTTCATAATAAATTTCATTACAATGTGCCAAAACTACTTGTAGCCGGATGATAGACAAATATAAGAGAACATTTATTTACAAATGTTCGCTATGCTATAATGTTGCACACTACTGTAGTCTCTTCTGATTCGTTTCGGACTCATTTATAATGGATTTAATTAAGTTGTGTAAGCTTGTTGTAGCCGAATGATAGACAAGTAGCATAGCAGACTGACTGAAAAATGTTTACTATACTGTAATTTTGCACACTACTGTAGAATTTTTTGACTCGTTAACACTCGTTCATAATAGATATCATTAAGTTGTGTCCAAATCCGAATGATAGACAAGTAGCAAAGCAGACTGATTGAAAAATGTTTGCTATACTATAATTTTGCACACTACTGTTGTCTTTTTTGACTCGTTTGAGAGTTGTTCATAAGAGAATTCATTAAGTTGTATTTAGTCGTATCTGAACTTGTTGTAGTGGGATGACGGAGAAGTAGAAAAGCAGACTTTTAAAAGTGTTTGCTTTGCTGTAATTTCACACACTACTGTAGTGTTGTTGGACGGGTTTGTGACTCGTTCACAGTCGTTAATAATATATTTCATTAAATTGTGTCTAAATTTGTTGTAGACGTATTAGGGAGAAGTAGAAGAAATGACTGAATCAAAAATGTTTATCTTACTGTAATTTTCCACACTACTGTATTTGTTTTTTACTTGTTTTAACTCGGTTTTTCATTTTTAAAGTTTTGTATTTTCTTTAGTATTACTATCAACTTTTGCTTAGTGACTTATTTTTTATTTGAAAAAATTTTATATTTAAAAAAAATTTCAAATATTTTATGTTTAAACAAAATTTTAACGATTTTATATTAACACTAGAAGTACCGGGAGCGGTCATTTGACGGTTTTCAGTTTTTGATCAACCGTAGCTCGAAAACGGTTTAAGTTACGAATCTGGTTCTCCTTGACTTTTAATATTTTGCACTAAGCTCAATATTCTAAAATTTTGCAATCACTGCGCCGATCTGCTTTCTTTTTATCATCGACTTTACCTACTAGTACCATGAGCGGTCAAATGACGGTTAACTACGTAGCCATGGAAATAAAATTATAACATTCACAAAAAAGTCAAAGATGGTACAAATTTTGCAAGAACCTATGTCTTGCCTTCTGTTTTATATTAAATTTACAACCGACTTTTATATATTTATGAATTTCAATGTAAAAACAAAAAT
Source organism: Melieria omissa (assembly GCA_963971225.1). NCBI lineage: Eukaryota > Metazoa > Arthropoda > Insecta > Diptera > Ulidiidae > Melieria > Melieria omissa. The sequence goes on along the minus strand of OZ020268.1, from coordinate 77,468,601 downwards.
GCATTATTTTACGTGTTCTGTGTGAAAACATGAGCAGAAAGCGGCGAGACGAAATTTACTATGGTCATGAGTAGTAGCTTTACTTTTAAAATATTTGCCAAAACTATACTTTTTTACATTCAAGAACATAAATGAATGTTGTTTTAATGCTTACAATGAAAAACTTCTTCAGATTCAACCGATTTCGTTAAAAGCTCTGAATACCGTCATTTGACCGCTCACGGTACTAGTAGGTATGAGCAAAACCCGGTACTCCTAGTGTTAAAAAAAATTTTTAAATGTTCATATTTAAAAAAAAAATAAAAAAAAAATTTTGTTTTAAATTAACCAAATCTCTTGTGTACTTTTTGAGATATCAGCTGAATGATATATACTCTTTGTAGAAATTTAAAATCTGTGGTCTTTCTAGTGTTTAATATCGCTGAGGCTAAGTTGTAAGTTCTTCGCTAAGGATTCTGTTGACCTGTCTAAGGCCTAAGACGCAAGCAAAGAGTCCTGGTGAGGGTTTAAATTTCCTCCTTATTATCTGCTAGTTTTAATAAATATGGGTGAGAAATATGGTTTCAAATGTTATTTAGCTGAAACGAAATCCTATCTGTGCCTCTATGACAGTCTAAGATCCATCAAAGCATCTAAGTGAATTGTTGAAGCCGTAAATAAGTTAGTTTTAACTTAGTGAAGGAAAATAATTCTTCATAGTAATTAGAGATACCACAGTTTATCTATTAGAGGTTCAGAAAAGTATTGAAACATTTTAAAAAAGATGGCATAACATGAATTCAACTCAAAGTGTTATTTTTTTCTATAAATTAGTATCTGAAATTTTTTATAATTAAACAAAATATCAACTTTTGAGTCAAAAAGACAAATCTTGATCTCTTAGTACTGCAATCCTCGGCCACATGTTATAGAAGTCCTCAACTTTAAAGTCCTTCACCTTTCCTTCCTTTCACCACTCGTATTCAACGCACACTGCTCCTTTCGATTACCGCTTCTTTCGATTAGTGGCTAAATACCTGACCGGAGCAGCTCTTAACTTCTTATAAAGAAGTCAAATAGTTGATCGATTCTGGGATCAACTCAAAAGACATCGAAATTTTCAAAGCCTAAGACGTATTCTACCTGAAAGATGGAGAATACCATCATCTAACGATGAACAACACTTGGATCAACTCAAGAGGCATGGAATTTTTTCAAAGCCTAAGACTTAACCTACCTGAAAGATGGGGAATAACATCATCTAATGAGGACAAGACTTTGAATATAAAACATTGTAACAATTATTATGAATACATTTTTAAAGTTACAAAAAAACTCTCAAAGCTTACTTCTACCTTTAACATTTTTAGAGGTAAACTAAATTTTTTTCATATATGATGTTTAAATAAAAGTATTCAATGCAGTTAAGATGACATGGTGTCGAAGACGGAGAGAAAAATGGGCTTCTTTTAGAGGCCGTCAGTAGTTGAAAACATAATGTCATAACTTGAAGAGCGTCAAACCCTAGCAACACCTCAATATTGATAAAAACTCAAACACTTTAAACACTTCAACACTCTAAGCAAAGCGCTACTAACTCTTTGAAATAATATCCACTCAATTCCGAAACCAGCATTTGTCACCCTACTCAAAGCGAAAATTCATCAGTCCAATACACTTTTTAAGTGTTTACATACAATATGCAAAAAGCCAGCAACCAGCAACACGTATACATACAAATCTCATTACGGGATAACCCTTACAGCATTACACGTATGCAACGTGTAAATAATTCAAATGACTAAATTTCAACAAGCATTTTCTAAGCTGCGCTAAAAGCAAACATCTAAGGGTGTCTTTCTTGTATCCGTTTGGCATCAATGTTCCGCCACACGCTACGCTTCGAATGTCGCTCATATGATTTCACACTTACCAGCCACTTCGATCTCGCAGAATGTGCCCACGCCAGCCGTGTTGTTGGCCACACAGCGATAGGTGCGCGCAATCGCGTAGTCCTCGCGCAGCACATAGAAACTTTTGTCCTTGTGCTCTTTGCTATCGCCGCTGCCCAGCCATTCGACAGTCTCATTTTCCGCCTTAATTGACCATGAAAAATCAGCCTGCGGAAAGAATGTGTAAGAAGAAAAAACGTGCAGTGAGCAGTGGTGTAAAAAGGGGTTTTTCCACTTAAAAGTAATCAGGTGCAAAGTGTGGTTTAATATCGCAAAAATCTGATTGAAAATATTGAATCTGCTAGAATTGGTTCAAACCAATGGATTTGTGTTTATCAAAAACATTAAGCTTAGCGATACTTTTATCTCATATCTAATTTCATCTTATCCCTTATTCCATCTTTAACCTCCCATCTCATTTCTCTGGACAAGATACAAAAATTTTCCAAGGTTCCATTGACATAATTTTCTACATTCATTAGACTTTATGTTCATGAAGTTTTAAAGTCTACTCTACAAATGACATGACGTGTACTAAGGGATGTGTACTTAGTTCCAACAACTAACTTAACCCAGCTTAATCTACATCAGTCCCTCTTTATTGATCTTCAAATTGCATTTATTTGCAACGATTCCCCCCTTTTGTTGTGCAATTTTCTTAAAACCGCAGTTCAGTTCACAGAAATTTCACAACGTTCACATTGATTCCACTCTACAACTGCTACTATTTCGTTTCGTTTCATTTCAGTTCGTTCCCATTCGAATCACTTCTCACTTCATTAAATTTCTCCCCTTATTTCGGCGCCCTCCTTCATACTTCTCATTCTGACATTTGGACCCTTCTCTCTGATCCACTCAATCCATTTGCAGTTTTCTTCGCTCGAGGAGTTGTAAAAACTGTCGGCAGACGTTATACATAAAACTGCAGTTAAATTTTTCATAGCCCAGCCAGCATTTTCGCCTTCGAAATCGAGTACACCAGCAGCGTCGATGGTTGGGGCCATTGCAATTGAAATACTATCGTTTTATTGCCATTTCGATAGCAGTGTACAGGACTCGAATGCGGCAGCCGGTAACCTGCATAAAATTCGCCCTTCAATTCCATTTGGCGTGCACACAAACACGTCCATCGCCAATTCCGGTTTAACTTCCTGTTACACAGTCACCCCACAGCGTCGGACATCAAGTGCCGGACAGCGTTGAGTTCAATGTGGCCCGTACACTCACACACACCCGCAGGCACACACGAGTACGCACAGCCACACCATTATTCGTTTTACGAAAGTTGCATGTGCTGCTGCATACTTCATGGCGCTTTCATTGTGGTCCGCAGCGCACGCAGCGGCCAGTGCCCGGCAGTAATGCAATGCCGTGTTGCAATAGCAACGGCCACATTTGATATACGATTTGCACAATGCACAACGTGTGGTAAACGTAAGCGCGCGCATCGCTACGTATCTGTGTCTGTGTGTGTGGGTGTGTGTGTGTGTACGTGCGTGCGTTTTGGGCGTGTGCGTGCGTTTGGTTTTTTCGCTTACCTCTTCAGGATTTCCGAATGCTGTGCAAATTAGTGTATCCTGGTCATCGATCTCTTGCCTTTCAATTTCACAACGTGGCTTAACTGCACGTCGAGCATCGTTGTCCAGTCGGCGATTGTGTGTGTGTGTGTTGATAAATGTATGTAAGTTGGCATGTAAGAAAAAACGAAAAATAGAAATTCGTTATTATTATTTTATGGAAAATTTAATATAATTACAAATTTAATATTTAATTGATTTTTTAATGTGAATGTGTGAATTTGTAATGTGTCAAGAAATGTGTTTAGTTAGTAAGAATTGCTTCGAAAATAGTGAAATGTCAATTTTGTATATTTGTGTACAAATATACGAGTCTGAATAGATCAGAAGGAAAATTGAAATGCAGTAATGCCAGACTGCTAACAACGTTTCAGGTTCGTAAATACTGTTACGAAAATTTAAGTTTGTTTTTCAAGGTTCGTTTTGATTGTGTTTGAAAACAAAACAACTTCAATTACTCAGCGCAAAAAAAAACAACGCAGTCAGAAATCAACAATCACTTTATTTACAGATTTACACTTCCTTGTATCTACACTTGTTACCACTTTGCTTGCTCAACACAGACTCGACCCATTGCGCTGCATACTGCTGCTTTTATACCAGTTTTCTTATCGCGCCGAAGTTTCTTGCAACTTCTAATTGGAAAGCGCTCGATCATTCTCGCACAGCCCATTTCTTCGAGAACCATCCTTGCCATATCGGACTATACCAAGCGAATTATACCAAATTTTCCGTACTTCAAAGTGCATGCCTAAAAGTATGCTTGGAAAAGCGTTCATGCACAGCACAGAGTGCCTCTTCGTTTCAATACTATTCAAAGTTTACTGGGCTTCAAGAAGCTCAGACTGTTCTAAAAAGTGAACGAACTTAAGCTGGTTTTTTGTGCAAAACCCATGTGTCCTGGGCAATTTTTTCTTTGACAGTTTAGGGTTCCTGGCCAATAAGACTGTCCACAGCTTCGTAAGGAGCTCAAATTGATTCAACGAGTAAATGAACATGGGCTTCATTGTTTGTTGTGTCACAAAGGGCCTTCATGGCATAAGTATACTCCACTTTTTGTAAGAAGGAAGACTTACCTGGGCAATTTCTTCAGTGACAATCTAGGAGACCGAGTCGATAAGACAATTTGCATCTACTGGGCCTCGTAAAGAGTTCAAATTGGTTCAATAAATGAGCAGACATATGCTCGATGGATTGTGGTGTCACAAGGGGCCTTCATGGCATAAGTATGCTCCGCCTTTTGTAAGAAGGAAGACGCAACTAGGCTTCACAGTCTAATAAGCTTCATAAGAAGCTCAAAGTGGTTCAAAGAGTGAGTGGACTTAAGCTCAATTGCTTGTGGTCTTGCAAGGAGCCTTGGTAAGCTCTGCCTTAAGACAGTCACTTCGACCTATGGAAATCAGCATTTCCTAAAATTCATGCAGATAAACCTCCATCACTCTAAAGCAGTCGGAGAGAATCTGCTGTTCTTCATGGTAAAGAAAATGACCAAAAGAAAAGACCAAACCAGGTCCATTGGTTTGGTCTTGACTTATTAAAGACAGAGTTTATGGATAAAGGTCCAGGGTTTTGATTAAATCCTGTCTTCTGAACTTATTTATTGTCTTAGTTATTTTTATGTAACAGAAGCAGTCATTCAACGATCTTTAAAAGCTTAAAGCATCAGATTGCCTTTCCGCCTTACAGAATGGCAACCAAGTCGACACAGTCTATACGGACTTCGCTAAAGCCTTTGACAGAGTTTCTCACAGAATTTTGGTCTCGAAATTAACCAGCATGGGCTTTCATTCAACATTTCTCGAATGGTTGAAGTCATACCTATCCAATAGGCATTGTTCCGTCGTTCTTGACAACATCTCGTCGCGGCCCTTTGTTGCCACTTCTGGTGTCCCCCAAGGGAGCATTCTTGGTCCTTTGTTGTTTGTCTTATTTATTAACGACATTGGATCTTGTTTTTCGTCTGCTAAATTCCTGCTATATGCTGACGATCTTAAAATTTATGCTGTCATTCACAATCTGTCGGACTCTGCTGCCTTACAATTGGACCTCGACAATGTTCAGTCTTGGTGCAATGATAATAATCTTTTTTTAAATGTTAGCAAATGCTTTCATGTAACTTTTACTAGGAAAAGAGATCCCCTTCAAGTATCGTATTCCATCTCTGGCTCCGTGCTACAATCGGTTAATGAAATTAAAGACCTAGGTGTTTTCTTCGACACAAAACTAAGTTTTGCAAATCATATCAGTTTTATTGTTTCTAAATCTTATGCCATGTGGGGTTTCGTTCGTCGGAATAGTACTGTCTTTTCGGATCCGTATACAATCAAATTACTTTACACAACCTTTGTCAGGTCTAGATTGGAATATGCCGCGCTAATATGGAGACCATATCACGCATCTTCCATAAACCGAATTGAACGGATACAGAAAGTATTCATTCGGTTCGCTTTGCGTTCGCTGAACTTCAGTGATCCCATACCATCCTACAGCTCTCGTTGCCTTCTAATTAACTTAAAGTCACTACATGCTAGGCGTTCTCTTCTTGCATGCTCCTTTGTAGTCAGCATTGTATGTGGTGCTATTGATTGCCCGGATCTTTTAGCAAGAATCGCATTTAATGTCCCTAAACGGAGTCTGCGGAGGGTGGATACCTTCCATTTAGATGTCCCCAGGACGAATTATGCAAGAAATGCACCTCTATATAGGGCCTTCTCGGAATTAAACAATGTTACCGATTTGGATCTGTCACTTCCGAAGGGTTTGCTGTTGAATAGTTTAAGTAACTTATAGTTTGTAATAATTATTATATCCTATAGTCAGTAAGGACATTTGTTCATTGGCTAAATAAATAAATAAATAAAAAATAAATAAATAAATAAAGAATAGGCTACGAGTAAAGTCCGACCGATTAATTGGCTTCATCTTCGGTTTTGGCTAAAATGTCACCTTCGGTCGGGTTCTAAGTAGTTACCAGTATTCTGACTCAATAGAAAATCAAACAGACACATATCCTCAATGCATTTCATTCTCAACTGAAAAAATGGAAGCAGATTACTTAATATAGACTGGACTGGACCATATTTTTTTAGCTGACCAATCGATTCTAACTTGGAAAACTTTTTATTAGTGTAAGAAAACTAGAACGTTCAATGATTGGGGAAAGATTTGTGGAGATTTTTGTTGAGGACTTTTCAAATGTAGATGAGTTGAGAGTTTAGAAATGTATGTATGAATGTATACCAAGAAAGCAAAGGTTTATGTAAAAGAAGTCCAGCGTTCTGTAGATGAAGATCGAAAGCTGAAAGTTTACTATTCTTCAAGAATTTTGAGGGTCCCATAACAGTTAATGAAAGACTTGAGACAGGATTCAATGCAATGATTAAAGAAATGAACGGAAGATAGAATCGATGGAAGGTTTATGCCAAAGAAGTTTAGATCTCTCTAGACAAAGACTGAAAGGATTAAGGCTTAAGGTGGCTATTCTGCAAGAATTTTGATGGTCTCATATCAGGTATTGAAAGACTTGAGAGAAGATTGAATGCAGTGATTAGGGAAATGAACGGAAGATAGAATGCATGGAAAGATTATGCCAAAGAAGTCTAACTCTCTCTCTCTCTCTAGACGAAGATTAAAAGCTAAAAGTTGACTATACTTCAACAATTTCGATGGATTCATATCAGTTCATGAAAGATGCCAATGAATGACTTTAAAGAGAAAAATGTACGGAAGGAAGAATGAATGGATGCCAAAGAAGTCTGGCTCTCTCCAGACGAAAATTGAAAACTGTCCATTCTTCAAGATTTTTGATGGTATTATTAAAGTAAATGGGAGACTTGGGAGAGGATTCAATGCTCATGATTAGGGAAATAGACGGAAGATATAATGGATAGAAGGTTTATGCCAAAGAAGTCTAACTCTCTCTAAACGAAGATTGAAATCTGTAAGTTGGCTATTCTTGATAAATTTTGAGGGACTCATACCAGTTTTTCAGAGGCTTCAGAGATGATTCAATGCTAATGATTAGGGAAAATGAATGAAAAGAAACATGGATGAAAGGTCTATGCCAAATAAGTCTAACTCTCTCTAAACAAAGACTGAAAGCTTAAAGTTGGCTATTCTTCAAGAATTTTGAGGGTCTCATAACAGTTAATGAAAGACTTTTGACAGGATTCAATGCAATGATTGGGAAATGGACGAAAGATAGACAGATGGATAGAAGGTTTATGCAAAGAAGGCTAGCAGTCTCCAGACGACGACCGAAAACTGAAAGTCTTCAAGAATTTTGAGGGTCTCATAACAGTTAATGAGAGATTTGAGAGAGGTTTCAATGCAATGATAAGTGAAAATGGACTGTTGGAGCTTTACAAATCAGCGGAACTAATCCACTTACTTGACTAATTTTGTGAGGTGAACCATTTTGGAAATACAGTCGTGTCTGGGTATAGTGAACACCCTATATAGTGAACACCTCGATATAGTGAACACCCAAATTTTGACATGAAGACTCTAAATATTGAAAAAAATTTTAATTAAAAAACAAAAAGGGTTTTATGAGCAAATAAAACGAGTTTTTGAACCAAAATGTTAACCTTGATATAGTGAACAACCTCAATACTGTGAACAGGCCTTGCAATAATTAGTTCACTATATCCAGAAACGACTGTATAAAAAATTTATTTACTACATATTCAGACAAAATTGTGTACAACTTATATGAATTTTTTTCAGTTATTCTTTCAAATAAATTAGCTAAACTGGCTTTTTTCCAAATCATTTACTTAACTAATTTTCCAAAATCTGCCATTTAGAAAATATAAAAATTTCATTCTCGATAAATTCAGCTCAACTTTAATACACATAAGTAATTTGTTTGTGTCCTAATCCTTTTAAACGACTCCAACGTGATTTCTGAACATTGCCACGAATTACGAAAATGTAATTTTTCTGAATGGCCGCTTGTGTCAAACATGCTTAAAACTCGCCATAAATAAGGCTCAACAATAATACCAATATTACAATAATGCAATTTTTAATACACCCCCAATCGTTGGACCATACAGAATTAACTACAATAACAAAACCCAGTAGAGTGAGAAAGAAAAAGGTCACCAAACACACTTGAAACTCAACGGGGAAAAAAGTTGCATTGACAATTTGCACAAAAGCTATGCCAATTGTATACAAAATATGATAGAAATGAGAAAAAATGAAAATAAAAAACGACAGCTTAAATAAATAAAATAAAACTTTACAATAAAAAAAACATGCACACACAGAAAATACGTGAAATACAACGCTTATCAAAGTGTGACCAACAGCGTCGTCAAACAATCAAACCACAAACGGATCGTTGGACTGTTGAGGGGAAAATGAATGTGTTTGTGTGAGTGAGTGTGTGTGAGTGTGTGTGAATGTGTGTGAGTAAGTGTTTGCGTGTTTGTGTGTGAGTGTTTGTGTGTTTGTGTGTGAATGCTAAACGGCCACAATTTAATAGTGAGCACTTGATGCATACTTTTGGGCGACTACGAAAGCCAAACGTAGTAATGAAAAAAAACAACATAAATGTAGCAATTTTTGTGGCATTGACGGCACAACAATTGAGGCGTATTGGCAAAAATAAATTTAATAATAGAGAAAGATAGCCAACAAAAATTTCCCACTTAATGGACGAATATGAACGAATTGAACCTTTTTTTTTTGTTGTGTCGGTTAGGGTAGACATTTTTATATTTTATTGTGGATTTTTTGGGGGGATTTTGTTTGTTGTTTATTGTTGAAGGAATTTCTTTATGCAACGCAAATGGCAAATAAACCAAGTGACATAAGCATAACAATTTTGGACACTTGCTATCTGCGCTGTTTGTGGCAGCAATCACATGAACGCATGAAAGGGCAGCCAAAGCTGGTCACACTGAATTTTATGATTTATTTTTGGGCCTCAGTGGGAATTGAACGAGGGACAATGAAACATTGTAAAGTGTGGTGGGGCGTTGGGGTGTTGGGGGGAGGAAAACATTTTTCAATATCCCGTACGTACTTAATTCGAGCGCAATAAAGTTGCATGGGGAAATACATAAAAGGCATTTGTGTTGAATAAAAACGTTGTGTTTTTTATATATATGTGTGTGTGTTTGTATATATGAGACAAACAATTCAATACTCACATTGTACATCGATGAATGTTTCTGTGGTGCTGCGTCCGTGTTTGTTGAAAGCCAAACATGTATAACGTCCGGTATCGTTGCGTCTCATTGGCGTATTGATGATCAAAGCGTTGCCACGTGTCACGGTTTTATTATTAAAACGCCACTCGTATGACGGTTCTGGACATTGTTACAAAAAATATACAAAAAACAATTCATATTAAAAAATACAAAAAAAAAATACATTTTGCATGTATATTTTGTTTTGTATTTTGGTTTTTTTAATGGCAACTTTTTTACCAACGATTCATTTTCATGTGTAAGTATTGAAGTTTCGTGTTGGGCAGCAATGTCAATTTTTTTGTTGCTCTTGCCATGACAAGCGAACATTTAGGCCACCACTTGTCGTTTGAGACCCAAAGTGTCAGCGTTGCTGTTGCTGTCGCTTGTCACTTGTGTCACTTTGCTGACAGCAACCGCTGACAGTGTCAACTTGACATTTATGCACATTTACATACATTACTATGTATGTATTTGTTTTCTCAAACCCACATAAAACACATACACACGCAAATAAGTACACAAATATATTGGCGTTTGTGCGTGTGTGTGTATATATGTGCAGCATGGCATACTTACCGGGATTAGCTCTTGATTTGCATATGACACGTCCGGGTATGGTGTCCTCTTGCACGTACACGATTTCCTCCGAAACGGTGGTGTTGTCGGGCGCATCTGTCACATCGCAGCCCAGGCACGCACATCAAATAAAGCAACAAACAAATAAAGCAGCAATGCGAATATAAAAACAAAAATATATATATATATACATATATGTAAATATGAGAATGTAGATATGTCGAAATGTATAGAGATTTGGTGCGCTTAGGTTTTTATAGCTTGTCAAATTTATTTAGCTCAGCTTCCTTGTCGCTCGCGCTCTCTCTTGCGACATGTTTCTTTTGTGCCACTTACATTCAATGCTAAAGTAGGTGGCGCTCTTGATGCCCGAGCCCACCGTATTGTCCGTCGAGATGCACGTATAATTGGCATTATCCGCTTCAATGTCGAATTTTTGATTTGACCAATTTGACATGTTGAAGTGCTATCCAGTCCGTACATGAAATGAGACAACGACAAAAAGACATTTGTCTCAGATTAAAAAAAAAAGTTACGCAATTGTTTTTCGCTATAAATGGCATAGCGTCGTAACGTGTCAACGAAAAGTGACAGCACAAAAATACACTCAAATCAATTAAGCTTAAGTTGAGAGAATGTAATAAAAAATTTGAAGGCAAAAATTACAATAAATAATTCAATTGTGTGACGGCGGAGAATATTAAATCAACCTTATTCAATATAGTGAAAGGTGGACAAGAGTGCTGTTTGAATTTTGTTTTATAATATTTTAGTTGAAAGATTTATGAAAAATGGTTTGCGCATAGGTTTTGGTTTGTGCCTATGCTTAGTTGTACACTTTATTGATAATTTTAGTGAGTAAGTAATGATTAATGCTGTCTGGAATTAGTTGATCACTTTAGAAGAGAATTTCAATGGTTTAAAACTGTTACGAGGGAAGAACAATTAACTGAGAGGTCACTATTTTCATTTAGAAGCAGCAGAGTGGGACTTATGTGACCTATGTGAGCACCTTCTTGACTTTTACCCTAAACTCAACTGACTTTAATGAAATAAATAAGTAAAAACCTATTTAAAATCCTTTTAAAATCTATAACATACCAAAATACAATTTCTCCTAAAAATATACTACATTTTTTGTAATACAATAGATTGTAGTTAACTGAAATTCTAAACTCATCTGACTGAAATGAAATAAATAAGTAATAAATTACTTGAAATCCCTTTGAAAGTTAAAATTTAATGAAATCCTATTTCTCCTAAAAATATACTACAGTTTTTAGCTAAAATTCTAAACTTATCTGATTCGAGAGAAATAAATAAGTAAAAACTTACTTTAAATCCTTTTTGAAAAATATCCTAAAAATACATATAATCAATCTTTTTTATAAAATAAATTAAAGTAAACTGAAATTCTAAACTCCTCTGCCTCAAACGAAATAAATAAGTAAAACCTTCCTTGAAAACCTTTTGAAACCTATACTTAATGAAATACTATTTCTCCTAAAAATATACCACAATTTTTAGTTATAAAATATATTAAAGTTAACTGAAATTTTAAAGTCATCTGACTCGAACGAAATAAAAGAGTAAAAACTGAATTGTAATTCTTTGGAAACTTATAATCACACAAAATTCGACTTCTCCTAAAAATATAATAAATTTTTTTGTTATAAACTAAATTGAAATTTACTTATAACCTAACGAAATATAATTTCTCCAAAAATAAACTAAAATTTGTTTTTATGAAACTAATTAGAATTTATTTATAACCTAACGAAAAACCATTTCTCCTAAAAATATACCACAATTTTTTGTTTTAAATATATTGAAGTTAACTGAAATTTTAACACTTTGGAAGAGTTTGTTGCAACATGTAAGGGTTTTCCAATTCTTGTTGTGAGGCAGCTGCCGAAGGGAAAATGATTTTTCCATGTTTTGGTGTGTGCCAGAACGAACAATTTAAACCAAAAATCAAAGCTCCATCCGCAGGGCAGCTTAGTAGTCGATTTTAAATAATAATAACAGGTCTTGAGGCCTGACAACACATGGAAAAGATGGACTGAAAGCGACCAAGCAAGATTACTGTCCATAATTTTAAAATCAGGCCTTGAAATTTGAAAAATTCTGTCACTAACTCTCATGTGACTTGTGGTCCCATGAGCCAAAGAATAGAGCCATCTCTAGAGGTCTTGTACTGTACTATGTACTAAAAGCGTTCAGGCAAGCTTACTGTCCATAATTTCAAAGTCAGGTATTGGAATTTAAACAATTCTGTCTCTTATTTGCATCTGACTTGTGGTCCCATGAGTTAAACAGCAGAGCTACCGCGACAAAACTATTAAGAAGTTGATTTTTAAAAATAAGAAAAGGCCTTGGAGCCTAAAACTAGACTGAAAGCCTGAACTTGAACGCTATCAGTCCATAATTTAAAAGTCAGGAATTAATAATAGAACAAAATCCTCTCTCTAGCTTTTCAGCTTTGGCAACTCAAACCAATTTTCAACTTAGAAAATTAATAACATAACTAAATAAATTTAACAAAAATAATATACTTAAAAATAATAATAAAAAAGCTACAAACATTACTTCAAGGATTCGACAGTGATTTGACTCCATACAATCGCGGAACAAAATTAGAAGGAGTGGTGTGTTCTTAATAAAATTTGGTAAATTTGGTGCTAGTTAATCTTGGTGTGGTGAATTAAATTCTCCATTGTTTCTTAAACTTTTGAAGTTTTACAAAGTCTGAAACTGAAATTTGCAATTTTTAAACCAAATTTATATTTAGTCTGTTAAATCAACATTGATAGTCAGAAAGAATAACAGAAATTGTCATGGGACAGAAATTGTCATAGGATTGTACAAGCAATTTTACTTGCGTATATTGCCAAAAGAAGCACCATTCCCTGCTTCATTTTCCCAAAGGCAATGCGCAACCCTCTCAATCTCCCAATCGGTCACATCCGACCACTCCACAGGTCGCAACAGCTCCAAAACCAACGAAAAAAAACTCTGCTACTCATTCCCCCCTTTCGGATGCGCAACCTTGCACATCTTCCAGGCAAAGTACGCCAAAAGTACAAGCCCTCCACTCCAATAATGGCATCCAATCTCTTCTGCCTACGGCACTGGTGTCCATTGAACACTCAGGAAAGTTGTTTAAGGTTCGAGCGTTGATCGACCAAGCCTCTCAGCGTACCTTCATCTCCTCGAAGGTCCAGAAACACCTCAAACTGCCAATCGAGAAATCCCCCTTCCAAATCTCGGGCATGGGCGGTCAGATTGTGCAAAATGCCAATCATACATGCTTCTTGACCTTGGCAGACCCTCAAACGTAGGATTTCCACCCCCGGAAATAATGGAAAATCGTTTTGAACCCACCACTCCTGCAAACTCATTCCCAAATCGGCAAATTCCCCCCTTCGTTGCCAACCGTTTTGATTCCGCAGGATGGCTTTCGCCTCTAATGAAACAGAGAAAAAGGGTTCGACAAGCGCGTTGGCTTGACGCCACTCGTTCCACACCCCCAACAACTGACGGAAATTGCATTCCCCCGCAGTTCCTCATTGCACCTCCTCCATCCCGGGTCCGAAAAGAGGACAGTCGCCACTCCAGTACGACTTGCCCTAAGCGCTGCAAATCCCGCAGACATCGGACTGATCGGGTATAAACTCCAAGATCTATAAGATCTCCCTCTCGGGTGGAACGGCTCCAGCCATTCTCATGCTCAAACAGTTCCAATTCCGGATCACAGAGCGGTTGACTGCCACCACCCTCTCGAAGAGCAAACCGACATTCTCGCTCGGTTCTCCTGCTTCTCTCGAGCCCTACAAACATATTTATTATAACGTGGAAAATAATTCCTCATAACCCTCTCGAAATTCTCACTTTCCCTAATTGGCAATTCGGCCAATTTAAGATAACTGGTCTCACATTCTTCCGGCTTTAGCTTAAGCGAACCCCGCAGCTTAGCCGATTTCCCATACCCACGATGTCAGCCTCATAACTTGTATGCCCAATTAACAGACATCCACCTTCTTTGCAGATCGTACGCTAGACGACCATCGCAGCAGCTGCCCTCGAGTTTGTCCCGCATGGTCGATAGGGATCCAAGCATCCGCAGCGGCTACCATCCTGCAAAGAGGTCATCGGCGCACCCCTAAGCGCACCCACAGCCAGCCAGCCGATATATTGAAGATATTTCTACTCAATAGACTTAAATACAGAGAACATATGTTTAAATTTTTTTGTGAAAAAGGTTAGATTTTGAGCAGCTTTTGCAAACACATTAATTAATTTTTCACACAGACTTTTTGGCGCCTGAGAAAACGGTTGTCGTATGTGCTACTAAGTTCAATGGAACATACGACATTCATTTTCTGTGGCTACGTTCTTGGGGTTTTCTTCGTTGGAGTTTTACCTTTCGAACGAAGTCATAAAATTCAGTCATAAAATTCTGAAACTACATTTTTTCAATTTTGAACGAATCACTGTAGAATACCATGAACTCTAAAACCTCACTAAAGCAATTTAACCATCACGCGTCACTGCATACATTTAGGCTGACTTAAAGTTTGCACTAAAAATACATGCATGCTGGTGTTATTTTTCAAATTTACCACTGCTCGCACCATTCATGGAGCTTAGTAAAAACTGCGCACCACTTACCAGCACCGACAGCATGCTCTCGAAATCGCCCGTGGCCGGCGATGCGTCCATGTACTTCTCCTTGACAAAGTAGCGTGTGTCGTTTTTCTCGATGGGTACACCATCTTTCAGCCACGATATGTCGCAGCGCGGCACGCACTCGATGCGGCACGTCAGGTTGGCGTTGTGCGACGAGTGCAGCATGCCGGTGTAGGGCGATAGGTTCTTGATGAAAAATGGTGGCGCATGAACCTCCAAATTGACGGTGGCCATTACGCCTTTGCCGCCCTCGTTGAACGCATAGCACGAGTAATTGGTGCGAGTGTCGAGGCCCACCGGCTCGACGGTCCAGTCCTTGGTGACGACGTCCTGTAGCGGGCCGCGACCGCCGCGCAGCCAACGAAACCTGTGCGGGTGCAGTGACAGTTGGGCGTCGTGTGAGAATTGGCCCATTTTGCGATACAGCGAATGGGTGTGCGAGCGTTGATGTAATGCGGTTGTCGATGTTGATTGTGTTGGTGTTAATGATGATGTCGATGATGTTGGCGTGTCGGCCACATTGTACAGTGTTAAGATTTGTGATTGTGGTGAGAATGTGGTGAGGGTGAGTAGCGTGCAGAGGGAGCTATGATTGTTTAGGCCAATTAGTGCGTGCGTTTCTTTGCGCATTGTTTGTTGGAATTGTTGTTGTATTAGAGCTTCATATGCTGCCTCGGCTTCGCTGGATGTTAGGGCTTGTACGGTATGGAAATGTATTGGAGGGATGGCAATTTTTGTTGGTGTTGTTGTTGTTGTTGACGTTGGTAATGAGTGTAAATGATTTGGGATTTGAATGGAATCGAATGTTGTTGTGGTTGTGTTGGTGTTCGTGTTGGATGAGTCGAGCTGACTAAGCGATTTTACAGACCTAGTCGATTCGGGATAGCCGGGATCCTCCACCGAGCATGAGAATGCAACGCTCTTCTTCTTCACAGCAATGAGGGGAAAGTGTGTGAGTGTAGCGGGGCCGGGCTCGTAATGAACCTGAAATTTAAAGAGCGAAAAAGAAAGAGTGTTAAATTGGATCAAAATGGGAGATGCTTTTTTAAAGTCTGAGCGACTACAAGCTGGCCAGACATTCAACAAAATTCTCTAATAGTTTGTAGAGTAAAGATTTCTTTTTCTCACCATGAGTTCCTTGTCATCACTGCGTGGTCCCCAGCCCGCTGCATTGTAGCCCTCACAGGAATAGTTGTAGAAGAAGCCGCGTCCAATGCTTTCCAGCAACAGCTTACTGGGATCAATGTGACAGAGATCCTCCTAATAAAAAAAAAGAAGAATATTAGTTATTATTAAAAAATAAAATGAAATATTTGTCTTCTTAATTCCTCGGGAACATAACTTTCTATGCCTTAAATCTTTAACTCATTCCTTCGCTGACCTAAAGGACCCACTAAAGCAATGGTGTTCCATAAGTTACACGCACCTTTGTCTCTTCGCAGTCGGGCAGCTCTTTCAACAGTGTCGAATTGGCATACCAACGCACTCGTGTCAGCAGCGCCGGATTCGCTTCCAGAATATTACAGTACAGCGTCACATTCGACTCGTCGCTCTCCTTTACAGGACCCTCGGGTATCATCAGCACCTCCACAATTGGCACAACTACAAAACGACAATAACAACAACAAAAACATGCAATAATCATAACAACAATAAGCGTTGTAATAACAATAACAATGAAGTGTAATCGTAACGCAGCGCCAAACAGTCGAATTTCGCAATAAGCAAAATTTTTGCTCGCTGTCACACACACACACATTCATACGCTCAACAAGACACACTCACACATACACACATAACACAGGTGAATGTCGGTGCACCGTTTGCGTGGCACTTACACTGTACATCCAAATCGATTTGCTGCTCGGAGATTCCTTTGCCAATGGCATTCCACAGCTGACAAGTGTAGTTGCCAATGTCGTCCTTATCGGTCGAGCGTATAACCAGCGCAACATTCTCGGAATTGCCACCCACATAACGTTCCGTATCGTTGACATTGACTAATTCGCTGTTGCGGTACCTGTGCGGATGATGAAAAGATGACAGAATGTTTTTGGTTATATATATTTGCATTGGTGTAAGGGATTCGAAGTTTAAATTGAATTATTTTTGTTGGTATTTAATTTTATTTCATACATTTATTTGTATTTGTGACATGACGATGTGACTTAAATTGATTTGCTGTGATTTGAAATGATAAGACTTTATTTTTAAAAATTATTTAGATTTTAGATTTTGTATTTTTTATATTTTATATTTTATATTCTTTTATTTTATATTTTATAGTAATTTTTGATTTTTTTATTTTATATTTTATGTTTTATATTTTTTTTATTTTATATTTAATATTTTATATTTTATATTTGTTTTTATTTTTTATTTTATACTTTATATTTTATATTTAATTTTTGATTTTTTTAATTTTATATTTTATATCATATATATTTTTTTAATTTTATGTTTTTTATTTTATATTTTATATTTTATATTTTACTATATTTATATTTTATATTTTATATTTCATAGTTTAAATTTTATATTTTATAATTTATATTTTATAATTTATAATTTATATTTTATGTTTTATATTTTATATTTTATATTTTATATTTTATATTTTATATTTTATATTTTATATTTTATATTTTATATTTTATATTTTATATTTTATATTTTATATTTTATATTTTATATTTTATATTTTATATTTTATATTTTATATTTTATATTTTATATTTTATATTTTATATTTTATATTTTATATTTTATATTTTATATTTTATATTTTATATTTTATATTTTATATTTTATATTTTATATTTTATATTTTATATTTTATATTTTATATTTTATATTTTATATTTTATATTTTATATTTTATATTTTATATTTTATATTTTATATTTTATATTTTATATTTTATATTTTATATTTTATATTTTATATTTTATATTTTATATTTTATATTTTATATTTTATATTTTATATTTTATATTTTATATTTTATATTTTATATTTTATATTTTATATTTTATATTTTATATTTTATATTTTATATTTTATATTTTATATTTTATATTTTATATTTTATATTTTATATTTTATATTTTATATTTTATATTTTATATTTTATATTTTATATTTTATATTTTATATTTTATATTTTATATTTTATATTTCATATTTGTTATTTTATATTTTATGTTTTTTGTTTTATATTTTATATTTAATATTTCATATTTTATATATTTTACATTTTATTTTCTAAATTTCATACTTTATATGTTATAATTTATGTTTTTTAGTTTATATTTTATATTTCATATTTTACATGTTTTATTTCTTATTTTTTCTGTTTTATTTTTTATTTTGTATTTTATGTTTGATGTGTTATATTTTATATATATACTATATATTTTGATGTTTTAATTTTTTCGTATTTTTATATTATTTACATTTTTATTTAATTTATTTTAAAACTTTAACTCTTAACATTCCCTGGTACTCATAAAACTCATCAACCCCTAAATGTATGCATCATAACACACCAATCTTAAATTTTGTAAATGTCCCGTCATAAGATTATGCCATAAGCCATCATACAAACTTTGAATACGTGACTTGTAATGTATTTACTAAACACAGAGCGCCTGAAAGTGTGCCACCGCACATTAAAAAGTTTTGCTTTCAAAATTTTCTTCGTCTTTGCTGCGATTTTGAGCATTGAACAAGAGCATAATCAAGGCTAACAGCTGCATGCCATACACACCACTTCACATGTGCAGCGCCTAAAAGTATGTAACATACACAGCACACCAGCCAGTCAGTCGCTGTCGCATAGCCGACAAGCGGTGGGTGCAGTGAGTTTTAGTTTGTTGTGCACTTTAATGTTGTGGTGCTGTTGTCAATGGCTGTTGCTCTTGTTGTTGTTGTTGTTTTTGTACTTCTACAACTGATTGGGTTTGGCTTTGTTGTCGCTTTGTTGTGTTGTGCTCGAAGCTATTTAAAATTTATGAACACGTTTCCGTGTCTTCACCGTGGAAAGGAAAATCCTAAATGAAAATTGAAAGCACCAGAACTTTGCTGACAAAAGACAACGAAATCATGTCAAATGTGCTTTGTGTAGAATGCAAAAAAATAAGCAAGCAGCGATAAAGAAAAACTGCAGCCAATGACAGCAAAGTCAAGTCAATGCAATTGCAAGTTTCGCTCAGTTGACTCGAGTTCGATGGAGAGTCGATTCGAAATCGCTGGAAAGTGTTGTTGCAGCGTTGACGTTGTCTCGTTGCATGCAAACTTAAAGCTACTTAAAAATGCACAATTGACATGAAACAAGTTGAAAGCAATAAATGCTGACTGTTGGCTCTAGAATAGTTGACTTCACTTGAGTTGAGTTGAATTGTATTTGTTGCAGCAGCGTCGAAGCGAAGCGGCGAACGTTTGACAATCGATGCGAGTGAATGACACAACGATTTTCGTTTTTAAAATGCATTAAGGATTTGACTATTGTTCGAAAAGCCAAAGTGTATGTAAAGTAAAAGAGAGAAGGAATGGAGAAAAACGCCATTTGTGAGAAGTGTAGTGCAGCTTTTAGATTCAGTGAGGTTTTTTTATACGACCATATTATTGGTTATTACAGAGATTGTCATAAAGATTGCTATGGATTAACTTATTGCAATCAGTATGAAATCAATGTAAGCAGTAGAACTGAACAGAAGGTAAGGATGGCTGGAGGTGGGAGATGTACATATAAGAAAAAAGAATGAAGTGGTAAAAAAAACAGAGACCGAAAAAGCACACTGAAGCCTGAGTTACTTTGGTGTTAGTGATGTAGGAATTTTTTATTGTTTAGTTTACTGTTGGCAGTCTACAAGTTGACTGAGACTGAATTATTAAAAAAAAATAAATTAAAAAATTTATTAAAATTTAAAAATGCTTATGAATTTATTTTACTTCAAATAATATTTCAGAAACTAAAAAAGTAACTAAAAATTTTTCTTATATGAAGTCTTTTAAATGATTGAGGAAGCAAAGGACGAAGAATCTAATTGTTTCTGACAGAAAAGTGACTACAACATTTTATTGCTTGGTATATTTTGTACGCAGAGTCAAACAAGTAGTTGGTTTGAAAACCTTTAAGGTACAAAGGACGAAGAATCTGAATGTTTCAGAAAGGTCACTAAGAGATTGTAGACATTTTACAGAATCAAAAAAAGAAACTAGTCTGAAAACCTTTAAGAAACAAACTGTTTCAAAGAGTACAGCAAGAAATACCTATGAAGCAAAGCAACGAATCAAATAGTTGAATTAAAAGTAATTTTGATTAAAAATGTAATTGTTGCATCATGGACAACGAAACATTTGTTCTAGCGAACTTGACAGTTTCCTGGTCGAAAGAAATTCTCAAAGAAGTTTTGTGCAATAATTTCAGAGCAGATTAGGTAAGCTGACAGAACAAGTTGCCCACGCATTGACTCCGTTGAGTTCCTAGTGGATACGGTTAGAGGTCCTTAGTGTTGTGGGATGACTCAAAAGTAATCGGTGAGACTGTGCGTGTCCCAAGGAAACTTAACGACCTAACGTTGTGCTAGAGGACCTCATCTAACTCTGAGAAGAACCTGGCACCTAAGTGAGTAAGACGTAGTCTTGAGATAAGTTGGACAGAAGCAGCCAATGTGATCCAATGTTTTCCTGATATAATTTTGTTTAAGACTAAGGCTCAGTCAAAATTTTCCTGTAAACTCGTTTTTTGGATGTCGTGAAAAACTTTTTAGACATAATTGAACCTGTGTTCAACTGCGTGCCGGATTATGGCTGTTGCCGGATTGTGGCTGAGCCACGCATGACAGGACGGACCTTTCATCCCATGAGCCTCGCTCGGATCTGTGAGTCACCAGCTCGTTCTTCACTATGCTGAGCCACGCATCACAGGACAGACTTCTTATCCTATTAGCCTGGCTTGGGCGTATTTCATGGGCTCTGTGCCCTAATCCCTTTCTCCTGTCTTTGCTTTTTGATCATTTCGATTGCAGAAAACCTGCAAACCACCTCGCGTGGATTCAATAAATGAGCATAAAAAAGATGGAACTACTTTTACCTTTTTGATTCTTTTGTGTTAGTTTCATATGTGTGTCATGTGTAGTGACACTATTTAGTAGTTTTATACTCCAACACGTTTCACAAATACTCTTTTGAAACTATCTTCTTAAATACTCTTCTGAAACACTCTTTCGGTCATCAAACTTTTCTCCAACTCGGCAATTTTCAATTCAATTGAATTTAATTCACTTTAACTCAATTAAATTCAATTCCATTCAGTTTTTATAGAATTTTTTCCTATGTCACACAGACACACACACACAAATACATATGTATATATGTTCATGTAATGTATAACAAATTTTCAATTCATTTCATTTTCAATTAATTCTCCCGAAAGCCTTCAATTCGCTCTCAATTTCCACATGAATGTCTTTTTTCATATTCAGCATAAAAAATTCACCGTAAACATGTTTTATGTGTGCAAATAAATATAGCAAAAATATAATTTAATATGTATTGGATTTCCGCAGTTGAACTCACACAAACACACCAAACGAAACCCGATCCCACTCAGTGCTACAACCCGCAAGTGGCACATTGCCAAAATGCCGAGCCGTGTGCAGGAAAATTTTTTAATTAAAAAAAAAAAAATTCAACATACAATGCATACTTTTGGGCGCTTGAAAAAATATGATATGCGCAGCGGTGAAACGCATAAATGCACAGCAACAACAACAACAATAAATATAACAAGAACAGCCGACGTAACGTAACATAAGCTCTCCATAAAATTTAATTGATTTACCATTTTCAAAGCCAAGTGGCAATACACACAAACACACAAAAACACTCGCACAGACACACGCATATAGTACGTGTATATAGATATGTAAAAGATACATATGTATGTATATGAAGATATGATTGCATTATACACACCAGGGTTGGCAACCAGCCCAAAAGTATGCAACACAACAAAAACTGAAGCACAATAAGGCAAGTAAGGACCGAGTAAAAAAAATGTTTAAAAAAATGAAAAAAGATATTAAAAAGAGTACAGAAAATTGCGCTAAGGATGGCCATGCATGCAGCGACGCATTCATTTGCTGGCATTGCCTACTTACAGGCGGCGTGCCGTTGTTTGCATACAACACAGCACAGTACAGCACAGCTTGGCCATAAGTTGGCCGAAGTGTACGGAAAAGTGCGATGGAAGGTGGAAGGGAAATGAGCGAGGAAATCGTAATTTAATGCGAATGCAAGTGGAGCGTCGTAAATAAATTTGCAACGCAGGCAGGTAGCGTAATTAATTTTATTGTAATTATCGAGCAACGCAACGGTGAGAGAGATGTGGCCGCCTTCGTACCTGAGCGTAAGCCAAAGTGGCTCGGCAAACGAATGCCACAATTGGCGACCGGCTGCAATCACAAAACGATGGCGAACGTGCATGAATTTTTATGTGCGTCTTGTGTGTGTTTTTTGTTTTTTTATATGCATGAGTGTGTGTGTGAGTGCGCACAGGATAATGTGTGCTGGCCGCATTAAATGCAGCGGAAATGAAAAACACAACACAAAAACACGCCAGATGTGAGGCAAGAAAAGCCACCATTCGTTGACTCACGAGGGAGAAAGAGTGGAGGGAAGGAAGGGGAGGTTGAAAGGTGGATGTTGGTGGCTGGGGTGTTGTAGGGCCGGCACAAAGTACCCAACAGCAGATGGCACGTAAATAAGGCATAAAAGCTGAAGCGGCAATTGTACAGGAAGTCGCTGGCTGGTCGACGGATATGCAGCCGGCTGCCTTTTAATGGCCACCGGAATAGTATTAAAATTATATTCATTTTGTTGCTGTTGTTTTTATTTTGGCATTCATCTGTTGTGAGCTTCTGAAGTTGTGTCGGTAATGAGAAGAACCGAGTGTGCTTGTCTACCGGATGACCACAGTCACAGTGCTGTGTCAGAATTTAATGTTTAAACTTAAGATGTGCCAAGGTAGTTCAGAGTTCTTGTATCTCACTTCAAGGCATGGGGGCATTAGCTCATAACTCTCTGCTGAGTTCCAGGCCACTTGAAAGTGCGAGGAAACAAAGCAGCAGATGAGATGGCAAGGAAGGGGACTGCCTTGTCCATTGCCAAAGTGAATAACTCTGTGCTGGGGAATACAATGGAGAGCAATGTTTATGTGCCTGTGGTCAGTGATACTCTGTGCATCCTCCAATATCTACACTGTACTTAAATGAACACTGTTATGCGGAAACATTGTCGAGGCTGATAAATATACTTTTGAAGTTGTAAAGGAGCTCTCGTACCTTTTCACCACCTTAAACACCAGTAATGATGCCAGCCTGAAGATAAAGCGAAGAGTTACTCTTGGTACTACTAGGTGCCAAATCTACAGTAGGCAGGTAGGTATGTACAGTATCTGTAGGCAATTGAGTTGCAGAGACCTTTCTCCACTAACAAACCTTGCAATCAAAAAGACGCTTATTCAGTTGTTAAGGCTTGCACACTGCAAAAACACCGCACCAAATGGACCTAGTGAGGTCCCCAACCATTCTGCTGTAACCTCCTTACACAACAGATGATGCTACGAGCTCGAAATAACGGAGACGACGTCCCTAAGTGGCGTTAGATGGCAGCCCCCACAGTTAGGACTACCTACGGCAGGCCCATCACCTACCCTGGCAAAATGACACAACCGATTAACGTAACCAACACAAGGCAAAGTCTTGTGGAAGCCCTATGCTCCAGAGAGTAACAAGGAAAAAAGGCTTGAACACTGTCGCGTAACTTTGGGATATTGGAGAGGAGGAAAGTTCTTTGCAAATTCTTCGGCCCTGTTCCTACTGACCACTAGTATCGACTACGAAACAACAATGAGCTGTTTAAACTGTTTAGAGACAGTTCAACAACGAATCAACACCCAGCGGCCACTTTAACTTGGCCATGTCTCCCGTATGGACAATGAAGCTTCGGCGAAAAAGTTGTTCGATGCATTAGTTGAGGCAGACCATGTCTCTCTTAGAAGAACCAAGTTGAGGACACCCTATCATCTCTTGGTCTGACCAACTGGAGTAGGCGCAGAAAGCAGAGACGCCTGAAGAGAGCTTTCGTAGCAGGCTGTACCCCTTTGATGGTATCTTATAGCCAGTTAAGTTAAATTAACTAAGTAATATGAGTATTGACTGTCAATCTATCAAACCTGCCGTCATGGTTAGGTTATGTTAGATCAGTGACGCACGCAGGCAGGGAGGTTTGTGGATTTAAACACCCCCCAAGCACAAAAATTTCTGGAACTAAATATGTCTTTCAATGGTACTCGGCTCAAAATTTATATGCAAACTACCTCTGTAAAAGGCACACTCGGCCTATAGTGAGACCCATTGTGATACCACATATTTCACCCGTTTTCGCAATGTGTATGCAACACTGTTTTTTCCAACATATTGTTACGAAAATCCAAGTTCGTTTTCCAAGGTTCGTTTGGATTGTGTTTGAAAATAAAACAGCTTCCATTATTCAGCGCAAAACGCAGTCAAAAACCAACAATCGTTTTATTTACAAATTTACACTTGTTACTACTTTACACTACTACTATTGCATTTTTCCCCTTTGCTTGCTCAACACAGAGTCAGACTCCTTGCGCTGCACACTGCTGCTTTTATACCAGTTTTCTTATCGCGCCGAAGTTTCTTGCAACTTCCAATTGGAAAGTTCTCGCACAGCCCATTCCTTCGCGATCCATCCTTGCCATATCGGACTATACCAAGCGAATTATACCAAATTTGTCGTACTTCAAAGTGCATGCCTAAAAGTATACTTGGAAAAGCATTTAGCACAGAGTGCCTTATCGTTTCAATATGTTACACAGCAAATTTCAAACGGATGGTGTAAGGGGGGAGAGGACCTACATTTCTACAATTTGTTGACAATTTCCTTGGAGGTTTTGCCATTACCTGCCAAGATCTCACTTGTGCAATTCTTGTAATTCTCGTCTACTTCATTTGGATAGCGATAGAAGGGTTTCACCAGTCCGAACTAGGACGCGCTACCCTTAGATCTTTCGCAGACTATCGAGGCATATTGAGTCCTCGTGGTTAGCAGCACAGATTGTATTCTGAACTATCTATGAGTCGATTCTTCATTCGGCGGTATATGGAAATCATCACCGGACACTGTGATTGAGTCTAAAATGGCTTAACCGTAAAATTTTGCTATACCACTGTTCGGCTCTGCAGGAACAAGAACTTCGTAACCTAGGGTCAAGATCACGGACGAACATGGCTTTTGCGTTAAAAGTCGATATCTTGTATCAACTCTCTTTCATTAAGAGGTGGGATTGATACTTTTGGTTAGCTTCAGGGGAAAACAAGAAAGAGGTTCGCTCATTTTTATTTTGGCTTCCTTGGAAAGCGAAACACGTAACCTGGGTTCACGATTCCTGACGAACCTGGCTAACGCTTCAGAAGTCGACATCTGCAATCAACTCTTCTTCCTTAAGAGATCTCAAGTTAGCTTGAAAGAAAAATAAAGATAAGATAATGTGGATTTTTGACTTCCTTGGAAGTTGACATTTTAGATCAACTCTCTTTCATTACGAGGTGGGATTGAGACTGTTGATTAGCTCCAGAGGAAAACAAGAAGGGGATCACATTAGATCATTTCGACTTTCTTGAAACGCCAACTTCGTTAGTCCAAGTCACGATTCCTTGCTGGTGCGTAGAAAGTCGACATCTCGGATCTACTATCCTCTGCTCTCTATTTCTCGGTTGAGACTGTTGGTTAGCTTGAGAGGAAAATGAAGAAGGGGCTTACAATGGATAATTTTGACTTCCTTGGAATGTCACTTCCATACCCTGGAATCAAGATTTCTGACGAACTTGGCGGGCGCGTTGTCGTCTGCGATCAATTCTCCTTTATTAGGAGGTGGGATTGAGACTGTTGGTTAACTTCAGAAGAAAACAAGAGAAGATTCGCAATGGATCACTTTGACTTCTTTGGACGCCATCTCCGCATCCCGGGGACAACTTTCCTTCATTACGAGGTCAGATTGAGGCTGTTGGTTGGCTTCAGAGGAAAACAAGAAGAGAGTCGCAATGAATCACTTTGACTTCCTTGGAACGCCAACTCCGTAACCTGAAGTCAAGATTCCTGACAGACATCCTTGATCTACTATCCTCTACTCTCTACTTTTTAAAGGTCGGTTAGGTTAGCTTCGGAGGGTAACAAGAACGAAATCACAATAGACCACTTTGGCCTTCGATTGGAATTGCAGTCTATGCTTCACACAACTTTTTCTATCCCACCTAACCTTACCTTGTCTAACCTAAGCTCCTTAAGATGTGTAGCGATGAAACTGAAATGAAAATTTGTCTTCTATTCTGTAGCTTTTGGAGAAGTGGCCTTTGGGGCTCAAAACCTTATCGGAAATGTGTTTCCTTTGAGTTAAATAAAATCAAATTAAAATTATTAAAACGTTCGTAAATTTTTTTCCTGCATTACTACTTATTTTTATAAAACAAAATACTTTAGTAAATGAGTTTTGAAAATTACAATTTTTAATTTTGATTAAAAAATATTCACTGAAATTGCAGCCGGAGAATTGTGCGGTGCAGAGGTGCGACACAACATTTGCGATACAGCGAAATGTCACAGCAATGCGCTGTTGCGCACTTAACACAGTCACTCACACACACACTCATACACATACCCAAACGCATAACACACATACAGCCAAACATTTGAGATACATATGTGAGCCTCATGTCTGTCGCCTTGGCTCGCACGCATACTTTAAGGTTTGAGTGGTTTTTACGCTCCTGTGCTCAACGGTGTCAGCTGCGCTGTTATGTTGTACTTGTGTGCGTGTGAGTGCGTGTGTGCATGTGCCACAAATAAATTTCGCAGCCATTTTAATTTAACGTTTCGCTGCAAGCGTGAGTATTGCATAAATTTGATGCTTTGACGGCGCTTTTGCACTACACTCATGGTTTTACGATCCTCTGTCGGTGTAACAGGGCCGCTGACGGTGTCACACTGCTGTCTCGAATAGTTCAGGGAATGCAGATAGTTAAAACGTTCAGAGGAACACTAGAAGCAAGAAATAAACACACACACACACATGCGCACAGCTATGTGGATGACTGAATATGTAGTTGAGGCAGTTAGAATAACCGCAACAACAAACAACTAAACGACTTAAGTGTAAAGGCGCCGATGGAGAAAGAGGGAGAGAGAGCGAAGTGCATGGAAAGTGTTTGTGAGGAAAAGGCAAGGAAATGTGTGCAGTAAACATTTTACAGCAACAATTGACAATAAAACAAATATGACGACATGTTGTGGGCAGCAATAAAAAGCAAAGCAAATTAAGACTAGGAAGCACCAAGTCTGATGAATTTTCAAGTGTGTGCGTGTGTGTGTGTGTGTATGGGTTTTTTTCTTTAAAAACAAAAAAATAAAAATAAAAAAAATAAAAATAAAAAAAAATAAAAATATAAAAAACTAGAATAAAAAAATAAAAATAAAAAAAATAAAAATATAAAAAACTAGAGATAGAGACTAGAAAGCACCAAGTCTGATGAATTTTCAAGTGTGTGCGTGTGTATGTGTGTGTGCGTTCAAGTGTTTCTATGCCTTTTGATGCACAAGTGGTGGTTCTGTTTGTCTGGTTTTGTGCGTCAGGCTGTCACTAACTGCAAGCAACCATAATAACAACAACAACTAAAACAACAACAACTATAAGACAATAGTTTCAGCAGTTGTTGCAGTAAAATGACTGCAACAATGTCAAAACAACAACAAAAATAACTAGTCCAATAAAAGCAACAACACATTGTAGAAAATAGGAAGAAGCTCTACAACAACAACAACAATAACACTTGCTGCTGTTGTTGCCATTGCTTGCTACTCTATTTTTATTGTTGCTGTTGTTATTGTTATTGTTGCCAAATGCATGAGTGTTTGTTTGTGTAACATATGTGTGTGTTTGTGTGTCTAGAGTATTTCATCATCAGCTGCTGGCGCTGCTGCTACAAAATCTTGTTGCGTAATTAAGAAGAAATGTTTGTGACATTTCTGTGCCACCGACTCAATCCACGGCGCCACTCTGCGCTCTTCACTCTTCACTTTTCACCCGTCGCAGCGTAGCGGCAGCGCAAAAAGTGACAAAATACGTTTATGCAACGTTGTGCAGCTCATCAGCCGTTCAAAAGTGCGCTTGCAACGCATGCAGCAGCGCCTTTCACACACACACACACACATATACACTCGCACTATTGTAGTGGCAACAGCAGTAGTCTAGTTGGCAGCAACATGTCACGTCACTCATGCCACCAAAATGTGCTCTAACCTCCAATTTTACTTTGCCATGCAACAAAGTCTCTTCCAGGCAACAACAACAACAACTAGAAGCCTATGCTGCCACATGCTCGCGCGCACAGTTGCACGCATTGGCATTGCTGTGTTGTATTGTTTGGTGTTATGGTTTGGTTGTTGTTGTTGTTTTTGATGTTGTTTCTATTGCGTTGCAGTTGAATTTTATGCTTTTTGAATGCAGCATTTTGTGCTTTTGTGGCATTTTCAATTTATGCAACACAGCGCCGAGCAGCCGCAGCCGCGTCAGAGTGCAGCGTACAAGTGGCCCAGCGGCATGAAACCAACGACAACTGGAGCACAAAATGAAGTGGCCACGAGCAACACCAACAACGCCTTCGCTGTCATCAACAGCGAGACTTGACTTGTGAATTGCCGCTTGACACAAGCAAACAGGAAGGAAGGAACGAAGCCTAAAGCGGTCCAAATAGTCAACAAAGCAAATTTAAGATTTTTTCAAGTGCACACATAATGAATGCACACGAAAAGATGCCAAACAACTCGATGATGACGATGATGATTTGTTTTAAAAAACATGTTGACTTGTTTAAGAGATTCTGAGCATTGTTTAATTGCCTTTGAAATTGTATTCCATAAAGCAACCAAATAGTGAAGAGTTACAAACAAACCAAAAGAAACCCCTGTGAGTATAAAAATTTCCTACGAAAAATCATCCCATCAGTCACTCAGACATAAAACTGAGGGTATCTACTTCGTCACTTGAGAAAACTATTGTCGTATGTGCTATTGAATTCAATGGAACATACGAAATTTGTTTTCTGCGGCGACGACTTAATACTTAACACAAAGTTTCTGTTTTAGATCACAAATAGCAACATTGATTGCTCCAAGCAGTAACACACGTTTGCTATATTTTAGTCTGTTTTCAAACATAAAACAACAACAACAACAATGAACACAAACCCTACAACTTTTTATCAACATTCACAACCCAATGTGTGCAACTGCTTTTACTTGGTCTCATTTACATTAACGTTAGTATTTGACGTGGCAACTCACACACACACACATACACGCACACAGCCCCAAGCACTAAAACCCACACCATTATCCACACATTACTTCAGCTGCAATTGCACTCATTCGCTCAGGCGCCGATTTCACCAATCAGTACCAATACAACTGCAACTAGTTGAGTGTCTGTGTGTGAGTGTTTTCTATTTGCTTGCGTATTGGTGAGGAGTGCATTACGCATTTTCCATCTGTTCGTTTGTTCAATGTGTATTTGCCTGTATTTATTTGTGCTTCCATTTGTCTAACTGGGCTGGACTGGACTGGGGCTGTCTGTCGAGCTGTTCGCATAACTGTTTATCTCTGTCCATTTGCCTATTTGCCTGTTTGAAACTCTGTTTGTGAGTGTGTTTGTGTGCGTGTGCTGCTTACGTTCATTGCATGCGAATGCATTGCTGGCTGTTTGTGCAACGTTGACTATCTGCCCAACAAAGTTTCAATTCGACCCACTCCCCTCCCCACCGCCCTCTCCCTTCGTAAGTGTGTATCGTTGTGCGTGCATTCGTCGTATTTACTTTTGTATTTGTTTTTAATTAGATTTTTGTTTACAATCGGAATTTTAGTTAAATTGAGTTCCCGCTGCGCCTACGCAATGCACTCAAATCAGTTTGGCCGCTTCCCAGTGCGGCCTTTTACTGTGATTAGGTTTCTGTGTGTGTGTATTTATGCAACTGAACACTTTGGCACCTAACTTTGCTTTGGATTTTGATTGTCCGCCTTCCATTAGTAGCCAACAATTTCAGAGATATAAAAGCAATTAAATTTTTATTGCTAAATTCCGAGGTGTCAGGTTTTTGGCAAACACTAATCGCTATGAAAGGGCAGCCTAAAAATATGCCTTAAAGCAGATTCAAAGGTATTTGTTGTGACAGTGTGTTTATATCCTTATATCTCAACAGTTTTAAAGTTTTATTTTTTATTTTTTAAAGTTCTACTTTTTTTAATTTTTATATTTTAGGTTTTTTCATTTTTATATTGTTGTACTTATATTTTTTTATATGTATTTTTTATTTTTTTATATTTTAAAAGTTAAATGTTTTTATAATTTTATATAAAGGTTTTTAACAAAAAAAAAATTTTATTTTTAAAACCCTGAATTTTAAAATTATTATATTTTAAAATTTTACATTACTTCATTTTATAAATTTTTATATATTAAATTTTTGAAATTCTTAAAACTTTTAAGGTTTTTAAAAAATTAAAATTTTTTTATTTTAGTAATTTTTTTAATTGCTTGTTTTTGAATATTTGTATAATTTTATATTTTAAAGTTGTATATATTTAACATTTTTATATTTTTATTATATTTTTTTTGTGTTTTAAATTGGGTTTTTTTAATATATTTAGATTTAAAATTTTTTTAATTTTGATATATGTTCATATTTATATTTTTATATTTGTATATTATGTATATTATGTATGTTTTTATGTTTTATTTTATATTTTTATGTTTAATCTTTTTAGATCTTAATGTTTTTATTTTTATATATTTGTATTTCCTTATGTTTTTAATTGCTTTATCCTGAACTTTTGTATATTTAATTTTTTTATAATTTTTTTAATGCTTTTTTTCATAGTATAGATTCTACAACTTTTATGTTTTGAAATTCTTATTTTTTGTATTTTGTTTTAATTTTTATATTTCTTAATTTTTATATTTGTATATATTTTGTTTTTTTTATATTTTCATATTTTTATATTTTTAGATATTTTAGTATATTTATATTTTTATATTGTTTTTATTTTTATATTTTTTATATTTCTTTTATTTTTCCATTTTTATATATTTATATTTTTATTGTTTTTATTTTTATATTTTTATATTTAAATTTGTTTTTTATTTTTATATTAGTAAAATTTCCTTTTTTTGTTATTTTTATATTTTTTTTCCTGTAGTTTTATATTTTTATATTTTTTTATTTTTAAATTTTCCTATTTTTTTATTTTCATATTTTTATATTCTTTTTATTTTTCAATTTTTTTATTTAAAAAAAAATTAAAAATTAAATTAATAAAAATTAAAAAAATAAAAGTATATTTTTATTTTTCTATATTTTTATATTTCCATTCTTTGATATTTTTATATTTTTATATTTAAAAATTTTTATATTTTTATATTTTTATATTGTTATATTTTTATATTTCAAAATTTTTATATTTTTATATATTTGTTTCTAATATCTTTCTATTTTGATATATATTTTTTATGTTTTTGTTTCTATATTTCTATATTTATTTTGATATTTTTGTATTTGTAGTTCTTTATTTCAAATTTTTAATCATTTTTATATTTTCATATTTATTATATTTATTTTTAAATATCTTAACATTTTTAATATAGGTTTATATATTTATATTTTTTTATATATATTTTGTTGTGTTTTTATTTCTATAATTCTAAATTTATTTATT
Organism: Melieria omissa; assembly: GCA_963971225.1. Classification (NCBI taxonomy): domain Eukaryota; kingdom Metazoa; phylum Arthropoda; class Insecta; order Diptera; family Ulidiidae; genus Melieria; species Melieria omissa. Next base: position 77,436,768 of record OZ020268.1, on the reverse strand, counting down.
TTTATATTTTTCTATTTGAATTGTTTTATATTTATGTATTTTTTTTATGTATTTTTCAATTTTTATTATCATTTTTATATTTTCACATTTTTTATATTTATTTTAAAATATCTTTAAATTTTTAATCTATTTTGTATTTTTGTATTTTGATACTTATATTAAGCTTGGAAATTTTCTAAATTTTCTAAATACTTTTATTAAAATTTCTCATTCTTTTCAATTTCCACTTACCATGACACGTGCGTCAACGATGCCGGGTTTGCCACGTATTCGCAACTCAGCAGCACACTGTCACTGCTATTCGCTGTGATTTCCAATGGTGCCACTTTAACAACGGGCGGATCTATTTATAAGACAGACCAGAAATCACATATGTAGTGTGCAAAAAACCGCAGTGAGTTATCTCTTCAATGGTTAGCAATTTTTTAGAAGCATTTTCATTTCAATTTTAGCCAGAATGCTTGCTGGCACAATTTTTATGGCGCTTCAAAGCATATTGGTTTTTATTTTATATTAGTTTTTTTTTATCATTTATTTGTGTGTGTCACTTACACAGCACTTCCAGTGTCAGCGATGACGTGAATGGTTTTTCGCGGTTTATCTGCAACACGACATTCTCGGCGTCACAGCGAAAAATCATGTCGTTCTCGAAACGTGTCGCATTGAAGATAAGCTCCGACTGCGTATGATACGTGCCGTCCTCCTTTTCGAACTGCAATGCAATGAACGATAAAATATTTAAATGTGCAAAAATTGGCAGTGAATGGGCGCAGCGCTTTAAAGTTGGTCAACTGGGAGTTGGAGTTGAAGTGTTTAATACTAATTTGTGAGGAGTGTGAGTGAGTTTTTGCTATGTTTTAAAAGTTTTACTTGGCTAACGTACCGCTCTGGTGCGAATTTCAGTGAGATCATTCTCCTCGGGACCTATGACTGCTGTGGAATTGTACCAAGTCAGATTGACTGGAGGCCGGGCGCCATGTATCTGTAATATTTTAAAATTGATCTTTATTTATGGAGTTTCAAATCTTTAAGGAAAAACTATGAGACTTAAGTATTTCTTTGAAAAATAATATAATACATTATAAATTTTAGAAAAAATTAAAATGCAGCAAAATAAATATATATATGACAAAATAAAAATTAAAAAAAATATATATAAAAAAATATAAAAGCATAAAAATATAAAATGGTAAAATTTAAAAATATTAAAAATAAATATAAAAAAAATTAGAATACTCTTTAAAGACTATGAGACTACCTACCAAGACCTACTAAATCTTCGAAAAATATTATAAAATTAGTAAAATAATTAAAATTTAAAAACTCAAATCGTTTTAAATTAAATTAAATTTTTTTCTTACTAAACTTGTACAACAAAATTCACCCAATCTTCTAGAAAATTGTAACGTAAGTGCTTTTGTGCTGTCTTACAAATTAATTAACATCTTTTTAAAAGCATTCACACTCGATTGCCTAGTAGCCAAAAAACAAAAAAATCGTATTCATAAGTATAGATATGAAAATTCTATCATGAAAAGTGCCTTTAACCAGTTATCACATATGACAGCAGTAATGGCCACGTTACAAAAGCCATTAAAATTTCAATAAAGTGCATTTGGGTGAACAGTATTTTCATGTCTAAGCACACACGCACACACATGGTTACATGGCCATGTATGCTTTTATATATGTTTGAATGTGTGTGTGTGTATAGTTAATCATGCATTGAAGTCATAGACTTCACATGGCACTGCTTTCTGACTTGGCGACACAAATTCTTAACCAATTATGCTACAAAATTGTATTATGCGACAAGGTAGAATGGCTGTTTGGGTTTGTTACACTGTAAGAAAAGTGAAATTTTTTCAAAATTAAAAAAAAAAAATTTTTATTTTTTTAATAAAATTATATTACAAATATAAAACCATAATACTGTAAACATATAAAAATATATTATTATTAAAATATAAACACAGAAAACATAGAAATCTAAAATAAGTTTTATTAATATAAAAATATTAAAGTATAAAAACAATACAAAATAAATATACAAAATAAAAAATTAAATTAAAATTAATTAATAAAATAAATAATGAATTAATTGAAATTAAATTAAAATATTCAACCCTAAAAAATTTAACAATATCAAAATGAAAAACATATAAATTTAAAAACGTTAACATATTACAAAAATAAAAATAAAAACATTAAAAAAATAGTAAAAAGTATACATATTTTTTAACATGACAATATAAGAACTTGAAAATATTAATCTATAAAAATAAAAAATATAAAAAACAAAAAATATGAAAGTATAAAATAGAACACATAAAAGCATAAAAATACATAAACCTTAAAATATAAATTATAAAACATTAAAAATATGGAAAGGAATACTTAGAAAATTTTAAATAAACACATACGTTCATATATAAAAAATATAAAAATAATTAAATATAAAACTTTGTAAAATATATTTTTTTATAAACAAAATATATAAAAATATTCAAACATTAAACTTGAAAATACAAAACATCAAAATGTAAAAAAAAAATATGCAATTATAAAAAATAAAAAAATTCGTCCATATATAAAAAATTCAAAAATATAAAAATAATTAAATATAGAAATATAAAAATATAAAACTTAAAACATGTATAAATATGTAAAAATAAACATTGTAAAATATATTTTTTTTTATAAAAATAAAAATAAAAAATATAAAAATATGCAAACATTAAACTTGAAAATACAAAACATCAAAATGTTAAAAATAAAAATATGCAATTATAAAAAATTTAAGAATGTTAAAATATAAAAATATAAGAATGTAAAAAATAAAAAATCATAAATATAAATCAAACAAATACAATAAATTAAAAAAATATATAAAATTTAATCAAAAATTTCGAAAACATTGATTTTCAGTACATTGAGTTCGCTCAGTCGCTTCGAATTAAAAACGGAAAATGAAACAATGAAATTCGTTGCGCATTTCATTGATTTTGATTATGAAACTTTTTTCGTTACTATTGGCTTTCGTTCAATCGAGGATCAATGATTGCAGTCACATTGTGTTGTAAAATGGCCGTAAATTGTAACTTGATGTAAAGAATCGTTTCACTGGATTGTGCTCAAAAATAAAACACACTTAAATTTCTTCAACGCAGTTTAAAATTAGCAGTCACTTTATTTAAAACTTTTCACTCTGCAACTTTGCTTGTCAAAACACTCTCCCCTGCTCTCTGCCTGGCTATATTTTATGCTTTTCAACATCTCAGTATCGCTTCGAGTTTTTCTCGAACATCCCAGCATAGCCCCAAATCGTCTCTGCTATTGTTTCATTGAATTTGCCAATGCCCCTAAAAGTATGTTATGCGCAACTCATTCTCAAATATATCAGTATTGTTTCGCAATTGTACAGTGATGGGAAGAATTTTTTTGTTGCAGTACAGCATAATCGTCATTTGTTTCTAGCATTATCGTTACAATATAATTGTTTGCTCTCACTGACTGATGAAATTGGCATGATGCGATTTTTCAAAGTTCGAAATCTAAACTAGCAAAAGATGAACTAAAGTTTTATATAAAGAAACGTGATTTAGTAGGAAACTGTAAAAAATGTCCGAACCAAATATACTTTTATGCACAAATTTCTGAAGGGGTCACAAACTGATTTACTACTTTACTACTTCTAATCATATTGTTACGAATATGACCTCTCTAAGTTCGTATGGGATTGTGCTTGAAAATAAAACCACTTCAATTATTCAACGCAAACGCGGTCAAAAACAAACGATCACTTTATTTACAGATCTACACTTTGCTTGTATCTACACTTGTTACTACTTTGCTTATTCAACTAAGACTCGACCCCCTGCGCTGCACACTGCTGCTTTTATACTGGTTTTCTTATCGCGTCGATGTTTCTTGCACATTCTAGTTGTACTGTCTATCTCGATTGTTCTAGCATAGCTTATCACCTTCGCGAACCATCCTCGCCATATCGAAATTATAGCAAGTTTGCCGTACTCCAAAGTGCATGTATAAAAGTATCCTTGGAAAGCATTCATGCATAGCACACCACAAAGTGCCTCATCGTTACAATATCTATCAAGATCCAATCAATAAAATCAATCTAAATCCCACGATTTTAGAAGCTAATGTTTACCTAACATTGATAGCTGACAGCTGTCTTTGTAGGTTATTCCAGTCCACAATTTTAACTGCATACAAATTTTTTAATATTAGAGCCCAAAGGAAGGTGACATTTTGGCCGAAGTCGAAGCCAATTAATTGGCTACAAAACTGACATTTGGCTAAAGCCGAAGCTGAAGTCGAAGCTGAAGTCGAAGATGAATACAAATGTTTGTTCAGTATCCTAAAAATATGCAATGTACAGAAAACATTTTTGTTCAGCGTTTTTTTTATTGTACATTGCATACTTTTAGGCATCATGATACTTTTGAAGTCTATCGTATAGAAAATTTAACGACATGCCACATGTTTTGAAAATGATTTACGCTTCGGTCAAAGAAGTATAAAAAGCAGCTGGAAATGATGCGGCCAATTTTGGTTTTGACAAGCGAGGCAAGTGATGTCGGTAAGTGAAATCTAAAAAATTGACTGTGTAATTGTGAATAAAATGACAATTGAGATGAACAGGGGGAAGAACATTCAGTTGCGTTTGGTTTTAGTTTGGCACAATTCAGCGATACGAACTGCGAGCCTGTGAACAGTACAAACTGACTTTTCGTAATATGATTGAGCACAACCAACATGAGGGACTTGACAGGTTTTCTTCACAAAACGAATTGGCTTGCATAAGCGTTTTGACTTAGATTACAGTCAGTCACTTCCTTCTTGTGGTATCACAACGGGCCGTTTTTGCGGACTAAGTGTGTCTCTCGGCATGTCACGGTCCCAGGCATTCACTTTAACCTAACCTAACAATCATTTCGATAACTAGAACTTTTGACAGAGCTATTTTTGCACTATCATATCAAACGATATGTATGCAGCTTCGGTGAATAATTCGGACTTTGGCCTGTGTTTTGGCCAAGCCGATTTATTGGTAAAATTTGCGAAGCCGATTAATCGGTTTGGCTATATTAAATATATTTTATATTTTCACATCTTTTATTTTTTATTTTAGTATCCAAACTAGTTTTCACAGTGTGCTCAGTGCCGGATTGCTGTTGCTTGGAAAATTACTACCCAGCTGGCAGTTCACCTAGTCTCGACTCGATTGCGCCGAACTGCTGCAGTCAATGCAATATTTAATGCTGATAATGCCATTAAAATGCAAAGTGACAGTGTCTAGTAACTGGCGTTGACAATAACATACTCACACTTACACATACATATACACTCTTAAATAAAAAAAAATCAAGGAATAATTGGCACTTAATTATTGGCAATTACGCCCAGAGCAGTTGTTGTTGTTGCTGTTGTTGAAGAATGAACGAACAAAGCCTTTCGAAAGCCAAACGAAAGCATGAAGAATGAATGAACGAACGAACGTATGGAAGGACAGACGAAGAGCAGACAGACAGGCATTGTGCTTCTATGGTAATTTGGCCTATAGAGCAACAATGTTGCTTACTCAATCTAAAAGCAATTTTAACAGAGATTTTACGAATATTTGTTAATGCACACAGACACACTCACACACACGCAGCCAAACACATGAATGCATTTGCTTGTAGAAGGCAAATGTGCAACTAATAAGAGGCAGGGCGGTTCCAAACGATTAAAACAATAAGAAATTGAACAAAAAATTGGCACCAACACTGGGCCACAATTTGTGTGCAGCACTTACATCACATGTCAGCACCACTTTGCTGCCCTGCACCGTGTGATGTTCCACGCCGTTGATTGTTATGCTCGTAGGACGCACTGTAAAGAAAGAGAAGAGCACAGAATGAGAGTGAGTGAGTGAGCAAAGGAGGCGTCAAATAGGAGGCCGCAGCCATTTAGCAACGTGGCGCAAAAAGCTGGCAAAAGGATTGGAAAGCATGAAAAATTGAAAAATAAATGATTAGCTATTGTAATATGTCAGGCGAGCGGCAAAGGTAGCGTCGATGCTTGGTTTTTCATGCTACTCTTTTCATTATTCCAAAGGCATTTTTTTTTCAATTTTCAGTATTTTTTTTGTTTTTGTTTTGCTTTTGCTTTTGTCATGCCATGCTGTCTCAGCTTGAATAATTAATAACAGCCCAGTTGTCCATTAGAGCTGGTCGGCGACTAAATGGACTCAACTGGCCAAGTCAAGGTGGGCAGGCCGAGCCGACATGAAAGCGCATTTAGTTGCGCTGAGCGCTGACACATTTGCGGCGCGGTCGACTAAAATTGTCAACTGATTGCAATGGCATAAAGGCATCAATCAAATTGCATGCCATACAATTTTCTTGCCTGTCAGCTGAGTTTTTGTTGTAGGGATTATTGTTTTTTTTGGATTTTTTTTTTATTTTTTGTATTTTTTGTATTCTTTCTCTTTCTCTTTTTGTTTTTTTTGTTCTATGATCATAATGAAGTAGTTTTGCTTGGCAACAAAATGCCAGAAAAATGGAATCAACCAACTGCCGCCAAAGTAATGTGCCTTAATTTCATTTGTTTTTGGTTTTTTGTTTTTTCTTTTTTGTCTCTATTTTTCTTCTTCATGTTGCTTCTTCTCCTTCATGATTTTTTTCTACTTTTGTCTTTTTTGTTTGCGCTTGATTTTGTGTCTAATGCACATCAAATTAATTGATTACATTGCTCACTGTTGACGCTGCTGAATGACATCCTTTTTGTGCTTCTAATTAAATTAATTGGGGATTTTTTTTCTCGCAAAAGCGTGCAAAATGTCTAGTCGGCTTTTTAATTAGCTGGAAAAGTGAGTTTTCGACAGAGACTTTGTAGCTTGCAGCGAAGCATTTATTAGATTTAGCATTGCCCACATTTACCTTGCAAGTCAACGTTGAACTTTTGCACCAACACATTCGCCAAGGCAGCCGATTCTACGCGACACTCAATGTCGCGCGCCAAATCGTCGCGTGACAGTTCGTGTGTCAATTCCAATGTGGCTGTATATAGTCCATCCTTCTCGTCGTATGATGGTGAATCTGAAAGACCAAAGAGTCGAGTTAAAGTTTGAAACTTGTTGAAATAAATTTTTATTTGAAATGTTATCTAAAAAATATTTCTTTAATTTTATTATTAAAAAAAAGCAAAAGCAAAATAATACCAAAAATAAAATAAAATAAAATAAAATAAAATAAAATAAAATAAAATAAAATAAAATAAAATAACATAAATTAATATAAAATAAAATTAAATAAATAAAATAAAATAAAATAAAATAAAATAAAATAAAATAAAATAAAATAAAATAAAATAAAATAAAATAAAATAACATAAATTAATATAAAATAAATTTAAATAAATAAAATAAAATAAAATAAAATAAAATAAAATAAAATAAAATAAAATAAAATAAAATAAAATAAAATAAAATAAAATAAAATAAAATAAAATAAAATAAAATAAAATAAAATAAAATACAATAAAATAAATTAAAATAAATTAAAATAAACTAAAATAAAATAAAACAAAATAAAATGAAACAAAATAAAATAAAATTAAATTAAATTAAATTAAATAAACTTATCTTATCTACAAAAAATGTAAAATTCTGCATTTTAGTGCTTTTTGTTTTGCTTTGAGAGCTTAAAGTTTTTCAGAGAAAAAAGTTTTAAATTTTGAAGGGTTTTAGGCCAGTAAGAATTATTTTGGTAGCAAGGGATCTCCTCTTCTAAGCCTCATACCAACTGGATTACCTCAAAAGGCATTTACAGCTTTTAGCTTAAAGTTTTTCAAAAATAAAAAGCTTTGAAGGTTTAAAATTGTCTGTCAATTTTCTTGTCTTAGGTCAATAAGGTTGTTTCTTCTTCGAGGAATCGAAAAAACTGGACGAAGTCAATCAATTTATATTCATCGATTAGCTCAAAGTGTTTCCAGAAAAAAGCTTTGAGAATTTAAATTTGGCAGCGTAGGTAGTTGGCAGTGGCGGCTCTTGAAGGCTGTTATTCCAATAGGGATCGTTATTGTACCAAGAGATCATTTCTTACTTCTTTAAAAACTCCAACCAACTAAACGAAGTCAAAAAGTATATTCAGAATTTAGCTTAAAGTTCTTCAAAGAAAAACAGCTTTGAAGGTTTAAATTTAGCCACGTAGATAATTGGCAGTGGCAGCTCTTGAAAGCTGTTAGGGAACATTGTGGTACTAAATGATCTTTTGTTCCTTCTTTAAGAACTCGAACCAAGTAAACTAACTCAAAAAGCATATTCAGCATTAAGCTTTAAGTTCTTCAAAGATAAAAGCTTTGAAGGTTTAACATTTTCTGCATAGATAGCTGGCAGTGGAAGCTCTTAAAAGGTCTTAGGACAGCAATGCTCATTGTGGTACCAAGGGATCTCCTCTTCCTGCTTCTAGGACTCGAACCAACTGGATTAATGACATAAGCATAGTCAGCTTAGATAAAAAGCTCAGATAAAAAGCTTTGAAAGTTTAAAATTGCCCACGTAGATAGTTGGCAGCCTTTTTCTAAGACTCAAGTTAAACGGAATTAGCTAAAAGGCATATTTAGCATTTAGCTCAGAAGTTTTCAAAGAAAAAAAGCTTAAAATTGGCTGCAGAAGCAGTTGGAAGGACACGTTTTAAAGGTTCTTAAGCTCTTAAGCTCTTGCATCAGTAGGGATCATTATGGTACCAAGAGATCTTTTCTCCCTTCTCTAAGAACTCGAACCAACCGAATTAGTAAAAAAGCATATTCAGAGAGAGAATCTTTTGGCGTCTCTTTGATAGGTAAAGGCAAGAGAGTTTGCTTCAAAGCAAAAGTATCCTAATGATCTATGGGCTCGTTTTCATAAAAGACTTCAAGGTACGTGGAGAGCCCAGCGTTTAAGATTCTGAATGACCTTCTTTGAAATAACTTGTCTGGTCATTTTGTTGGCCCGGAATACATTAAAAGTGACTGCAACAGTGGTGAGCGCAGCTCTGCTCACTAAGCCGCTCATGAGAACCAAACTGATCACTAAAAGAGCTTAACTACTCACATATATTTGTAGCTACAACAATAAAGAACGAATTATTTGCTGTCTTACTGTTAGTTGGAATGTATAAGTGTGCCCACCACTGGACTAAAAGCTACACAAATGATCACAACTACCTGAACTTTTCTTAAGTATTGAAGACACATTGATTTGTTCTAAAGTTCTTCTCTTATCTTTTAAAGATATTTTCAACCATAAAATATGAGTTTTTGTTTGTTGTTGTGTTTCAAATAATTCATTACATTTCGTACATATTTCCCTCAAATAGTTCACTAAATTTTGTAAGCGCTTTCACAATTGTTTTTGATTTTTTAACCATCTAAAATATTCAATTTCTATATAAAATTATCACAATTCTTCAATAATTCTTTTTTTCTAATGACTTTAAAACGAATTTCCTTGCCCTTCCACCTCCCTTCTAATAAAAGTGCGCGCATACTAATTTGATTAACTTCCACTTGTATGAGCATCAAATTTTTTTGTAGCCGTTTATGCCAAAGAAGCAACAATTTTTTTGCCAGTCACAGTTAAACAATTAACAGGATTATTTTTGCTGAATGTATGCCGCGCTTTCTTAAGACATTTTCAATTAATTGTTTTCTTTTGAAAGATGTAAATCTCGTACGCAACGAATTTTTTCAGGCCAGTGTAAACCTTTTTGTGTCTTAAAAATTAATTTTTTGTCGTTGTTGCTTTTCATTTTGATGCCAATTATTGATGGAGAAATACCAATGTCCTGCCATACAACACGTTAATTACTGCATTAAGGGTGCAGAGCGGCAGAAAAGTGGAGAGTGAGAAAAAATGTGTCACCGAAGGTTTCACAAAAAAACCAAAAAAACATTGGGGCCATGGTTGGAGAGAATCAGAGCGGAAAGTTGCACGCAAAAAGGGTACAATTACTCAAAGCGAAAGGGCGGGAACGAGAAATAGGAAAGTAAGAAAAAGGATGAAATATCCCAAAATAAAAAAAAACATACGAAGGATAAAAGGTAATAATTTAAGTTCGTGGCAAAAAAAAAATTAATGTGAAAAATAAGGAAAACTGTTGTAGTGAAAAGAGGCAGAAAAACATGGAAACGGAAATTACTAATAAACGCAGAAATTCCGTTTAATCAGCGTACAAACGTTGTGACATTTTAGGGTTGCCAGGTGTAAGTATTTAAAAAATAAAAACAACGAAAATTAGAAAAAAATAACCCAAATCAAAATTTTAATTATTTAAACAAAATTGAAAATTAGGAAAAACATAAAAAAATTAAAATATTTTAATAATTTTATGAATTATTTGTTAACTATTTTCGAAATTCTTTTTTTAAATTATAAAATTTTTCACGCATTTCTTTGAGATTATTGCATTTTATAAAAAACAGAAAATTAGAAAAAATAAACAAATGCAAAATTTTAATTATTAAAAAAATTTAAAAATCAGGAAAAATAAAAAAATAAAAATAAAGAAATTTTAATTATTTTTTTTAATTATTTGTTTACAGTTTTTTAAATTATTTTTTGTTTTAGTTATAAACTTTTTCATGCATCTCATTGAGATGTAAGTATTTTATAAAAAAACAGAAAATTAGAACAAAAACAACCAAACAAATTTTAATTATTTGAAAAATTTGAAAATCAGAAAAAAACATTAAAAATTAAAATATTTTAATTATTTTTTTGAATTATTTGTTTACTGTGTTTAAAATTCTTTTTTTTTATTATAAAGAAACCGAAAATTAGAAAAAATAAAACAAAAACAAATTTTAGTTATTTGAAAAATTTGAAAATCTGGAAAAATAAAAAACCTGTAATTATTTTAAAATACAAAAATAAAAACATTTAATTATTTTTTTAATTATTTGTTTAAATTTAAATTATTTTTTTAAATTATAAACGTTATAAACGTATAAACGTAAAAAAAACAGAAAATTAGAAAAAAGAAAACAAACAAACAATTTTAATTATTTGAAAAATTTGAAAATCAGATAAAACAAAAATAAAGAAATTTTAATTATTTTTTTTTTAGTTATTTCTTTACCGTTTTGAAATTCTTCTCATTCTCATTGAGATTAAAGTATTTAATAAAAAAACAGAAAATTCGAAAAAATAAAACAAATAAATAATTTCAATTATTTGAAAAATTTGAAAATCAGAAAAAAATAAAGAAATTAATTATTTTTTAAATTATTTGTTGATTGTTTTTTTAAATATTGTTTAAATTATAAATTTTTTTATGCATCTCATTCAGATTTACGCATTTTATAAAAAAAACAGAAAATTACAAAAAATAAAATAAATAAAAAATTTCAATTATTTAAACAAATTTAAAATCAGAAAGAACAAAAAATTAAAATAAAGAAACTTTAATTATTTTTTTTAATTATTTGTTTACTGTTTTTAAAATTCGTTTTTAAATTATAAACTTTTTTATGTATTCCATTGAGATTTAGGCGTTTTATAAAAAAAAACAGATAAATAGCAAAAATAAAAAAATTAAAAATTAAAATTTTTTTTAAATTAGAGAATTGGAATAAATAAAAAAAATTTAATTTTTTTTGTTTTTAAAACAAATTCTTTTTTAAAGTGATGCATTTTTAAAATTGAGAACAGAACAGAAAATAAAATAATACGAAACAAATAAAGAAAAAAGTACAAAAATTCTATAATTTGTTTCCGTTTTTTGTTAATTTTTAACTTATTTTTTTTTTAATTTTAAACCTCATTTTAAACCATACGATTGACATTTTTGAAAACGAAAAAAAGAACAGAAATTAAATAAAATACACAATACGAAAGTTGCGTTTTTGTTAGTCTGGCAACCCTGTTGCAATCATATAAAAAGATGTAACTAAGTCGTTTATAGGGTTACACATTGTAAAGGAAGGAAGCGTCAGGTGTCAAAAAAGCACACAAAGTGCACGAAATTGGCTAATTTTTACAACAACAACAACAACATTTGCACGCTGATTTTTATGGGTTCAAGTTTATTGCCAAATATGCCAGAGAAAACAGCCGAACGAACAGCAGACCCACAACTGAGTGTTGATTTTGTTGCATTATTTTGACATAACACTTTCTCCAGCGCCCAAAGCAACTAATTTTTTTCACGCAGCAAACATGAAAATGTAACCAGTTGCAGGTTACGCATACGCCCCGTAGTCTTTTCACATCTTGTCATTAGCTGTCGAGTGCTTGGCTCCGAAATGTTTTTAAGGTTTTCACTTCAACACAACACAACGCTACATACAAAAGCACCAATTAATTTGAAGGCACAATAAGCTTTAAAAGCGATAGGAACGAAAAAAAAAGGTTGAACACTCGAGTTTGGTGTCGGAAGGTGTTGCAGTGGCAGTGGCGAAATCTGAGCTGGAACAGACGCAAGCACACTTGGGCAGAGTTGGTAGAGCTACACATTGTTGTTATATTAATGTTGTTGTTGTTGCTTTATTCTTTTTTGTTGTTGTTGCTTTACTCTTTTTGTTGATGCTGCTGTCGCTTGCGCATGAAATTTAATGCAAACGCTATTTTATGGGAAGCAATAAAAAAAATTTTATTAGCAACACTTTCTGCCACTTTTCAGCATCCCCGATGCCACCCGCACTCGGCGATTGTTGTGCCTGGCCTGGTTTTTTACAATCTCTTGAGTGCTGGCATTGCGTTGGCCTTTACATTTTTTTTTTTAGTGCGTTGCCGGACTTAGCGCCTTATCCTTTGCTTTAGCCTTTGCCACGCAGTTTAGCGTTTGGCGTGCAGTGTTGTTTGTTTTTGTGCATAGACTGCGCTGATAAGCGTTGGCTGTGCGCTTCTTTCATTGCGTCCCATAAATCCTTCCCCGATGCGCATTTGTCTTTTTTGCGCTGGCATTTGTTGCGACCCTCTAAGGCGGCACGAGCGTGTCAGGTTACGTTGATGATGCGCATTGGGCAAGGTGGAGCGAGAGAGTGAGAGCGAGGAGAAGCAGAAAAAGAAAGAGCCAATTGCCTGTAGGGTCATAAATTCATGTCGTAACTTGGCGCTTTACGTAAAGATTAGCTGTAAGTGGAAAGTGGTTAGTGTCAAAGATTTGCCGCTTTTCAACGGATTCTTTCTTTGCGCATTTAATTATTTTTTCATTATACCCATTCAAAGCTTAATTGGAATTATAGCAGTTTAATTTTTTATATTATTGTATTTGGCTTTTATGATTATTGCGAAAACAAATGGAAATTTAAGACAATAAAACTAATTAAAACACTAAAACTAATCAACTCGGACCAAGAAAATTAATTGATAAAACATTAGAAAGAAGAAGAAACATTGTGTTTACTTACGCGTCGAGAGTCGCTTGTTCCCCCGCCACCAGCCAACCTGTGGCTGTGGTCGTGTGTTGTGCACCACGCACGATGCTCGCAGACTTTGTCGCTCCTGCATGGGACCCACCACCGAGCCGTTCTCAATGCGATCGCCCTTCTCATCCAGGATCACAACCTCCGTTGGTGGCACTGTGTGATCGTTGTTGGTTGCACGCGTTGATGTTTATAGCAACAGCAGTGTTGTCAGTTGTTGTTGTTTTCGAGTATGCAAATAACGCCATTTTGTATTGAAGAGTGGTGTCAATGTTGCACAGTGTTGTTGTGGTTTGTGTATTGAATTGATTGGTGTATTGAATTGAATTGGTGTGTGTATTGGATTTTGTGTCATATTGGTTGGTTGGTTGGTGGTTGTTGTTGTTGTGATGATGGTGGTTGTTGTTGACATTTTTCATAGGGTAATCAAAGAAAAGTTGTTGAATTTTATATAAAAAATTAATAATTATGCTTTACGGTTTTTCCTAGGTAATTCATAAAGAAAATCGAAAGGAAAAATTTGCTATAATGAAACTGAAAAATGGTGAAAAAAAAACTAAAAGAGAGAGAAAGTAAAGTTCTAACAAAAATATTATGAGTTCAAAAAACAAAACTTCATTAAATGAAAATCATTAGAGAACTTAAAAGTTAGTTAAATAGAAATACAAAATAATTTTCATAGTTTATACTTTAGAGAAGAAATTAATTAATTTTTTTAAGTAATAGATTTGTTGTTTAGTAATTTACCAATATTTTCTACGTTTTTGTTTTAGAAGAACGGTTTTTATTGTATTTGCATTTTATTAACGGTATTTAAAAATATCGATTTGCAGTTAATGTTTTTTTTTAAACGTTCATATATTTGTTATGTTGTATGCACACATTTCATTTGGCAGTTTGGCATTCATTTTTGGTGGTGGTGGTGGTGGTTGGTGGTGGTGAAGTGGTGAAGGCGTGTGTTTATTATTTTTTTTAGTTTGTTTTAAAAAATATTGAATATTGATTTGCATATAAATCCATGATGATGTTGACGAGCGATTGGTTTGGTTTTTGGTTTTTTTCAGTAGTAGTAGTAGAGAGCAGTAGGAATGAGGGTTTATCAAAAGTACAATCAGTTAAAAAAATTTGCATGAGTTTTGTTTTTGTTTTTAATTTATGTTTAAATGTTTCAATGAATAATGGCAAACATTTGCATATAGAAGTTGTTTTTTTTTTAGTTATTAAAGAAGAAAACGAACGTGGCATTCACTTTTATTTGCAATCAAAAATAAAATGGATGCAATGCAAAGTCGATAGTGGGGGCTGGTTAGCTGGTTTAATTACAAATGGATCACACACTGATTATTGCTGGGAGTGATAGAGGTTAAGTGAGAGTGTGGTGTGCATGTGAATTGATGATAAAGGGAGAGAGAAGCTCATTGTTTGCTAATAATGGATACCGCAGTCAAGAGAGTTGTGGCGTTTTTGCAAAGAAGTTGAGAGAGAAAGAGAGTCGTTAAGAGAAAAGAAGTACTTAAAGGACAAGAACATAGTTTTGGAAAGAAGCTGAGAGAGAGAGAGAGAGAGAGAAGGAAGCTTTGAGAGAAAGAGAGCTTTGGATAGAAAAAAAGCTGTAAAAAGACGAAAAAGAAAGTAGGCAGTTGAAACCTTAAAAGGCGAGGAGCCTTAAAAGACACAAAGAATCATAGGTTCGTAGGTTAGTTGAGAGAGAGGGAGTTTATAAAAATGAGAGTCTTTAAGAATCAAAAGGAGAAATTGTTAGTTTTTGTGAGAGATCAGAGAGAGAAAGGGAACCTTAGATAGAAAGGGATCCTTAAAGAGACAGCAAAAAATATAATTTCGTACGTTGGTTGAGAAAGAAAGTGTTAAAACTCACTCACTCAAAAAGGGAGTTTTAAAGAATGCAAAAGAGAGAACTGAGAGAGAAAAGGAGCCGTAGAAAACAAAATTATTTCGTGAGGTGGTTGAAAGAGAAAGGGAGTTACAAAAAATGCAGTCTTAAATAAAAATTATAGAAATTGGTCATATTTGTGAGGGAGCAGGAGGAGAAACGGAGCCTTAGAAAAGCAGAAAAGGAGCTCTAAAAACAAACTAGACAACTAGAACGGAACTAGACAGTTTGTGTGAGGGAATTGAGAGAGAAGTATAACCTTGAAAAGGTAAGAGAGAGAAAGTAAAGAGAGAGAAAAAAGATAGTTCGTAATGCAGTTAAGAGAGAAAGAATGGGAGGCAGGGAGGACTATGGTAGTTTTTATGAGAGAGCGGAGAGAGAAAGAGACAGCAAGAAAGATAGTTTCGGTCGTTAGTTGAAAGAGAAATGGAGTTTAAAAAAGAGAAACGGAACTAGACAGTTTTTGTGAGAGAACTGAGAGCGAAGTATAACCTTAGAAAGGTAAGAGAGAGAAAGTAAAGAGAGAGAAAGAAAGAGGGAGAGAGAGAGAAAGAATGGGAAGCATGAAGGACTAAGGTAGTTTTACTGAGAGAGCAGAGAGAGAAATGGAGCCTTAAAGAGACAGCAAGAAAAATAGTTTCGGTCGTTAGTTAAAAGAGAAATGGAGTTTAAAAAAGAAAACCGGAACTAGACAGTTTTTGTGAGAGAACTGAGAGAGAAGTATAGCCTTAGAAAGGTAAGAGAGAGAAAGTAAAGAGAGAGAAAGAAAGATAGTTTGTAATGCAGTTGAGAGAGAAAGAATGGGAGGCAGGAAGGACTATGGTAGTTTTACTGAGAGAGCAGAGAGAGAAGGAGATAGAGTAAGAGGGCGAAAAAAGAGGCACTGAGAAAAGAAAAAAGGCAATGTCAATGAGAGAGAAAACTCTTCACGTTCAAGCTAACAAAAAGTGAGTCTATATCAGTGGTCGGCAAAATTGACAATGAGATGGTGATAGTGAGCGCAGTGAAATTTCTCTCCACTGTATAAAATTATATTTGAACAACGGCTGATTGAGAAAGCGTACTGTGTACGTGTGCTGAGCTTACTGCTCATAGGAATAAGCCTTGCCGACCACTGGTCTATATGATAGATTTACTCACTTTATTAGGAACCTAATAGAAAGTGAGATTGAGAGAGAGATATTTTATTCCACTTAAGAGAACTTAGAGAAAAGGAACCTTTAAAGTAAAGGAGAACCTCAAAAACAAGAGATCGGTAACAACGGCGGAGAAGATGTGAAAGCGAGAGCGGGAATGTAATGGATGGAGTGTAAGAGACGAAAAGTGTATAAGAGTACTTTGCGTGTAAGGCACAGAGCGGGAGTAAGAGAAAGAAACGCTGTAAAAATAAAAGGTACTGTAAACGGGAGATGAAGAGCGAGAGGGAGCAAAGAATCTTTTCATTTTTTTTTATTGACTCTTGGAGGGAATTAAAAAAAAGTGAGCTTGAGAGATAAGAGATATTTAAGGCTATTTGAAGAAACTTAAAGGAAGTGACAGCGTAAGAGAGAAGGAAAATGTAACCGAAAAAAGAAAAGCAAGAGATAGTCAGTGTAAGGTGTCGATGAAGAGTTAGAGATAGTAAACAAGATGAGTAGAGAGGAGACAACCTTCGGAGGAGAATACTTTCATGTTAAAGTTACGAAAGAAAACAAGCTTAAGAACAATTTTGTTTTGACTTTGTTAAGAAAATACGAAAAAGTGGGCTTGAAAAAGTCTTGTCTGACTATTCAAGTGGTGCTGAAGCTTCTATGCGCCCAGGAATCCAAAATATATCAATGAGCATCTCATCCTTTATCACACTTTTTACATGAATAGCTAACACACACACAGCAAATGGCCATGGCTGGGCGTTAATAGTGGCTGGGCGTGTTTACTGAACAAAAGCGTCAACTGGATGCACACACACACACACACACACACATATACGTACATATGAAAATACCTCAATTGGTAGCTACGCACACATGTAAAGCAAATTGTCACAGTGGGATGCAAAAACTGCATGTTAGCCTTTGGATATTTCAATGTGAGTGGGGGAAAATGTAACCAAATATTCTTGAAATATGCAAAATTTGTTAGTAAAAATTTACAAAAATATATAAAAAAAAGAAAAATATTTCCCACCATGCAACAAACACGAAAGCGCAAACATTCAAAGCCTTTCAAATGGTAGCAGGAAATCGTGCACGATTCGTTCGATTCGTATTTAAAGGGCAAATTTTGTTGACATGCATTCAAACGAGCTTCATGGCAAACATTAAAAAGCGCACACAAAAACAAACACACACAACTTGCAACAATAGTTGTTGTTGTTACTTTTTATAGTATTTGGTTTAGATTCTTTTGTGAGTTTTGTGTTTTTTTTTGTTTGCTTCGATTGATTGTACACGAAAGAAGCAACCCAGCTGACGGGTTTTGGCGTTAGTTGAGCAACTTAAACAAAAATCATATTTTAGAGAAATAAAACATGCGTCAAATTATGTAATATTATCAATTTATATTTTATAGATATGAAGTAAAAAAGAGAGTTTTGAAATTGAAATTTTGTTTGATTGGAAATTCGGTTAGCTTACCTAAGACATTCAATTCGACCCGGTAGCCGTTGAAATTATCACACGTTTCGACTGGTATAAAAAATGTTGTATCACAAAGGTAGATATCCTCATCAGATATTTGTAAGTCCTTAATTATTAATCTAAAAGGATTTTGATCGACTGTCACTCTGCAAAAAATACGAAAAATAAAAAAAAATAAATTAATATGTTGGGTTTAAAAAAGAGCAAATAATTTTTAGAAGATTTGCTGAGTGGTTTGAGTCATGACTATGACTATGATACAATGGTAAAGACAGTGGCGCACACAGGATTACGTTTTTGAAGGAGGGTTTGCGTACAAAGTTTGAGCCGAATACCATTCGAAACCATATTTTGTTCCAGCAATTTTTGTGTATTGGGGGTTTGAACCCCCAGAACCCTCATGTGTGCGCCAATGGGTACAGACAAGGCGTTTTAGGGGTTTAAACTTCTTAAACATCGGTTTTTATAAAAAAAATTGAGTGGCAAATCTTGTTTAAAAAATGCTCCAAAGTTGTGGAAGGAACCCCCTCCCACCCAACATGAAATCATATGTGTGCCACTGTGCCATAATAAGACTACACGATTGGTTATTGGTTTGTTTAATTTAGTTCTTAAAGTTTTTTATGAGTTTTCTAAGAAGGACTACTCCGTGATGACAGGCTCTGAGGGCCCCTTTGTCAAATCTGTTGTTACAGAATTCGACAACATGTTGTTTCATTACCAAACTAAGTGTTTGTCACTTGCCATTTAATTACAGTTGTGGGTCCTTGAATGTTTTGAGATCTTTGAAAAATTCAAAGTCAATTCTCCAACGATTGGTGGCCATATTCGAGAAGACCGTTTCGGTAAATAATCAGTCAACATTCATATGGCCACATGGGTTGAAAATATTGTAACTATCCATCAATGTTTGCAGGAGATCTCAAGACATTCAATTTCTTGCCGTGAATGAGAACTTGGCTTTTCGTAGACTTCAACTTGGCGAATTGTAGAACCTGGATATATACAAAATTTAAATGATCCAAGAGCTCAAAGATGATGACCATTGTTACTAATAATTATTATTTAAGGCTATTAAGCACCGCAACCAGTGATGATATTTGGTTCATGTCTTGGCTTAATACACTAGTTGAGGCTATTTATTTGTTTTAGAACGTTTTAGAACCTCAAGATCTGCTCCAAAGCTAAGATTGATGGATACTTCTCTCTCTGTGGCTGAGGTAGCTTCAAAATGAAGAGAGTTCTAAACACTCCTCTACCTGGGGATTAGAACCGCTGTACCTGTCGTTTTTTCGTACTGTTGGTTCATTGTTCAGCAAAATGTTGGTCTATCCATCTTCTTAGCCAATTTTGTATGTGTCCTATGGAAATGAACGCAGTCAAGGTTGATCAGGTCACAAAAAGTTATTATTTTGTGTAGATTTCAGGCGGACTGCATCATTGGTTCGTATTTCTTTGAAAACGATGACGTTACTGAAACCAACACCGTCAAAGGTTCTGAGATAACCCATGTATTTTGACCCAAATGAAACCATATAGACGTGAATTAAGGACACAATGGATAGTCTTCTTGGACGATTTTACGCTCTTTCATACATAAAACTCCAGGTGATCTGAGGAACGCAATAAACTTTTCAGGTTGGAGTGTAAAATGGTCTCGTCCCGACCCATTATCGTTGGACATTACTTTACATTACATTACATTACATTACATTACATTACATTACATTACATTACATTACATTACATTACATTACATTACATTACATTACATCACATTACATTTCACTACATTACATAACATTAAATGACATTAGATTAGATTAGATTACATTACATTATATTACAATATATTACATTCGATTACGTTGCATTAAATTACATTACATTACCCATAATCATTGCATTACATAACATTATATAACATTATATTACATTGGATTACAGTACATTACATTACATTACATTACATTACATTACATTAGATTACATTACATTACATTACATTACACTACATTACACTACATTACATTAAATTACATTAGATTGCATTACATTATATTACAATACATTACATTAGATTACGTTTCATTAAATTACAATACATCACCCATAATCATTGCATTACATAACATTATATTATGTTATATTACATTGGATTACTTTATATTACATTACATTACATTAATTTACATTACATTAGAGTACATTACATTACATTACATTACATTACATTACATTTTCCATAGCCATAACATTACATTTCCCAATACATTATATGACATTGCATTACATTACATTACATTAGATTACATTACATTACATTACACTACATTACACTACATTACATTAAATTACATTAGATTGCATTACATTATATTACAATACATTACATTAGATTACGTTTCATTAAATTACAATACATCACCCATAATCATTGCATTACATAACATTATATTATGTTATATTACATTGGATTACTTTATATTACATTACATTACATTAATTTACATTACATTAGAGTACATTACATTACATTACATTACATTACATTACATTTTCCATAGCCATAACATTACATTTCCCAATACATTATATGACATTACATTACATTACATTACATTAGATTACATTACATTACATTACACTACATTACACTACATTACATTAAATTACATTAGATTGCATTACATTATATTACAATACATTACATTAGATTACGTTTCATTAAATTACAATACATCACCCATAATCATTGCATTACATAACATTATATTATGTTATATTACATTGGATTACTTTATATTACATTACATTACATTACATTAATTTACATTACATTAGAGTACATTACATTACATTACATTACATTTTCCATAGCCATAACATTACATTTCCCAATACATTATATGACATTGCATTACATTACATTTCCCCCTATCATTACATTACTTTATATTTCATTACTTAACATTGCATTACATTACATTACACTACATTACATGACATTACATTACATTACATTACCCATAATAATTACATTACACTATATAATATATATATACATTATATTACATAACAACATCTCTCGTGGATATGACATGAATTGGTAACCAAGATTGTTCGATTCGGAAAACGTTGGATGGGGTGGGACGTCTCTGAGCGCACTGGAGGTCTATGCTAATAAGAGGGTATAGACCCATATTTTTCAAGTCAATATAACCCAGATCATTGATCAAATTCATCCGGATTTATACAGAAAATTTATTGAAAATTTGACCTGTTGGGTCTGATAAAAAAGTCCTGTTCCATGCCTTTTGGCATACATGGGCCTTTCAAATTAAAAATTCGAATTTCTCTTACACCTCACACATAGCTTGTTTTTTTCCACTTCAACGTCGAATCGCTCTTATTAAAAATTTCAATGTTTTTGCGTCAGGTATTTATACAAGACTAATAAAGAACTTGGGCTTAAGTCCTTTTTCCGGAGTCGTCCTTTCTTTAGTGATGGACAGTGGTACAGCAGGCGCTCGATTTATTTCACTCGTTTACTAGACCCTATTTGTAGCTCGGATTGGCCATTTTTCTATTCTTTTAAGCCATAACAGAGAGCAGTTGAATGCTGTCTTGAATGCCTCAGCCATTGGCAGACACTGATGACCCTTCAAGGACTACTTTATTCCTTACAATATTCAAGAACCCAACACTTCATGTAAAGTAAATTGACGCCAGCTCAACATCAAAATGAAAATCTAAATACTGATGCATTTCGTTTTCACACGAGTAGTATTTCGTCTTTCAGTATCAAAACTCAGTTCCAATACTCAGTCTTAATACTCAGTTTCAACACTCAGTTTCAACACTCACCTATCCTGAAAGCCGCTCGATACGCTTGTCACATTGCTTTCGTCCAGCAGCATTGCCGCTATACGATCATCGCCTTTGAACCAATTAATCGAATGCAATTCACCGCATTTGTCTTTGTTGACAGGACATGGCAACACCACCGATTTGCCCTCATGCTCGCTAATTGATTCATCTGTAAGTAGAAAAGAAAGTCACACAAAAAATGTGAGTTAGAGAATTACAGAAACTTTATCAAAAACTTATTTCAAACATAAACACAATAAAAAGTACTAAAACATGGCTTAACGTTGCTAGGAATTGTGTAAAATATTTGCATATTTATTGTCAGTTGGTGCTCCACTTCGTGATAACACAACAACAATCAGCATTGAAATCGCTTATATCTGCGCTTCCCTCTTATGCCATGATTTGAATGTTTTGTTGTGCTTTAAATGTAAACAATTCTAGTAGAATCCTTGTTGACTTTAACTTGGGACTGAAATGTTGTCTGCAGCTGCCGCATCTTCAGTTGCCGCTCTAATGCGCCACGTGCTCGAAATGCCAAGCAAATGTCGTTCAAGCAAAAGAGGCCAACTATATACTTGAGCTGGTGAGCTTCGTTATTTTTAAGCTGCTACAAATACGCTTAATGCCACACTTTAATTTCAATTTCTAAGCAAGCACACAAAACTCAAGACATACAGACAGACAGACAAATCGACCCGCCGAGACAGACACACGTTTCTTTGGTTGGCATACAACATTTTCATTTGCCAACTTGTGTTGCTGATAAAGTCAAAGTGACGCTTTTCACTATCTTATCCGCCACGCCTCGCACAAAAAGCTGCCATCGTAACAACAAAAACAACCACACACACTCAGTGGAAAAAAGCGCGAAAGTAGCATAAGAAATGAGAAAATTTTGAACATAAAAAAAATAGTGTAGCATACAACACGGGGCAACCGAGGCAGTGGTTTTATGCAAATTGAATCAGGATATTTCGCTTTTGCTACAATTCCATGTAGACCGACGAGACAACCACACACGCGCGCACCCACACTCTGACATACACACACACACACACACACAAACACAGACACACTACAAAACACACACTTCCGTTTCCTTGCGCATTGCTTTCCCGTCGCGTGGCTCATATTGTAGTGATTGTTGTTGTTGTTGTTGTTATATTGTGCGGCAGAAATTTAGTTGGCTGTAGTGGCAAAAATATGCTGTTGCGCATTTATTGCTGCTGCCTTTTTCAACTGCTTTCCTGTTTGCTGGCGTTTTTTTTCCTTCCTCTTCTTCTATTTCTTTGCTTTTACTTACTGCCATCGCTGCTGCAGGAAGTCTAAGCAATGATAACACAACAATAACAAACATGTATTGCGCATGAGAGCAAAGTCGACAAAGTATGAAAATAAGGATATGTGTGTATTTGTGTCCTTTTTTAAATTTATGACTTGCGGCAAACGCGTACACACACACACACACACATGTGCAGAGATACTTAGCTACCCATGTGCAGTGTTGCCGCCATTGGCAGACAGTCAAATGCTGGCCGAGGCGCTGACTGCGAAGCTGATATTGCGTTGTTACAGAGTGAGCGACAGACAAACTTGAAAACTTTTTGTTTCGTTGCGTTTCAGTGTTTTTTTGTTCTGCTTTTATCTGGCAATTTAAAATTGTGAAATCTGTATTCAAAAGAAAATTATATGCAGCTTATCTGACAATATCCGCATACAGCACTGAGCAGAACGTGAAGCGCTGCGAAAACTTTTGCTCAACTGTGCCGGGTGACAGTTTGAATAAGCAAAGGATGTCTTTGATTTACAATCAACTTTCCTTCGGAGCTTGGCGTGGTTAAAGGTGGAGTGGGTGGCATTTGATTTGCCATATTTTGTATGAACATTTTTTTCATTTTATGAATAATTTAAAAAAATATATAAAATTTCAATTTCAATTTTTCTTAGAGACAACTAAGCCTCACTATTTCATTTACCTTAATTTTTATTTTTTATTAAACTCAAAAATTCACGCTATCCCCCAAAATCATAGGACAATACCGTGATTTCTTCTTTCAAAGTTACTTTGGGTGATTGTTTTCATACTGAAACATTTTCAATAACACATTGAAACATTTTAAATCAATCACATAAAATTAAGAAAAGTTATATTTATATTTATTACTATTAAAAGTTATGTTTGTTACGACTTTGTAATATTTGTTTCTTCAAAACAATATCAGAAAATATTTGGCATATGTTATTAACAAATTTGTTCTCTTAATAATGATTTATTTCATCTAGAAAAATCATTCAGTAGTGAAAAATCGAAACTTATTCATGTCAGCAAACTTTCAACAATCTTATTCATTGATTATTCCATAAAAACTTTGCTGTCTGTTCTACTTCTAAGGTGGTCTTTGTTGTTGTTGTATATCCATTGAAATAATTCATAAAAACCGCAGTTAATGAGAAATGTTTTTGACCGCAAAGCAATGCATAAAAGTCAGCAATCTTTGGTCATAAAAATTATTTTCTAATCGAAAAAAATAATATGAAAATGGCTGAAACAGAATTTTTCTCTCCGAAAGCATCGAAAAAGCAACGCCAAAACACAGTTTCTGTATGCATCTTTTATGTAAGTAATGACAGAGGCTGGCAGTTCATAGACAGCGCAGCCTAAGCGCTCTCTGCCACAAACGACGGCACAGACAAGTTGACCATAAAAACGTACATCGAGTGGAACTTATGAAAACTACAATTTATGACGCAAATAAACACACACATACAACTATGTATGCATGTGTGTTTGTGTGTATTTCCACATCTATTTACAGTTGTATAAGTTTCTACACATTCATAAAAGTTATGGACCATAGTGCCGGCCATTCATACACCCATTCAATTTAACTGCAACGTCTATTGGCTCACACACACATACATTGTGTGTTGAGTGTGTATGCAGGCGCTCAAGTTGTCTGTGTCTGTGCCGCTAGCCCTACTGTCCATTAGTCTGTCTAGCTGTCTGTCAGCATTTCCGTACAACTAAAACACACGTTTGCCAATGCTGCTGCTGTTGCTTCTTCTGCCTGTTTGCCGAGCATTGTCGTTGTTATATTAAATTACGTTGCGGTCGAATTTTACTTTTGCTTCGTACGCTTTTCGCCTGCAGCTCTGCTCGCATTTGCTTCGCTTTAGCCGTCGCTTCATCTTCATGCCTTTTCATCTTCATTTATGCTCGCCATACTTCACATACAGTTGTGGTCTGTGTGTGTGTGTGGTAAATGTATTTTTCAATTTTTATATATTTTCATCCAAGCCTGGCCATCGCCAGCAGCCATCACACACGGCGTATACGTAACATTTATTCAGTTTTCGCCTTTCACATATTTCAAACATTTTTGGCATGGCAAATTTTTCTGTAATATAAAAATCCAACAGACATCTGAAATATTGAATTTCTTTCGCATGCTGCTCTACCAATCTTTTTGCTCTTCGCTCCCCCCTGTGTGCCACTTTCGGTGCTCATCTTCTTCTGATGCCATTTCAACGAAAATATATGGCAGATTGCACTGTGAGTTAGTGTAATTGAAAGCAAAAACCAATGGCCAGCTTGGTAACAGAAAATGTCGTTTTGTGGCAACATAATGTGGCAAGGTGAAAATTTGAGTTTTCATTTATTTTGCTGCAAATAATTGTTGCTGTTGTTGTGATTGTTGGTCTAGTTTTCTATAACCAATGCTTCAATTGATTTTATGAGAAATGAGAAATCTGTTGTCAGTTGTCTATTGTGATGCATCGGTTGTGAGAGAGAGAGAGAGAGAGACAGACAGAGAAGGAGCACAGGAGCCACAGAATTGCAGGCGTTTGAAAAATAAAGCTGTATGAGTGAGTGAGCAAGGTTGCCCTGTGCGGTTGCATAAATTCAAATGAAAAGGAAATGAAATTGCAAAAATAGATGAAAGCAGTTGATGGTCAGAAGACGAGAAGCGTTTCAAATTCGCTTGGGGGAAAATAAACGAAAGCATAGCTGAACGTCAGTGGTGGAAAAACATTGTGAGAATTGTTTATTGATTATAATTATGGATAAAGTGTCGATAAAGCTGATGTTGACTGAAGAAGACTGAAGACAATTGTAAGAATTTTTACTACTAATTGATACAAAATGTATCCAGAACTTATAATGACTGAAGGGGATTGAAAAACACTATAAAAGTTATTAGAACTGACGATGACCGATAAAGGTTGGTAATAACTATAGACATTATTATAAACGGCACTTATCACAAACGACTCATGGAGATTGAAAAACTCTATAAAAGTTATTAGAACTGACGATGATTGATAAAGATTGATAGAAACTTTCGAAATTATTATAAACGATAAATGACTGATGGGCATTTGTGGTAGGAGAACACTGTGACGATTGACTATTGATTTTCTATAAAGTGTGAAGATTGATGCTGACTGATTGAGACTGAAGATAAAGTTAGGGATTTTTACAACTGATTGATAGCAACTTTTAACATTTCTAAAACTGGCAATGACCGATGAAGATTAATAACAATTTTAAAAAATATAAACTCTGAAAACTGGCGCTGACTGATGCAGACTGAAGGCAAATTAAGAAATGTTTGCAACTTAAATAAAATTAAAAACATTTCTAATGTAAGTAATGCAGACTGATAGGGACTGAAGAAAAATTTAGATATTTTCACAACTGACTGATAGCAAATTTATAAAATGTATGACTAGAACTGACGATGTGTGATGAAGATTTAAAAATGTAGAAATTATTAAAACTGATGAAGATTGATAAAGATTGACAGAAAATGTAGAAATTATTAGAAATGACTGATGGGCGTCAGAGGTTGGAAAATACAGTAAAAATTTACTATCAACTGATGATTATACAACTTGACTGATGGGGACTGAAGACAAATGTAGAAACTTCTACAACTAATTGACAGCAAATTAATGTCTAGAATTGACGAAATTATTAAAACTGATGAAGATTGGCAGCAAATTCAAAAATCATTTAAAATGGCAATGACTGATTGACGTCAGTGATTATAAAATACTGTCAGGATTGATTATAAGTTATCGATAAAGTATAAAAATCTACGCCGACAAATGAAGACTGATGATAAATTAAGAGATTTTCACAACTGACTGATAACATATATAAATATTTCTATAAATAATGCAGACTAATGGGCACTGAAGACGAATGCAGAGATATTTACAAATGATTGATATAAAATTTTAGATGTGTGATGGACATTGACAAATTTAGAAATTATCAGAACTGATGAAGATTGATAAAGATTGGCAGCAAATTTAAAAATCATTAGAACCATTAGGCGTCAGTGATGGGAAAACACTCTAAGAATTGATTATCAACTAATGATTACTCAGCTTGACTGATGGAGTCTGAACATAAATGTAGAGATTTCTACAACTGATTGATAGGAAATTTGTATCCGGAACTGACGAAAACTGATTTCAAATATAGAACAAACGTTGTTTGATGAAAACTTATGACAGATCTGACAATTATTTGAACTGATGAAAACATATTGTTAGAAACAACAATGACTGATGGGCGTCAGTCATGGGAAAACACTGTAAGGATTGTTAATCATCGATAAAGTGTAAAAACTGAAGCTGACTGATGAATACTGAAGACAAATGTAGAGAATTTCATACATTATTGACAAAAATTTGATCATTCCTCGAACTGACAATGATTGATGGAGGTTTATAACAAATTTAATAATTTAAAATTTAATAGTTAATAACAATTTATCGGAAAATTATGGAAAATGTCGCTGACTAATGAAGAGTGACGAAAAATTAAGAGATTTTTGCAACTGAGTGATAACAAATTTAAATATACCTTGAACTAACAAAGACTGATGAGTATTGAAGGCAAATGTAAAGAATTTTACAACTGATTGATAGGAAATGTACATCTAGAACTGATGAAAAATTCTTTCAAATATAGAACCGACGATGATTGACGAAGATTTATGACTCGTCATATAATGATATAAAGGAAAATGTAGAAATTCTTACTGAAGATGTATTTCGAAGTAAAAATGACTCATGAACACTTTTAAAAATCTTTACAACTTTTGACTCGTCATATAATAATTTAATGAAAAATTTAGAAATTCGTAGATTTTAGAACTAGAAATGACTGATGAAGACTTTTGAAAATTTTTAATTTTTTAAAACTCATGATAACCGATAAAGATTGATGAAAAATAAAGACACAAACTAAAATTTTAGTTTTAAGACTAATAATAAATTATAAATTATTAGAACTGATGAAGACTGACGATAGAAAAAAAAGAAAATTGTAGAATATATGGGAAAATTTGTATGAGGTGATTATTGATAAAAAATAATGAAGACAACTAATGGTAATTGGAAATTAATTGAATAAAATAAGTTATTGAAACTAAAAGGTATGAGAATCATTTGTAAATTTTGGAGAACATTGCTTAACTTTAAATGTTTTGCAATGACTGATGGAATTAAAAGAAAAGTTCTGTCGATTTATAACTAATTGACTGTGAGTGAATCTAATTGAATTTTATGCATAATCATCATTCATCATTCAGAGTATACGAATTTTAAAATCAACACTGAACAAAACAAGGATTGACACAGTTTCTGAGCGCATTAAAATTGGGTTTAGAGTCGAGTTTACTAGTCAAAAGATTACTGAATCAGTTGATTTAAGTTGATTGAATGATGATGATTGATAACATTTACCCAGCTTGTTTTAGTCAACCTAAGCTTTATTAACCTACTTTCTTTTACATTCCGTTGATTCAAAACTGATTGAATGATGGTGACTGATAACATTTGCTGACGATTTGCAATGATTGAAGAACTCTGCTTATGAAAAACATTGATACACTTTTACAGAAACATAAAGTAGTGAAAAATATATCACAGGATCACAAAACTTTACAAAAAATCCTCATAAGCAATAAAATAAATATTTCAAACTCATAAAGTGATAAGAAACCAAAGACGTTGAAACTTTGAAAATGAAGTAAATGAGTTGAAGGGGTAGGAAAACCAGGAATTCGAATCAATAAATCGAATTGATCAGAGTTGAAAAAAAGAGTTGAAAAAGGAGTTGAAAAAAGAAGGCCAGCGGAAAACTTATTAAAGAATGCGACCAGAAATTAGTCAATAAAAACAAATAGCCACTATTGCAACAACAACAAAAACATTGTTCAGTTCAAAGCCGCGTGCGCGTGCGAACAATTTCTGCGCCCTTCAGTTATACTTTTGCCTTTTGGGATACGCGTTCACTGACACACACACACAAGCCAACTCTCACTCACACATTCACTCACATACACACACACATATATAGCTTCCGAAAACTCATGAGCAATCGCCACAACTGCGCTGGCGATTTATAAACTTGCAGCAACAAGCCAAACTAACAACGGGTTGGAGTCAAACTGAAAGGGGGCGAGCGACGGGGGCAGGTCGAGAGGACACAAATGGTCACATTCTGTTGATTTGTGGCGGGTAGCGAGCGAAGCAAGGAATGCGAACGTATGGCCGGCAGCGAGCAGAAGCCGGCAAAAGTTTTCCCTGCTAACGGAAACGGAAATGGAATTATAAAAGCCAAAGCCAAGAAGACGACGTTGTCGACATCGTCGTCGTAGTCGACGAAAATGAAACGAACACAACAACAAAAAAAATATATGAAGGCAGATAAGAAAATGTTTGTAAACGGCTTAAATGCGCCGGTTTTGTTGGCGGCGATGGCGGCAGGATGTGGCAAAGGGAAGAGGGGCGTTGGAAAGGGATTGTGTTGTTGTTGGGATTTTGATTTTTGCCAAGCAGAAAATGAAAATGTGAAAGGCGAACAAGAAGGTGAAGTGGTTTGCGGAAATGTTGTGCAGCGCAGTGGCGGGGGGGTCGAGCAAGAACTTGTAGTGCGAGCGGAGCAAGTTGCTGGGGCGAAGGGCAGCGTGGAGTGCGTGGGGGGGGGGGGGAATGGGCGTTTGCGGAGATGTGCAGTGCGAACAAATTCATAAGGAAAAATGTGAAATTTATGAACAGGAAACCGCACCCACTTTGCAACTAGCCCGAACCAGAGGCGCAGAGAAGTGGCGCAAGGTACACGAAAGGGTTGGGGTGGCCGGTTGCGCGGGGAATTGTATGAAAGGGAATCAGAAATGAAGTGCGATTTACGGCCATTGAAATCAAAGTTTAGTGTTGCTTGAGTTGATTGCTTGCAATCTCCAGAGAGAGATGGCAAAACGTGGACACTGTGCGGGCGAGAAGAAGGAGGCGGCGGCTGTTGGCGGAGAATTTAATATGTGGCGGCACAGAACGTGCGAGGGCATAGTCCGCATATTTTCTTAATAGAAAATTGAAATGGCTGTGCACATGGACACAGAGAGAGTGACTGAGCGACCGAAGGGGAGTATTATTGTATCTGAGCAGCATTTAAGTGTTGAGGCGGAGAGATTGAACAGCCGACGGATGTGGGTTTACGCAAACTGTCGTACAAATTAGTTAAAATGTGCTAAAATGAAAAATGAGGTGATAAATTTTTCGACACAAAACCAACACATGTACACAGAGAGAGAGAGAGATGAACAGAAATCAAGCGGTGCCATTTGCCGCAAAGCGAATAGCAAAATGCGCCAAACTAGTCAACCAGGAGTATAGAACGAGGTGCTTGGCGATGGCGTCCAATTTGGAATTAGTTGTCGTTGTGGATGAAAGGATAATCGTCTGAGCTTAATTTAGTGGCATTGTATTTGTGGATTATTTTCGTGCGAACTTTCGCCAGCACGCAGCACGGAGCATGTAATAATTTCGGTGCCACTGTTGATAAATGAGCTCAAGACGAGTGTGAGTGTGTGTGCGTGTGTGTGTGCCTAAGTGATGATCATAAATTTTGGTGCTGTAATAGATTTAAGGTCCAGCAATGTAGCGGGCGATAATGCGAGAGAGAAATTGTTAAGTGTTTTGGGTACTTTTGGTTGAGAAATTGTGATAAGGTTCAGGTATGCATAGAGGTAACTTTTTGGTGAATGTAACTAGATCTGAGTTGAAGATTATGATTAAAAATTATGTAAAAGTTATAAAAAAAGTTAATGATGAGTATAGATAGCAAAAGCTAATGATATGTGCATAACTATGTATTAATATTTGAGAAGACATATAAAAATCCATAATAATCATTTTGAATATTGTTGAACGTATGAAATACTGTTTGAGATATTCATTGATTTTCATATTTTTATATTGCTATATTTTTATATTTTTATAATTTTATATTTTTATTTTTTTTATTTTTATACTTTTATATTTTTATATTTTGATATTTTTTTTTATATTTTTATACTCAATAATAATCACTTTGAATATTGTTGAACGTATGAAATGTTATGTTTTTATTTTTTCATTTTTTTATATTGTTATATTTTAAGGCTTTTATATTTTTATATTTTCATATTTTTTTTTTTTTATATTTCTATATTTTTATATTTTTATGTTTTTATGTTTTTATATTTTTATATTAAACAATTTTTATATTTTTATATTTTCATATTTTGATATTTTTATGTTTTTATATTTTTATATTTTTATATTTTTATATTTTTATATTTTTATATTTTTATATTTTTATATTTTTATATTTTTATATTTTTATATTTTTATATTTTTATATTTTTATATTTTTATATTTTTATATTTTTATATTTTTATATTTTTATATTTTTATATTTTTATATTTTTATATTTTTATATTTTTATATTTTTATATTTTTATATTTTTATATTTTTATATTTTTATATTTTTATATTTTTATATTTTTATATTTTTATATTTTTATATTTTTATATTTTTATATTTTTATATTTTTATATTTTTATATTTTTGTATTTTTATATTTTTATATTATTATATTTTTATATTTTCATATTTTTATACTTTTTTATTTTTATATTTTTATACTCTAATATTTTTATATTATTATATTTTTATATTTTTGTGTTTTTATTTATTTGTTATTTTAGTATTTTTATATTTTATGTTACTATTTTATATTTATTTTTTTAATTTTATTTATTTTTTTTTTATATTATTTTTTATTGTCTTAATTAAAACTACTCTCTAACAATTACGCATTCATATTGCATACTTATAGGCTTTTGAAAGAAACTAATTTCTAATTTTTGTCTTATTGTCAGCGTTGATTTGTGTCGAAAGTCCTTATTTGCTGGAATATTTCTTAATCAAATCTACTATTAAAGAGTTATTCACTAGTCTTGCATACTTTTAGGGTTTTTTAAAAAATCTTGATCTCATTTCTCTCTCATTCATTGAGTTAAAATAATTCCTTTTTTTAGTTACTTAAGAGTTTATTAAACTTAACAAACAATTTGCTTGTTCTTAGTATACTTTTAGGCGTCAGCCACAAAGTAGAAATCTAATACCATACATTTTGAATCACTTGACTTGTTTCCAAAACACATTCATAACAAAATAAATCTGCATCAATAAAAAGTAAAACAACAAACAACACACAAAAAAAGGCCACAATGAAAAGGCAGGAAAAAGTCGTTTGCATATTTTTAGGCTGATGCGTAAAAAATATGAATGTAAATATTTTGATTACGTTGGCGCTACCAAACACACACATTCGACGCACCCACACAGCATCCGTCGACATTGCTGTCTGATCGACCGACTATGTTTGTTTATTTACAAAATTTAATATCGATTAATTGATTGATGAAGCAGTCTATGAATAGCTGATGAGACGAAGGTACACGCTGAGCGATTTTCGGTTTTGTGCCGCTTCGCTCGTTTTTCTCTCCGGTAATTTTATTTGTACTTTTTTCTTTACTCTCCCTTTGTCTCCCTTTCAGCACCCACATTTGCTGTTTTGATGCCCAGAACGAGGCGTACGAATTGATTGAGTGTATGCGACGCGAGCATTGGTTGTGGCCGAGGAACGAGAAGGTAGACAGACATAAAAGAATCAAAACGAATATAACAGGAAAAGAAAAAGGAAAAGGCAAAAAAGCAGCAAAAATAAACATAAAATAAACAGTCAGTACAACAGAGCAAAGACAGCAGCAGCAGAAGCAGCAAAAGGGGAATAGCAAATTGATTGTATTGCATACTTTTCTGCTGGCGCACGTACACATTTACGCAGCATACACGTAGAGGGCAGCAAGCGGCGAGCGGGAGCAGCGTAAATAAAACATGCGAACACACACACACACACAGACACACATCACAAACGTTCAGGCGCAAATCGCTGAGGTGTAAAACATGCCATCAGCAGTTTTAATAGAATTTCATATGCGCGCCCAAAAGTATGCTGGGCTTGTGTTTTATTTCGACAGCAGTGGTGTAAGGAAAATTGTATTGGAAAAATTCTGTGTGTATGTGTGTGTGTGTGTGTGTGTGTGTGTGTGTGTGTGTGAAGCTTAAAGATTTAACTGTGGCAATTTGGGGCACTTCTAACTTTAATATTGTTTTATGGCATAATTTTAGGCGCTTGAAAAAGCTAAATAAAAAGAACTAAAATGAAGCAGTCAGTAAGCAGTTTGGCTTTTTAGAAGAGTTTTCTTGAAATTATTTTTATATTTATGTCTTTTTGTTAATTCATCTATTTATTTATTCATTTATGAAATTATTTTTAGAGTCAGGCAGAGTCCGGCGTTCTTAGCAAATAAATAGTAAATATAAATAATAAAATTTTCCTAATAAATTACTTACTTCTTTCTTATAAGGAGATTAGTTTCAAACTGTTTGAAGTTACTAAAACTTTTGGAATATTTATTTAAGATTTTAAGCTTAAAATAAAATACTCTGCAAAGTACCAAGGATTCATAAAAAATACTTCAAAAGGAGACAACATGTTTCTTTTATTTAGTCAATTATTTATTTTCATTGATGTCAAAAAAGCGTTCATAGACTATTTTTAGGCTCAGGAAATAACAAACAAAATATATAAAAAACAAATATTGTTGTTTAAGTATACCAAACCAATTCGTCTGTTGACTACAAATACTTCCAACTCAAGTTTTCCCTATCGAGCTGATTGCTGCGCGTTAAAAACTGAACAACTCAATAAAGACATTAAAAAAAACCATAGCATGCTATTAGGCGTTTATGCAGCTCGTAACCTGTTAGAGGAGGCGCCAACCAATGTAAACACAGCCTTTCTGTGCCATTATTACTTTTTTCTGTTTCTTTTGCTTGCAGCTAAAAATTGACTTCTGTTTTTACAGCTCAGTCTGTGATTTTCTTAGCCCTCAACGTTCAATTTTTTTGCTTACTTGCATTTACGAGTATTTTGTTTTTTGCTCAAATCTTTCCTACACGCACAATGTGTTGCTGCTTGTTGTTGTATTGCTAAAATTATTCATAGCTCATGTTTGTATGTCTCAATGTTTGTCAGTTTCGTGTTCAATGTGTACATTTATTTGATAACGATTTATTTTCACATGTTAACAATGCATGTTGTTGTTGCTTTTGTTGGATCATTTCTTATTGTTGCATTACATGAATGCCATTTGTTAAAAAGCAACACTTAAGAATTTACTGTTTTGTCTAGCATATTTGTAGGCGTTTAATTGAGAATTGCTTGAAAATTGCTTGAAAATTGATTCTTCGTGTCAATTATGCTAAAGTGTGCTTTTAGGCGCTGCACAAATTGGCTATTTAATGTAATTGTTGATGATTTGATTGATGTTGAGAAAATTGCAAGTGTTGTTCAAATTTACACAGCTGATTGAATATGAGAAACAGGAATATTGAATTGAATTGTTACAGAAGAGATAATTGAGTTTGAAAGACATGAGAAGCTGTAAACTTAAATTGTAATAAATATTTTTGGATGTGAATTGTGAGCACAAGAGTTGAAGTCAGTAATAGAGTGAAGAGTGGTCGGCCTCGATAGCTCAGCGGGTAGCGCGCTGGCTTCTCATACCGAGCGCCCCAGGTTCGATTCCTGGCTTGGGCTGGAAAAACCACTCATTTACTTCTATCGCTATCCACATCAAGGAAATGAGAATTAGAAGAATCGCACAAGTGCGCTCTTGGCAGGCAATGGCAAAACCTCCAAGTGTGAAAGAAAAAACTGCCAGTCGCCGTTCGGATTCGGCGTTAAACTGTAGGTCCCCTCCCTCCCTTTCCCCCATCCGTTTGAAATGTGTGTTGTATCACATGTTATATCACGGGTGGAATTTGTGGTATCACAACGGGCCCATAGGCCTAAGTGTGTCTCATACAGAGGCAGCCACTTAACCAACCAACCAATAGAGTGAAGTAAAACCTGGCTTGGCAAGTTCACTTAGTGAAAACCACCTAAAGACACGAATAAGCTTTAATAGTTGTTTTTAATAAGATTTAAAAAATATTTAATCCTTTTATTCCCAAATTAAATCTAATAGGGTTTAGAGGAAAAAAACATTATTTTCAACACTAATTCTCGATATTTACAATATTTATTATATTTATCCAACTTATTTATCAAATATCTTTAGACTTTCATTCTTAATTCTTGGTCACTGAACAACAAAATCAATTTCAATTAGTATATAATTAAGTTGAATTAGTATGGAAATACAAATTTAAAATGTTGAGTAATTTAATCAAACACTTTCAACAATTTCAATTGATATTAATCAATTATTTATCAAATAATGAAATATACGTAATTTAATTGGTTAAATTGATTAGAAACATAAATTAGTTAACTGAAAATTAAGTTTATTTGATTTGAAACTTAATTAATTCGAGTTGAAATTGAATTAATTTGATTTGGAAATTATTTGATTTAATTTAAAATTGAATTGATTTGACTATTTAGTTGATTTGAAGATAAATTAGAATAGAGATACAAATTGAATATCTTGAATAATTTGATCAAGAACTTTCAACGATTTCAAATGATATTAACGTAATTGATTTATTTTAAATTGATTTTAAATATAGCCTATTTAACTGGAAATTTAATTGATTTGATTTGAAATTTAATTAATCTGAGTAGAGTTCGACTTAATTTCATTTGGAAATTATTTGATTTAATTCGAAATTGAATTGATTTGACTATTTAGTTGATTGAGTTGATTTGATTTGAAGTTTAATTAGTATAGAAATACGAATTGAATCTCTTGAATTATTTATCAAATAATCAAATATTAGTGTTTTAATTGTTTAAATTGATTAGAAACATAAATGAGTTAACTGGAAATTAAGTTTAATTGATTTAAATTTAATTAATCTGAGTAGAAATTTATTTACATTGATTTAGAAATTATTTTTTTTAATATAAAATTGAATTGATTTGACTATTTAATTGATCGAGTTGATTTGATTTGAAGTTCAATTAGTATAGAAATACAAATTGAATAACTTGAGTTATTTATCAAATAATCAAATATGAGATATTTAATTGTTTAAATTTATTAGAAACCTAAATTTATTAACTGGAAATTAAATTCATTTGATTTGAAATTTAATTAATCTGAGTAGTATTTGAATAAATTTTATGTGGAAATTATTCGATTTAATTTGAAATTAATTTGGTTTAATTGATCGAATTTATTTGATTTGAAATTAAATTTGTATTGGAATACAAATTGAATGTCTCTAATTATTCATCAAATAATCAAATTGCTTATAATTAAATTGCTTAATTTGATTAGAAAAATAAATCAGTTAACTAGAAATTTATTTAATTTGAGTGAAAATTAATTTAATTTGATTTGAAAATGATTTTATTTAATTTGAAATTAAATTAATTTGACTATTTAGTTTCACTAGTTGAGTTAAATTGATTTGCAGTTCAATTAGTATAGAAATACAAACTGAATTATTTATCAAATAATTAAAGATGAGTAATTTAATTGTTTAAATTGATTAGAAACATAAATGAATAAACTGGAAATTGAATTCATTTGATTTTAAATATAATTATTCTGAATAGAATTTGAAGTTAAATTAGTAAAGAAATACAAACTGAATATCTTGAATTATTCATCAAATAATCAAATATGAGTAATTTAATTGTTTAAATTGATTAGAAACATAAATGAGTTGACTAGAAATTGAGTTAGTTTTAGGGGAAATTAAATTAATTTGATTTGAAAATGATTTTATTTAATTTTAAATTAAATTGAATTGACTATTTAGTTTCACTAGTTAAGTTGAATTGATTTGAAGTTCAATTAGTATAGAAATACAAATTAAATATCTTGAATAATTTACTAAATAATCAAAAAGGAATATTATTTGTTGTTATTTGAAATTTTGAAATTGATTAAATTTCATTTGAAATTGAACTCATTTCAATTAATTAATTAAAATTTTAATATCATTTGAAATTAAACTGATTTGACTGTAAATCGAACAATAATTTGATTTAAAGTTTAATTAATTTTTTACTTATTTAAATTTGAACTTATTTGACTAGAATTTTAATTGATTTAACTAAATACTTATGTGGTTTAAAATTTATTTTATTAAAAAAAGATTTTAATCCACTAATTTTAAATATAATTAATATTTCTATTAATTTTACAAATTTTGGTAATCAATAATTCCAATTGATTAAGGGAGATTAAAACTGATTTCTCCTGATTTCAATTACAAAAATTAAAATTGAACTGATTAAATTTCATTGAATTACCCTGAATTTTGGTTTTACAAAATTTAAGTTATTTAATTTTAATTTAATTAATAATCTTACTGATTTCATTCTATTTAATGAAATAAAATAAGTCAAATTCTTTTATGTTTGTTGTTGTTTGTTAAAGTGAACAAGTCATTTAATTTAATGAAGTTAATTTTATTCGATTGAAGAAAATTAAAACTGATTTCATTTAAACTTAAACTGATTTATTTTTGCTTCTGAGAGCAATTTAAAGAAGTGTACTAAATATGTGTTGTGTTAGATTAGCATTGCTGCCTCTGAATGAGACGCACTTGGACCTATATGACCCCTTGTGCCTTACCCGTTTTAAATGTGTGTCTTGAAAACAAATTTTAACATCAGAATATAAAAAATAATACAAAACTACTATAAACAAGCAATCAAAATCAACCGGAATCCATTTTCCTACTTTCAGTTCTCTTTCTCCTTACTTTCAGTTCATTTCTTATTCCACACAAACTGTGCTAAAGTTCGCCAAGCCCATTTCAGGTTCAATGACTTTGAAGCAAATTTGCAATTCTATGAAATACATTTCTATGTTTTGTTTCATTCATTGAGCTCTAAAAGCCGACAGATATCTTATAGATCAATTTTCAACTTTGCCATAAATTGAACTTTTTTAACTTATAACAAATCAACTCAGTTCATGGTTGCGCTAAAAATGTCAACTAGTCTAATGCGAATGTGTGGGCGTATTGCATACTTTTGGGCTAATAGGTCTGTTTGACCTTAGGCTGTGTCAATTGCAAAGCTTGAATGTGTGTATGTATGTGTATTTTGGTCAAATATTTATGTTTGCTTTTTCATGTATATTGATTATACATACACATACACACACAAATCTGAGTTGAAATTGTGCTGAAAATAGCTGAAGAGTAAACTTTGTGACAGGCCACGTGCCACAATGAATATAATTTTTTTTTATATCACCTAAAAACTGGCAAAAAGCTGACTTCTACTTGAGTTTTAATTGATGAAAGTTATGCAAGTGCTTTTTGTATTTGTATGGCATATTTATAGGCGCAACTTGGCACTCACTGTTTTTAATGGATAATGTTTGGCAAATGACAAAATGGCACAGTAAAGTGTCACAGCGATGTGTGTGGATGTTAAGGAGCACACACATGTATATACAAATATATACTCAGATGTATATAAAAATATTTTATATATATGTATCATATATACTCACATAAATCAACTTTTAAATGCACTTAAAATTTACTTTCAACTTAAAATGTTGCTTTGTAAGATTTTTATTCATTTTTTGTCATAAAACCCAAATGCCAAAAAGCCTCACAAACGAACGCAATGTTCAGCTGCAGACAAAGTGGCATAT
This sequence comes from Melieria omissa, assembly GCA_963971225.1. NCBI lineage: Eukaryota > Metazoa > Arthropoda > Insecta > Diptera > Ulidiidae > Melieria > Melieria omissa. Next base: position 77,397,924 of record OZ020268.1, on the reverse strand, counting down.
AAAAATGCCAAAATAATTCAGTATTGACACAGCGAAAACGAAAAGCAAGCGGCAACAAACAAAAGACTGAGCAATGCAGTCATGTGGCGGGTGTTAAAAATATTACTTATTACTTTCGATGCAAAGCGAACAATTTATTAATACCAGCGTGCACAATACACAAAGTCAGCAGCAACAACAACAACATGAAGGAAAACTGAATTCTTTTATTTAGTTTTATTTGAAATTTTTTTCATTGTATATTTCAGTTGGCAATTTGGTGAAAGTGTTTTTTATTAAATTCCCGCTGCTGCTGGCATACGCCAAAAACATATAAATATATATATGTATATGATATAAAAAACAACAACAAATTTAACAATAAAGAGTAATGGTGCGAATGAGCGCATAAAAATGCCAAAATGTTTGAGTCATTTTCGAACTGAAATGAGCAGTGAAATTTATTGAAAACCATGAAACGGCACAAAAAACGTGTCTGCGATGACTAAAAGAACAATTTTGTTGAAAATCATGAGGATCAAAAAAATGTCTATAAATAGTTGAAAGTGTTAAAAAATATGTCACATCACAATGATGCAAGATTTGTGAAAGTGCCAAAATATATAAATAAATTCATATTTGAGATAATTTTTATGGTGGCCATAAAAAATACTGGAAATTAATTTTTTTATACTTTTTTATATATCTATGTATATCAAAATTTGAATATTATGTTAAAAAAATAACATTTGTTTGTTTGTAAATTTAAATATTTCTAAATAGAAATTTTAATCTTTTCTATTACATCAACTAAGCAGCAGTTCTGCTTGAAAACTTCATAGATAACAATGAATACATGTCTTTTGGTCTAGTCTTAGTCTTAGTCTTAGTCTTAGTCTTAGTCTTAGTCTTAGTCTTAGTCTTAGTCTTAGTCTTAGTCTTAGTCTTAGTCTTAGTCTTAGTCTTAGTCTTAGTCTTAGTCTTAGTCTTAGTCTTAGTCTTAGTCTTAGTCTTAGTCTTAGTCTTAGTCTTAGTCTTAGTCTTAGTCTTAGTCTTAGTCTTAGTCTTAGTCTTAGTCTTAGTCTTAGTCTTAGTCTTAGTCTTAGTCTTAGTCTTAGTCTTAGTCTTAGTCTTAGTCTTAGTCTTAGTCTTAGTCTTAGTCTTAGTCTTAGTCTTAGTCTTAGTCTTAGTCTTAGTCTTAGTCTTAGTCTTAGTCTTAGTCTTAGTCTTAGTCTTAGTCTTAGTCTTAGTCTTAGTCTTAGTCTTAGTCTTAGTCTTAGTCTTAGTCTTAGTCTTAGTCTTAGTCTTAGTCTTAGTCTTAGTCTTAGTCTTAGTCTTAGTCTTAGTCTTAGTCTTAGTCTTAGTCTTAGTCTTAGTCTTAGTCTTAGTCTTAGTCTTAGTCTTAGTCTTAGTCTTAGTCTTAGTCTTAGTCTTAGTCTTAGTCTTAGTCTTAGTCTTAGTCTTAGTCTTAGTCTTAGTCTTGGTCTTAGTCTTAGTCTTAGTCTTAGTCTTAGTCTTAGTCTTAGTCTTAGTCTTAGTCTTAGTCTTAGTCTTAGTCTTAGTCTTAGTCTTAGTCTTAGTCTTAGTCTTAGTCTTAGTCTTAGTCTTAGTCTTAGTCTTAGTCTTAGTCTTAGTCTTAGTCTTAGTCTTAGTCTTAGTCTTAGTCTTAGTCTTAGTCTTAGTCTTAGTCTTAGTCTTAGTCTTAGTCTTAGTCTTAGTCTTAGTCTTAGTCTTAGTCTTAGTCTTAGTCTTAGTCTTAGTCTTAGTCTTAGTCTTAGTCTTAGTCTTAGTCTTAGTCTTAGTCTTAGTCTTAGTCTTAGTCTTAGTCTTAGTCTTAGTCTTAGTCTTAGTCTTAGTCTTAGTCTTAGTCTTAGTCTTAGTCTTAGTCTTAGTCTTAGTCTTAGTCTTAGTCTTAGTCTTAGTCTTAGTCTTAGTCTAGTCTTAGTCTAGTCTTAGTCTAGTCTAGTCTAGTAGATAAGCTCGCTTGGCAGATTATGATTGAGAAGATATGAGAATGGCAACCTTTGGTGTCCCTTCTTTGACCTGTAAGCTACTCACTCATACAAGCTTCATTCCAGAAACTAATCTAATAGCACCCAAAAAGTATGCTTTGTATATTTTCAGTTAGATTATTAGTTCCTCCACACTTTTCCAAGCATACTTCTGGGATGCCATTTAGTTACATTTTGCCGCATAATTGAGGTAATTTGCCTTGCTAGATTTTGACATGAAATCTTAGCCACAACCAGCTGTTGCCATCTAAAAAGCAGCCCTTCGTATACAATTTTCAGCAGCAGCAAAACCATAGCTCGTCGAAAATATGTTGCAACATTTAATTAAAGCATAAAATTTAACTAAATGCCACTGCCGCTACAAAATATTTTCACTTTATTTGAACAACATGTCAAAGACTACATACGCAGCATACATACATTTGCAAAATTGCCTAAAACTATGCTATGGGTTTGGTGCTTTGGCGCAAGTGGTAAACATTTGCCAACAACATAAAAATTAAATTTGAATTACAACACAGCAATAATGTTGCATACACACTGCTTGTTCTTTGTAGTAGTTGTGTGAGAGTGTGCGAGAGAGATAGATAGATAAAGAGAGAGAGAGATACCGAAGTAGGGATGTGTGATAGTGGGCGAGTTAAGTGACTGCTTGTAGTGGCAGTTGTAGTTGGCGTAATGGCAGCTTGTTAGCAATTTTTGGTTATTTTTAATTGCCACTGGCACATTGTGCACAAATGTTGCCACATACATTTGCACACACACACACAAACACTTTATTGGTATGTGTGTATAGATGAATGCATAGAATACTACGAACAATGTATTTGCCACAATTTTACACACACTAACACATACACAATGTGTTGGTTTTGTTTCTGTTTTGCACTTTCAACTGCACTACAAATAAAATTTAATTAGTATTCATATTATTTTCAATCACTTTACGCCATGCACACGAAGTTGTTGTTGTTAGTTTGGTTGCATGTTGTTATTGTTGCCACATTAGTGAAGCATACTTAGCGGCCTTTTGCCGCGACAGCAACGACTGCCAGTTGCCAGTCCACGAGTGGAAATTAATTTCTGTACAACTGAACAAAATCGTTGATTTTTACACGAGCACACTTTTAGGCGCATAATTTAATTTAAAAAATTTGTATTGCACAGAGCCTTTTAAGTCTCTGGAGGAGCCAGTTAGAGAGCGAACACCGATTCAAATATTTTTTTTTCTAATATCAATATGAAAAGAAGTTAAAAACTCTTTCTTATGCTTATCTTATTTTCTACCCAAAAGCTTAAACACACAAATTGAAAACTTCAACTAAAACTAACTCAAATCCAACATAAAACCTCATCAACTTATTCCACTAAAAATATGACCGATACAAAGCATACTTTTAGGCGCTGCCACTTGCTCTCACTTCGCTTCAATCACAAGCCACAACATCAAAAACAACAGGAACAACATAGCTTGAGCTCTAAAAAATCGCAGCCAACTTAAATGCCAAACATTTTCTGCATAATTAAAGAACACTGAAGTTGAAGCGCCTGAAATTATGCCACTGTTGAAATAATTGAAAAGTATTTTTATGCCAACTAATTTTGCAATTAGCCAAACTTTTTCACAAGCCATAATTGTTGGCAATTTTGTGAATTCATCAGGTCGAAAAATGTTGCAACAACACTGCACTACACTACAACACTCGATAAGAGAGAAAGATGAAGAGTTAATGGGGCTAACTGGTTGGCGGGATAGGCTGACATTTGGTATCTCATTGCAGTAATTGCTGACAGTCTGAGTGGGCAACAACAACAACAACAATAAGACTATGAAAAAGTTGATAGTGAACAGTTTGTTGCAAAACTAAAATGTTTTTGTTGCAAGTGCCATGTTTGGCGAGTCGTTTCGCTGTTGTGGCATAATTGCAGCTAATGTCGCCATTGAGGAAAATATGTAGTTGAGTCTGAAGGGCATTGTTGTCATTTTTGTTTAACGTCTAAGTGACATTTGGCAGATTTTTCGAGTAGACTTTTAAGTGTTTTATATGTTGAAAGGCAGAAAATATTGAAGTGATGTAGTGAAACTTGAATTCTGTAGTGAATACTGAAATTTGTGTGGGTATTGTGTTGCCGACATTTAGGCGTGTTTTAAAATTTAAAAGCTTTCCGTTTAAACGGAAACATTTACTGATTTTCAGTTAATTTTTTTAATTTTTTCTCAAACAACTTAAAACTTCAGCAACTTCAGAAAAGACAATTTGAAGACATGAAGTGAAAATTGAGTTCTTGTTATGGATATTAGGTTGCCTACATTTAGGCGTGTATCTTTATTCAAAAGCTTTTATAATAAACGGAAACACTTTATTGAATTTATGTTCAGTTGTTTAATTTTTCCTGAAACAACTTAAAACAAAAATTTATGAATTTCAGGAAATGTTTAACTCATACTTCATAAACTGAAATTTGGTTGCCTACACTTAGGCGTATATTAAAATTTTAAAGCTTTCATATTAAACGGAAAAACTTTACTGAATTGTTGGCAATTTTTTAACTTAAGAAACTTTACAAAATTTTTGAAGTCATACCGCAAAAGCTGAATTTCTGTTATGGGTATTGTGCTGCCTACATTTAGGCGTATATTAAATGTAAAAGATTTTGTATTAAACGTATAAACTTTACTGAATTTTAATGAAATGTTTAACTTGTTTTCCGCAAAACTTTTCTCAATTTAAGTTTAATGTTTAATTTTTCCGCAAAACTTTATAAAACTGAAGAAACCTCACAAAATGTTAAAGTAATATTGCACAATTGTATTGCATACATTTAGGCGCATATTAAACTTTTAAGACTTTATTAAAGGAAAAAAGCTGACAGAGTTTAAGCTAAATTTTTGAATTTTTTCTTATTCAACTTAAACATTTTCAGCGCACGTAAATACAGTAAAAGTGAAGAAGACACAAAAAAACATCTGTTGCCAGCGGGCGACTGCTGGTCGGCTGGCAGCGGCCTACATTCTCTAAGTTGTGAATCGATTTGCGCAAATTTCAGGCTACAAACAGACAATTTCACACACACAAGAGTGACACACATACAATATGATAATTATGTGGCAACAGGCACTCACAGTCCATATCGATGCCATCTAGAGCGAGGTGGCAACACCATCAGCGTCATTAACAGTGGCAACACTTAAATGTGTTAAGTCGGCAGCTTTGATAAAGGAGTCAAAGCCACAGAACAGAAAGAAGACCAGTGAGTGAAAGAAACTGAGACAGTTATAAAGAGGGAGAGAGAGAGGAGGGAAAAAAGGGAAATATTGTAAAAACCCCAACTGATTGCAATCGACAACTTCATCAGACATGATAAGCGCGTTAAAAAGGACATCGAACACACACACACACACACAAACACTCGATGCCACACAAGAGACATTAAATGAAAGAAAGCAAAAGCTGAACGGGCTCGACAGAGGATCGACAGCTGGTGGCAGAACAGCAGCAGCGTTGCACAGAAGCGCACAAAAGGCACAAACAAAGTTGGCCATTGCTATGGGCCGACGTCTGCAGTCACAGACCAGCAGGTGGTGACACTGACATATATATATATATATATATAGATATATGTATATGTGTGTGTATGTGTGAGTTGAAAAACATCTCAATGGACGCTTTGTGGGCAGCAATTTTAAGGGCGTGCAATCCTTATAGTTTCTCCTCCCTTTTCGACCACAGGAAATGTCATAGGAATTGTATGTAGAGACACATACACATACAAAAACACACACAAATACATACATATCTACATTCACATGAATAGGTTCGTTTGTGTCCTTATTGAGAATCTAAGCACATTGAACTGCAATGCGCAAATACTGCACGAAAGGCGTAAAAAGCGTCCTGTGAAATTGCTGGTATCAAACTATACATATATACATTGGTTGTTGTTGTTGTTGTCAAAGTGGTTGTTGTTGTTGTTTTACATTATGGTGTGATTTAGATAAGCGTTTA